>JACAXG010000027.1:2730404-3285207 GCA_018881555.1 Amblyornis subalaris | reverse complement strand
AGAAGGACAAATGTCTACAAAAAAAATATATAGGAGCAATGGGAATCTGCCCTGTCCCTTATAGGGTTTGCACTGAAAGGATCATCTTTCATGCTGCAACTCAGATTATTGTGTGAACACAGTCTCCATAGACTAATATTTTACAGTAGATGTTGGATAATTCTTTATGTACTTGTAACATTTCAATTTGCAATGTTAGATCTATTTTAATGCAATATTCCCTACTTCTGGGGAGGCTGAGCACCTTTACTTCCTACTGACTTCACTTGGAGCTATGGCTGCTCAGCAGCTGGGACTAATGGGCCAAGTATCTTTTTCCACAACAGGACTTGATGGAGATTTGCACTGTTTAATAACAGTAACTCGCCTAATGGTCTGCAGGCCTTCTCTATAGGTTCCCAAACAATCTTATACCACAAAAAAAAAAAAAAAATTTAAAAAACGAATATCAGTCAAATTTAAAAGAAAATCATTCTCAGACTTTTTTAGTTRTAGAAATTGTTTTCAGATTATAAGAAAAGAAAAAGAGCTTGTAGGAAACAATAACTGAAACAGAAAAACATGGTGCGTATCTTCTATTGTGACATCTATGGAAAATCTTAAGAACTACCTCCATTCAGTATTTCAACAAATAGACAAAAATTAATGGATTCTTAAATGGTGCATGTAATTCATATGTTATACAAATTAACTATCATTATTATCTTTTTGAACTAATTCTGTGGTCCTTCTTTGTAAAAGAAACACACTGCAAGCCAATAGTACAGTATTGGCTGATAGTACAATAATTTAGGTTAAAAAAAAATCTAATCTAATTAGGATTAGAAATCTTTAAAGGAACCTTATCAAACTGGAGTTCTGTGGAAGGACAGTAACTTTATTAACGACAGTTGACTGGAGGATGTTTCTCTGGCCCTGGCTTTTTGGCACGTATTGTATATACATACATTATTGAGTGTAAAAACAGTTACACCCCTTTTACCACATGAAACTCCTAACTATGCTGAAGATCAGAGATCAGCTGCATGAATGAATTCAGAAAGARATGCCCATTTGGCTGATTTGAATTCAAAAGAAAACACTTTTTGATCTGAGTTTATTGTAGTGAGAAACTGCTGCTTGCATAGAATTCAAAGCAGGTTAATGCAGATAAGACTCTTTGTATATTAGAAATAGTTTAAAAAAAGTTAGTATGTCATTTGAGGCAACAGTGAAATCAGCCATTTCAGATAGCACTACTTAAATTTTACAGCATATTTTTTTTTGTTTTAGAATACCACTCTTCATAGCTTTTTACAGCATGAAAACAGGTTTCCTTTCATGAACTACCAGAATACCCCGAACGGTAAGAGTCATGTTGTTTCTGGTGTTTTGTGAACAAGATAGGAAGGAAAGAACAACTACTTTTATACCAGTGGGATTCCCTCCTGAGTATCAACATATTGTCCCAATATCTTGGGCTCGGAGTCTGTTAAAGTTGCTGGGGTTAAATTTGCGGAGGTTAGTGCAGTGAAGAGGRAGCATATGCTCCAACCTTTCAACACATACTGCCAACTGCTGGTGCAATGCATCCTGCTGTGTAGCCCTTTAGGAGAAACTGGAAATGTTTCATCCGTGCCCTAATGTTAGAGTGACACAGGGAAAGACAGTAAACAGCTTGCTCCGCCTTTGTACCCGCTTTAAGAGCAACCCTTATGGGACATGCATCTCCAAGGTGGAACGCCGCAGTAATCCTACATTCTTGTGATTTTACACTCCTGCAGTTGAGGTATTTCTGTTAAAGATCATATCAGAGTTTTAAATTAGAACACAGGACAGAGGCTGTACAACCCAGCCACAAATTCTGTATAGGACTAGAAAAAATAAGAGAGACAAGAGAGTAGCAGCAGCACATTGAGGCATGTCAAGACCCATCACACTGGGTCAAAGACCATGTCAAGAGCCTGAAAAATCATAGAAAGACTCCAAAGAGGCTGACAGACGTATTCTCCAACAGCAGTAAAAACACTGGGACTGTGGAAGCAGAGACTGGCTTGAAGAGCAGCACATTTGAAAGAATGTGAGGCATAGCAGGCCAAAATGACTTGGCATTAAAGGCATGTCTCTGTGGTGGGCTGCCTGGTTCTAACGCTACAGAAAGAGTACAACAGATTCTTCACGGAAAAAGCTCACATGTACAGGGATGAGCATCTCTTACCTTCCTACTCTGATCCATAGAGGAAATCAGCTTCTCGATTAATTTTATAGGTGCTCAAATGATTAATTTCTGAGATACTGGTACTGAGATGGATAATGAAAGTYCTTTGTTACTTGTCTTAGGAATAGCATCAAAAACCTTCCTTCTCCTTAGGCAAATACTGCTTTAAAATCTCTCTTTTCATCCTGTGTAATAGGGATTGGAAAGGTTGGAGGCAGACTACACGAAGTGAAGTAAATCAGTGAATAATTACTACCCTACATAGAAGATGCAGCCAGCAGTACTGCTAAAACAGTGAGACAGACAGACAGAGCTAACATGCTGTTGTAATCCTGCCACAGAAATCCAATCCCTTAAACTATTTCTTTCAGCTGAGAAAAAGATGCTGCATCAATGACTTTGCAGATTAAAAGAAAAAAAAACCTCATCAGACAAAAGCAGAAATAGACTAGACAAAAAAATTTCAAAAGCAATAATTCAAGGAAAAAACCTCACAAGTCAACATTTGACAAAAGTGACTGACACTTGATAGAATAATATCTAACAAAATAGGAAAGTGAGAAGCAAATTAAATTATAAAGTTTACTCCTTTTTATTCCAAACTGTAATTCATCAATTATATAATTATCGTAACACAGAATTTTCACTCTCCATAAATGGAAAGTTTGTTCAAAGTGTTTCGCTGTCTAAAACCTGTGGGTTCTCTCACTCTTCTTCATTCACCAATCATTTCTGAAGCTATGAAAAACGTCCCTTCCTCCATTCCTCCCTTCCTCCTTCCTCCTTCCTCCCTCACCAGTCTATCACATACATGACATGGATATACCTTTGCCGAAAAGTTGATACAGTTTATCTGGCATTAAACACATGAATTTTACTGCAATACATACAGCAGGACAAGTATATTTGTAGACATATTAAATTTTATATTATTTCAGAATTTGGGGGAAAAAAACCTCTCATCTTACAGTTATAAATTTGTGTGAGTACCGCTAAACTGAAAGTCAGTGGAGTGAAATCCATCATCCAGAGGTACAGAAGATATTAGGACATTCTGTTCTTATTGATCTGTGAACCGCTGGTCTCTTCTAATCAGAACGTCTATCTTACCTTGTTACTTCTAAACCATTAGTGCAGTCTAAAAGAAATATGTAAGTACAGGGGCTTTTAATTGCTTTGTATAAATTTAGAATTAGAAGTTCACAGGAGATGTTTCCATCTGATTTGTACCTTAACCATGATGCTCTTTTTTCATTATTGTGCAGCTAGCAACCCAGGAAAGGCTAGAACTATTAATAATCATTCGATCCTGTGCATGCACAGCATATTCAGCCCAGCAACAATAGCCCAACTCAGAAAAGAAATGTCATTTGCAGTGTAGTCCTCTAAAGGGCCATGGTATGCTAAATGATTCGTTATTAATAAGAGTCACAAGCAAGAACTGTTCAAAAGTAGGTACAAATAAATTTTAACAAAGCCATATCTTCTCACATGTCAAAATTTTCACTGTTCACCTATAGGAACCATTCAGAACTTCATATTCACCACTTACATTTGGACTTTTCCACTCCTTTATATGTGACAATATATGTGACAATATATGTGACAGTGTGCGTGACAATGATGACAAACTCAATTATACATTATTAGGCAAATATTTTTACACTATAAAACTTTAAGGATGTATTTCCTCTTTCTTCAGAACTTTAAATCAAAAATGTTCTAAATATTCTGCAACCATGTATTCTTTAAAATATTTTAATAGAAACAACAACGTAGAATTTAATGCTTTAAGCTTTTTTGATTTTGTGTACTAGGCCAATATGTGGTTTATCCCAGAGGATTTCTGAAAATATGTAAGGAATGTAGAAGCTATAGYGTATAAAAAACTAGCATAATGTTGCATTATCTTGCTGGTGCAGGGTTACTTCTGAAAGTTGTTACCTTAAGAAACAGTAATTATACTTTTAGCTATCCTTTTCTTGTGTGTCTACTGTATATCACATACCACAAATCAAATTATTTTTTAATTGAGATGTGAGATGGAAGAACAATGGACCATCATGGAGTGTTGATCTCTTTAAAAAGGTACTTAWGAATGATGTCAAAATTCTATCTTTTATCTGCTTTATTAATTACTATTTCCATTTTCTTCTTTGTTCATTCTCAGTCTCACTGTGAAGACTAGAAATTGAAACCAATTGCATTGAAACCAGTAGAGAAAGCTGTCACTGATTCACTGGGTACAAGACTATGTTCTAAAGTCCGTGGAGGCAGCTGAAGGCAATCAGGCAGAATTCCGAGGTACTGGAAATCTAATCTAGAATGTTGATGATGTGGGGGTCTGCTGTTGCCTTCTGTCTTTCCCAACAACAATATTACACCTTTTAAAGGTGTACGGCCTTTCAAATATGGTGCAGCACACAAGGAAAATACCTCGCAAGTACTTCTTAGCAACATCTCCTCTACACTTTCAGCAGTGCCAAGGGTTTCATCAACAAACAAAATTAATTTCCTGGAAGTAGTGATCAGTTTAGACATTAAGTRATTCTAGACTTCTGCTTTTCCTCAGAAAAATCTCACATTTCACCAAACAGGAACATGTGGTATGCTTAAGAAAAATATTGTATTTATAGTAGAAATTAAAGCAGCCAACAATCATTTTAAAAATTTAACTCCAGTCTTGAGCTAAAACCTTCTCTCAGCTGTTTATCATCTTGATCAATGTTTAGAAATAAACTTTCCCTAGATTAAAAATTATCAATGTTAATTTGATTTGATTTACATTATTAATTTCTGCAGAAATAGTTATATTTCTGAGAATTAAGGCCAACAATAAATAAAGTAATATAATTAAAATATCACTGTTATGAATCTGGAATCTATACAAATGTATTTACCAATATTTATAATTCTAATATAATTACTATTACAATAATTCCCCAAGTTGCCATCAGTCATTACAAAACCAAGCAAAATTTCCCTGCATTATACTTTGAAGGTGCCTAGAGGTGCAGAACACAAGTGAAGCACAACTTCCCTTTGGCCAGAATGTCAGAGAAGGTCTCATTTGAGACTCAAGGTATACAGAGTTACAAAATATAAAAAAAATAACTTGTGTCTGGATTTCTTTTTTCTCCTCCACAATGTAAACCTTTCTGGGAAAGTGAAATCAAGGAACAGACTCCACAGGGAACAGATCATTGCGAGCAAGCAAGGCATGATTCTGTTCAAAGGAGTGGCAACAAAAAATAACTTATGCATATGGATTCCTTAACCTTCTGGCCCATAAGAGTTGCTCTAACTGCAGGTTTCCTTCCTGTGGGAGTTGGGAGCTGGCCAAGGACATATTTGTGAGTCTGTCCACCGCAGAGTTTTGCTAGTCCAGACATTGCTGTTTCTAGTCAGCCATAGGCAACCTTACTAGGGTGGCTGGAAACTTTATTAAACAGTTTTACATCAAAAACTACAAGTGTGTCAAGCACTAGAAGTTTGCTGACAATACAACAATAAAAACTTCAAAGAAAATTGTCCGTTTTCCTGAGTTTTTCCTATCAAGACTTTAAGAGGAGCTGCACATCTGCTATGCTTCCATAAGTCCCACCCTTCCACAGTCCCCATATCCTTTGGGTTACAAGGCCAATTGGTCATCTAAGSTGCTTCTAAACAAATTCTGTGTGAAGAATAGGTTGTTTTGACAGATTTTTTTTCATCCTAAAAGTCTGTAGACTCCCTAACAGTAGTTTTGAACCAGGCAGTTTCTTAGTGTGGTCATCTGTCTATGAAATCATTCTTATTCCTTCAAAGTGTGCCTTCATGCAGCACTAAACCAACATGTTCTAATTTATATCCAATCATTTTCTTATCAAGATACTCCAATAAGAAAAACTGTGCATAACTCTTCAGAAAGTAATTTTTRTATGATTGAGTGCCAACCAAATCCAATTTTGACATTTTTAAGCGAATTCAGTGTAAAGGCTAAATTTATGGAACTATTTGATTAAGTCCTTCATTTATTCTCCAGACAGATACAGTACTGATAAAAACTTGTAAGCTCTCCATAAATTTTTCTTCTTCGATTTAACATCAGGACAACCTCCAGATCTCTTATTTCCCAACATGAGTCCTAAGATAACCTGAAATGGCATCAACTTCCTTTTCAAGTGTACACACAACCTAAGACAGCAATTTTTTCCATTCTTTAATTTGTGCACATTGAATTAGGACAAATTGGGACCAACAGTGAAGCACAATTTGAATGGAAGCAAACCAATTTTTTACTATCACATGTACTATATGTCCTTTTACTCTTCTATAAGAAACTCTGGAATATCTTTATTTTAGACAGAGGGAACAACAAATGAAGATCCTATTTCATTTTACAGATGACACTCCTGCACTTCCCTTGTGTCTCCTTTARTTAAAATTAAAACTAGAATCTAACTTAGGAACAGATTCAGTACCCATGAGTACGCTGGAAAGCCTTRGTGGATGCTGGATCAGCCTCTTAATGTATCTGTTCTTCTGGTACAGAGTAGTGCTCTGTTCTATATTACAGCCACGGAGTTTTCTTGTTGAGAGTTGTAAGATGAGCAGAGAGGAGGTAAGCACTGGCACTGCTTGGCCTAAGCAGAGGAAGGGCAGTAGCAACAGATGTGAAATTCCAGGAAGAATAGAACATTGTGAGAAACAAGTTAGGGTACGCTGTCAAAAAAGAAGCAGGGTAGGAAAGCTGACAGGAAGAGGATCACAGGCACAGAAAGGTGTTAGGCAGTATGGAAGAAACCTTGCTCAGTAATTGTGGAGTCAGAGTCACGAGTCAGCCAGGAACAGATACACCCAAAGACAGCAATGGTTAGAGGAGCTTCACTGCTGGTGGGACAGGCCTAGTTCTACACTGAGGCTGCAGAACTGCTGAATGAGAGTGCTACAGTCTTTCTTGATAATCCAGCACTCACCTCCTTTAGCTTGCAATATTCAAATTAAAGAATTATGAGGCTCCACCAACTTCCTTCAAACTACATATTTATTTWAAAAAAAAAAAAAGACGTTTCCTCATCTGTTCAGCAGACAGCAGCACTGATATGTATCAAAATAGAAGGTAACATTTAAAGCTAGTTACTGTGGCCATTCACTTTTGAATTTTCTATTGACTGTACATAAAAATGTGACACGATATTCAATTCCCTTAAGCACACTCAGCTCTCCTAGTGATTACACAAGCAGAATCTGACAGAGAGCAGGACTGGATTTAAATAGGGATAAACAGGCAGGTCCTACTCAATAAGTAATCCTCAAAATTAACAGAAGAGGCAACACTACACCTAGCTTCATTATGAGACTGCTAATGGGCTTTACAGACATCACTACACAGCAATGAAATAGAAATAACACAACTGATTTAGGCCATATTTGAGCCAGAGCACAAGGTCCTAGTGCTGTCCAGCACACTGCTGGCCTTGCTTCTGACAGTACCAGCAGGCYATTGTGAAAAATGAAATTTCTCTATAGCAATTAGAATCAGCTGAGTATTGGCAAGTTGAAAATACCCTCAAGCATGTAACATTTTCTTTAATAAGCTTAAATTAATCAACAAATACACTGTGCATCTGTAAATGAGACAGTTAAAGGAAAGCATCATTGTAATAGTATGATCACTATAATCTCCACAGTACTAAAAATTATGTAAAAATGCTTTGCATATTTCAATCCCATAGTGCCCTGTGGCAAAATCATTCTGGTTTTTAAAAGAGAAATGTATTAAAATTGATACACTCTCCTTGAAATAATTAAACTCAATCTTCTCAAGCATTAATTAACGCCTACTGTCATTCACTTTTCTCAGGCTAAATTGATAACATTTACCAACTGCTAAAAGTCTAAACAATACTGTCATTGCAGGTATGCTGTGAAATTGTCAAATCTTTACCCCAGTGGTGTATTCCTTTTTTTCTGCTAATRTAGACACTAATGAAGGAAAAGAAAGAAGAATTATAATATAGCCAAAAAAGAGAATGAGTACATTCAAATCGCGCTTTTTTTCACTTTTTAGTACACTCATTAGACTTGGGATGCATGGTCAGACTAGAGATACCAGCAAACCTTTTTTAATTGCACATTCCATTTGCCCCTGTTCCATGCATTCAACCTGCAGAGAAGAAAGACATTTAAGGATTACCAAGGCAAGTTTGTAATGAAGCGGATGCCTCTTTGTCTGTCCTTGCGCCAACAGCAGCAGAAGGGATACTAATTAGAGGGTGAATTATTAGCTTCCCATGGTGCACTGCAGGGGCATTAAAAATGAGTGTAGTTTGTTGCTTTCCTTTTAGATGGTTAGTACTGGTTTAATATATTCTTGTTTCTAGGTGAGCAGCAGGGGACAGTTTTTATTATTATAATTGTTGCATAATTACTGGCCTAAGGTTGCCTATTGTTAAATAAAAATGCTGAGATACTAATGTTTTATTGAACAGTACAAGTAGATAAAATTGTAATATATTTTCCAGAAAAATATAAGCTTGTTATCTGGCAGCTTGGTGACTACTCTAAGTTGTCTTGTGGACAAAGACTCTGAATTTTGTAAAGACTAAGTATAAAATGGCATTTTTAAAACTTGAAATACATTCATCTTAAAAAAAGAAGTTTTATTTTCGTTTATTCTGAAGAGAGTGCCCAGGTCTGTGTAACATAACCTGACCAGATTKTACCTGATGAGGATTGTGAATGACCTCAGAATTAAAACTTGCAGCTCTCCTTTTTCTGCAGTCATAAATACACAAATATATTCTAAATTTTCTGTCCATATTTTGCCTTTGCAATAATCCAAAACTGATGAACAATGTAAGAAATTAAATACAAAAATAACTAAAATAAAAATAAAGGAAAATGAAGAAACATTCAGCATAAAGCCAGATAAATGTATAATATCTTCCTTGGTCCACCTTAGCAGAAGAGCTGTCCGAATTTGTAGCAGAAAGGTTTTCATACTTCATCTCAATTTCCTGTTGTGGTTCCTGCATGTCAGTAGGTAACAGGCTATTTTGATGTCCCATGGTTCATCCAGGTGGAGCCGTATCTGCCAAGCCACCTGCTCTGCATCAAAACTGCCTTGAGAGAAGCATTCTGAATGCGAAGGATCAGCTCCTGTCACTTATGTCTATGTCACATTTACACAAACTTCTCTCTGAATTTTGCAAATTCTAAGTGTAAGTGTCCAAACAACTATCCTAAGTACAAAATGCTATTTTAACCTCATCTGGTTCTTTCTACAAAGGAGGTGCAAGAGGACATAGAAGAAAGGCAGTTATTTGTAATACTTTTGAAAAAGAAATTATTTTCAYGAAATTTTGCAAAATCCACTTAAAAAGTTGCTTGACATTGCACTGAACAGATAAATTACCAGCAAAGATAACTCTTATGGTATTTTCAAYGGCAGAACCTCTTCATTTCTTTTACTTTCAGAAAAATAAAACTACTAAGAAATAGTTAAAGTTGAAGAATAATTAGAGGACAGAAACTAATTAGTGGTCTTAAAGAAGTCTTTGAAAGGTCTTTCAATGCCTTTTATTCTAACCTGAAAGATTTGGAGACACCATCCTGTTGCCTTAGAAGTCATTCTTTCTCTCAAAGCCTTCAATTTCCTAAGTTGCATCTCTGAAACTCTCAGTTCTACCAGGTCATTTGAGATGATGTGATTATGAAGAACATTTTGGAAAAAAAGTAAATGCTTTAAAGGTTTTACTAAACTCATTTCTTTTTTCCTCTCTAAATCATGACAGACATCTAAAATTCTTTAAGGGAAGTACTTGTAGCTCCTCTAGTATATCCAAACACACAATAGGTTTCAGGGAAGAAAYACTTAAATACTGCTATATAATGAAAGAAAAGAGGACTATACTGTCCATTCACAGCTGGTGGAATACTGCACACAATAGCCACCTTTCCCTACTCAAGTCATCAGTATCCTTATTTAACTTTTTCCACCTTGACCTAGAAAATACATCAGTCATTTGCTATTTCTGTAATGAAATGCTGATCTATGCAAGCCTGTGCTGGCAGCACTATCCAGCACTTTCCCTGCAAGGTTCTGCCTGCTGCCAATCTCCGGAAACCCCTTGGTGTTGTCGAACAATGAGAGATCGCTGACCTTTCCTTCCTCTCCAATGAGTGAACTATTTAAAAGCTAAGGCCACTGTAGAGATAACACAAGTAAGGAGCTGATGGCAGGTGTCACCAGTGGAGTCTTTTGCTGTTGTGATTAAAGTTTTATTTTGCAATATTTATATTGCACAAGCACCTCAAAGCAAAGACAAAAGAAATGGCTGTGCAGGTTTGTAAACTTCATCTAAGACAAAACCCTGCTATTTCTATCAAGCCTAGTTTTGCATTTCTGATGCAGAAACTTCACTAYCAGAAAATCTCATAGTTTCCCACAAAAAGCTTGGTGCAACTTATTGTGGCTTCTTTTCATATTTTAAAAAGATTTTTCAGAAAGTGCAGGAGCAAATTTATGCAGTTTCTTCCATTTTAGGAATTTGTGTTATTCAGTATTCTTATTAAAAAATTATTCCATTTTTTCGTCCTACTTGTACCAATCTCATTCTATTTTCTGGCTTCGAATTTATTTTTGTCTTCTTTTTCTGATGTCAATAAACCCATCGAAAAACCTTAAAATCCCCAGTGATTGTGTTTATGTAGTTCTGTGAAACTTTCCCTAAACAAAACCAATTAAAAAAAATCCCTTGCCTTAGCTCCATAAGTTCAGGTATCAAAGCATTAAAATTCACTGATCACTTAAAAGAATGTGCTAATTTCAGYCACCCCTTCAGAGTCCATTCCAATAAATGGATTTTAAGCACATGCCTAAATTGAGTTAGATACACTTCTGAAGAGCAATAATTTCTTTTCCTTTCAAGCTTTAGAAGTGCAAAAAAGATATGAAGGCTCTGTGAGCACTTCATGTTCAGAAATTGATTACACAAGATCTAGACTATGATGGGATCATACAGTCGTACAGGAATGAAGCAAGCACTTCTGGAAAGGACTTGGTATCTTTGCACTAACAGGCAACACTCACACTCTCCCGGCAAGGGAGGCCCAGGTAGCAATGAGTGTCTCTGCTCGCCAGGCAGCCACCTCACAGAAGGAGAATGTTGATGTGAAGTTGAAGATTTTGTTACCCCAACTCCAAACCCAAAGAAGATGATATGAGRAACTGGGAGTCTTAATTCCATCTGATGGCAAAGGCCAGTCTGGCCTGTTCACCCACTTAAATTATTTATACAGCCACATAACAGAATATCAGAACAATTCACAGTCATTAACACACATTTAAGAGGTATTTAGAGTTTTTAATCAATGGCTCCAGAGAGGCACACAACTGCTATTGCCTTTCTCTGTGAACTAAGTGAAAAACCTGTGGGGTTTTTTCCTGTTTCCATCACGACTAATTACAAATCTAGCCTGAAGACCCCAGTACTGTCACAGGGTTCATCCACAAAGGTTCAGTGGAGGGACATGAACCAACCTGCCCAAGTACATTGAGTATTATCAATTTAAGTAAATCCCAGTAAAAATTTTAATTTCTTTTTGCTTTTCTTCTGTTAAAATCAACCAAGAGTATGTTAAGAGGCAATACAGTGTTTGTCTAGAATGACTCCAGTGAGCCTCCCAGCTGAAACGTTTTTATTTTCTGGAACCCACAAACATTTCTCTTAACGGTAAATCAAGCGGCACCAGAAAGAGCCATTCCAGTCTCTTGCATTGACATAGTTATTAAGTATTTTCATCATAGGCTACTTTTATAAGAATAATAACAGCTGTGTTAGTGATCCTGAATTCTACGAAAGGAGAGACCAATCTTTGTCTCAGCAAGACCAGATAGGATTGAGCGGCACCTTAAAGGTCTCATTGTGTAAGCCTCACTGGATCTGCTTTCATCATATTATTTATAAGAGAAGGGATTGCCCAAAGCAAGCGTAATCAAGACCTAAAGAGTGACTGCTTAAGCAGAATGACAGATGAATACAGCCACTGTAAAAAAAGAGAACACAGCACTAAGGAAAAGATCATTTAAAATAGGAAAGCAGAGAAAACACCTTCAAATGCTTTCTTTTTATGATTCTGATTACTAGAGAGATTTCTTGCCTGAAGTATGAGTGTCCATTTACCTGAACTTTGGGACAGTGAAGAAGAAGAATCAAAATTTAGTATTAGGAGAATAGATTCCATTCTCTGAGCTGGATTTATTTTGTTTTCACCCTCTTTACAAAACAGGGAAAAGATACTGTATGGTCAGATGCACACCATATTGGGTAAATATTTTGAACCTCTTTCCTAAACATGCATGTGGTGGAATTTTTTTCCAAGAAAAATATGGAAATTACATAATGATATGTAGGTGCCTTAAGTGATAGCAATGATATTTTTTAAAAAGCAGAATGTAAGATAAGTTGGGACAACTTCCAAGGAGATAAATAGAATTACTACAATGCAAAAGGTGGTTGTTTTGCACCAAAGGAAGGCGGCAGACAGGGGAAGCGGGTGAGAGAAAGGGATGGTGCAGGGAAGGAAAGGGTGCCAAATATGCCTATGACAATGCAAAGAACCTAGTGATAAATCAGCACAGACAAAGATGTARTAATAGACATTACTATAAAACAATAGAATTATAAAGGGAAAAAAAAATACACCCCTCCAAAATAAATAATGCAGCGTTGTGGTTTGTTGGGGTCTTTAAGTTGTCCTTGTAATTTAACACTTACTGAAACCTCAAAAACAGTGAATAAAATCATTCTGAAATGCTTTTATTCRGCCACCTGCCACCCTTTTCATAAAGAATTATTCATGTCAGCCCACAACCATGTTGTTTGACAACGACACAGAACACAGCTGTGGGCCTTGCTGTCATTTCCAGGAGTTTATGTTGCTGCAGGAGTATTGAGGGTTTGGAAAGTGCCTGAGGAGTTACCCTGAAAGTGCTCTTCGAAAGCTTTGTTCAGTGTCTCCCATAGGTGCTGGAATTGAACACTGTCTGGCAGCTCCATACACCTGAATGAGAGCAATTGTATGACCTGGCTACATCATATGGGGTAGAATGCAGGGGCTGTAAATTCAGCCCAAAGCCCTCAGCATGGGAACAAAGTAATAAAGCATGGGAACAGCTTATCGTCACATTTGCAGCTCCTGTAGCACTTCACTGACTACTATGGTCTGTCTACCATGAAAGCTAATCATGCTAATCATAACTTTAACTCCAGTTAGACTGCCGGACTGTAAAAAGTGGTCTTATTATAATTAACAGAGACTTTAAAAGTTACTTTTTTTGCTAGATCAGTRAAAAATGGTTATTGCAGCACCATGCATTTATCCAGCTACTGGCTGAGTATTGCAACTTGTCAAAAAAAGTGTCACAAAGTAAACGTCTCTTACAGTCAGAACAAATTAATTTACTGCCAGTTAAAATAAATAATTATTGATTTRGGTGTTGGTAAACAAAGACAAAAATTTACTTAGGGAAAATACCAGGCTTAACTTCATTTGCTCACTGCATACCCCTCTCCTGCCTCCCTTGTTATTGCTGTAGGTTACACTCAGACCCTTCAGGGAGGCAGAGTGATGCAGGCAGTCCAGGTCAGTGTGCAGAGGTTTCTCTTTGCTGTTCCTTGTTCCTCACTCATTTCCTATCCTCCACACGGGTCCTCCACAAGATTCAGTCCTGTCAGTGATGAACCTGCCCTGGTATGGGCTTATCCACAGGCCACAGTCTCTTTGGGGCCATACTTGATTCAGCATGGGCTTATCCAGGAGCCCCAGCGCCTTTGTGGTGTGCATGCCCTACCACTGAGCAACTGTTCCTTTGCCTTGTGGTTTGCTCCCTCTGTTCCCTCCTTCCACACATTCTTCTGTCCTATCTTAAATACGTTTTYACAGAGGTGCCACAAACTCTTCCAAATGGCTTGGTTTTGGCAACTGATATTGCCAAGGTCTGGCACAGGACAGCCCCTGAACTCCTTCCACAGAGGCCACCCCTGCAGCCACCTCTACCACTAGAAGTTTGTCCTTTACACCTAATGCAGAAGTTAGCAATTATTAGACTACTGTTGATCTGTAAAAACCTAGAGAAAATAAGGACTTCTCAGAAACTTTCCCAAGAGAGAGAGAGAGAACACTTTTGAAAAATCAAAAACAGATATTTGAACAAATTAGTTATGAATGCAAATGAAAGATAAAAGGAAAAACTTMAGGTTCTTTTTCAGCAGTTCACGCCGCTAATATCCAATCCAGGTGGGTTTTTTTCAGAACTTGGAATAGTACAAAAAGGTAGTCCTGAGGTTGATTTCATTACTATAAAAAGGCTAACACTCTCTCATTCATATTCTGCCTTTTGTTCTTTCCTATTTATTAAATCAATGCAGTCATAATTCCATGTAAAGATGATGCTTTAATGTATTTAACTATGCCAAGGAGTGTTCCATTCAAAATTCCTTTAATAAAAATGGACTTCTAGAAGTCATTYGGAGTGTTTAGGAGACTGTTGGCCTTCTTTCTTTTCTGTTTTTCTCTACAACTCATGGATCACTAATGATGGCATTTTCACCAAGCAGCAGTGACRTGCTAAATTAATCTACATCCTTTCGGCAATTTAACAATGAGCATTAACTATTACATTTTAGAACCAAACAATATCATTGATACAAAACTAGGAGTTTTTCAAAGGAAGATAATTAGAAGAACAAAGAATCTCTAATGCTGAATTTTTTTATGAAATGGATGCAAAATTAAACATGTAAAACATGACAGATGTAGAAGCCAAAAAGACATACAATTTAGTAAAGTATAAAATGCAAACTGTTCATTCCTATTTATCAGTACACCAGGGAAATGTCAAGGAGTTTTAATGCTTAATGAGCCCATCAAGCTTAGAATGCACCAATTGTACCATTTTAGGTAATTGGCTACAATGTTTTTGTCTCCTCCTCTTCTTCGCCTTCAACATGGCAATGCAAAAAGTCTGAACATCTTGCCTGGACTAAATTACACCTTTTACAGTGCATGGGGTAGTTTGTGGGTGATTTTTGAAGAAGGCAGTTCAGACAAGAGTTCAGGAAGGATTTTTTTGTTTTGACATGGCTGACATTTGTTTTGATAGATTACAACATAGTTAATACAAGTAATGGTGGAAAAATAATCAGTTCAGCTTCATGAGGATATTGCTTCACCTTTTATACAACTTCACAATTAACAAAAAAGGACTTGTKAAGCTATCCCTATCAGACATACAATACTGATATCAGATTTATAATACAGAAAAATAAATTACTGGCATTATATTAACCAATATTCTTAGAGATCTGATAACTCCAAGATAATATGTTGGGTATTTTAAACCAGCTTTCTAATCTGAAGTTACATTGCTTTAAAAAAGTTAAAAGTATAGCATTAAGAACTCCCCTGTCCTTGCAGAAACCATGCATTGGGTTCTCTCTCTGCAGAATCCAGTGACAAGAAACTCTTTTTGGTTCAGTATCCTTGGAATTATCTTCCTATCTACCTTCTGAAGATCATCCATTCAGAGAACATTTCATCTCCTCCCTCTAAATAACGCTGCCCCTTTAAATCCCAGTAATTATGGTTTATTGGTATAAGACCTCAAAGATCAAAAATATACCGATAAAAAAACAATCCATGCTGAGTGATTGATACATATGACCATTGTTAAGAGGCAGCTGACACCAGCTGGCTTCATGCTTCATCCAACTTGCCCATTAAACCTGCCCCGCTGCTCTGAATGAGTTCATAGAGCCGGGTCTCTGGCAAAACCTTGGAATGCTGACAAGCCACACAATCATAACTATTCAATATAGTGTGCATAATTGTATCAGCAGGGAGACAAAAGATTGTTATTATCACTGAACAACTAAAAGGTACCAAGCTTTACTCAGTAACATTAGCACTTGAACGCTATGTAGAAACAGTGTCTTTCAGATCATCCTGATTGGGAAGTATTGATCCTTTCATCTCAACAGCTGCTGAGCTTTACTAGGTTGTAGAATGAGAAGTGCTTAAAAAAAAAAAAGTAAAAGTTGGAGAGAAAAAGTGGCAGGAGGGAAACGAAACACAAATATGTGCAGTTGATTAAATGGCTGGAACTAYCAGTTTTGTGTTATGTATTGATTCTCACAAATTTTTTTATTTATTTGATTGATGACAATGGTGTTTCATGTCAACTCAAGCCACAATGATATTTTACAGCCATGTTTGTGAGAGCTGAACTAAATGAGAACAATTGGATCAGAAGTCCCTCAGTCACATTTCTTTGATTTAGTGAAGCAGGAGCCCATCGTTATTGTGCTGTTGCTAAAACCACCAGTAATTAAAGCTGAGTGCTTAAATCTTTGAAGTTCATCAAACAACATGCCCAACATGCTTGTTTATAGCTAGAAATGTGCTAAACCTTTAAGTCGACTAACCCAGCARAAGCAGTCCTCTGAAGAATTAAAGAACCACAAGAAGTATTTACTAGTTAGAAAAATGCCCATTTTCTTTAAAATATTATTCAGTAAATAGCTCCCAAATTGTCTGAGAAATGCAGAAAAAATATGGTTTTTGCTAATCCTTCCCTTGCTAATTTTCCGTGAAAATGGAAAAGTATTACATTCGGAAAGTAACAGCAATTAAAAGAACAATGAGGTTCTGATTAGGRAAAACAAACAAACAGACCAAGAATAATAGCATACTTGTTGGTTCATTCCCATTCAGCAACACTTTGGAGGAATTTACTTAAGTTTGAGAAGGGCTTTAAGAATACACTTTTAAAAAAGCATGTGCTCAAAAGATTCATTGAGCCAGAATTTAAAATATTGCTTTTTAAAGACAGTCCAGTACATTTCAAACTTTAACAGCTTCTTTAACAAAGAGGTGATGAGCTGTGGCGTTATTCTATGGGTAGTTCTAATTATCGTGTTTTCCTTTAGAAAACCATAGAATGATGGAAWTGTTAAGGTTGGAAAATATCTCTAAGATCAAGCCCAACCAAATGCTGGTCTTTCTTTCAAACTGTGTAAAAATATATTAATTCCCTGAGCTCTCTACAGAACCTATCTCAATCTTCAGAACCTATCTTCTTTAACGTGGACTTGAGTTATAAAAATTTCGTCTATGTTTCAAAAATATGCTACTTTTAGGGTCTCTGTAACTCAGCTGTACTTGTCACTATAAGGGACTTTTTCATTCAATATTCTTGCATATGTAAAATTAGATCACTTATTTAAATAACCTACTGTGACACACAGGTGGAAAAATATCTTCTGCCAGGCAAGAAAAGTCCATGTTTGCAGAAAGAAATAAACCTAGGAACTCACACTAAACTTGTCCTATGAAGAAGTTCCTATTAAAAACTCACTTCCAAGAAGTAAGTCTAAATTTCAAGTTTCGTTTTTGTCCTTACCTCAACAAGAACAGTTTGTAGCACAAAACTTAAAGCTTGTGAAAAAAGCAAGGTTTTTTTTTATTTTACTCCTTTCCTCTGCTACAATGAATCTTTAGCTCACTGTATTTTGGTCAGCATTAGTGGTTTCCAGAGGACACTAACTAGAAAATTACCCTATCCAGCTGGAAGCTTGTCTACTGTAAGAACAGATGAGATAACACCCACAAATGTATGAATAGCAATTACCTCCACTTTTCAAAAACATCTACGAGCCAGTTAAAACTCAGAATCCTGCTTTCTACCCATTTTCAAGTTTTGACTTTTTCCCTGCCTATTTGTTCTTGCTTCTTGTAAAAGTACATTTTTAAAGGGTCAGTTTTACAATTTTGTATATCTTTACAAAATAACTTTTTTGCAAAAAAGGTCAGCAATATAACAACTGAATAATGAGCAATATAAATGTTTTATTTTCTTGTGTTTACAAGTGTTAAAATTATTTCAGTTATTTTATTTTTAATCAGCTATTATATTTCTGTTACAATGCAGCAGCAGGAACATATATTAGCTATTGTAAATTGCACATAAAATTATGAAAGTATAAAGCAGAAAAAATATCAATAGAAAAATTAATTTATTAAAATAAATACTGAATTTTCTGAAACTGGCTGGTCTAGCTACTCTCTCTACAAGCGAAGTACATCATGCACTAAAATTATTTTGTCCAACTCAGGGGTAGCTGTGCTGGAAGAAAAATGTTATTTTAATATAGCCACTGCTTAAAATATTTCATTGGACTAACATGAAGTCAACTGTCCTAAATAGCCAAGATGTAATTAACTACTAACTAACAGCTTGAAACAATAAAAACAACCTTTAGTGACCACATTTGTTATTCACTGCTTTTTCACCATACCCCAGTTAGTAAAAAGACAATTTAATACAAGCTGGTATGTAGAAGAGTTAAAAAGAGGTAGCCAGATAATGAGAATTGTAGTTAACATTCAGTAATTCATATGAAGAAACAAAAAGGAGTGCTCTTTTTACCAGCAGCAGATTCTTCTTATGAGTAACAGACTGGTATTTTAATCTCCAGGACACCACACAAGTATCTTTCAGTACAAGGACTCTCCAACAGAGCATCCTGATCTGTTAGAAGGGGGGGTTTTTTATTACYTTGTTTTTATCCTGATGGCCAAAACCATTCTCAGTATAAATGACCCCAAACACGTTCATTTTGAGATATAAAGGTCAATTCTGTAATGTGAAGCATCTTTCTTAGTACAAACTGAAAACATTCAAGGTGTCTATCACTTTCAAAGTATTGTAATGCTAATTCCTATCCCACTCTCTTTACGCAATAAATATATATTTCCGTATCTATTTGTTGTCAGACATTTCTGTAAAACAACAGAAGGCAGAAATTAACCACCTGTCAGTGACTTAATTCCTAAGATTTCCAAATATGTTTTGGGCTGAGCATGTAAATGGAATCGAAAGCTGATCTCACACCAAGCATTCAGTAGATACATCTGCAGGTTCTGTTGGTTAAACAGAACACTTGGACATCATGGTGAATATGCTTTCAGGTATTTCTAAGGAAAGATATGACTGATCCAGGCACTAATTTACATCATGTGGATGCAAACGTTGTGCCTTGTTTTCTGTTATAAAGGATTGTGAGTGACTTAGAAGTCACTGTGAACTGTAGTAAGCATGTAATGAAGTGGGGTTCCCGTGCTGTTGCTGCCTTGAACTGGCATGTAAATACACAAAGACACTAAGAAAGACTTAAACAGTAGTCATGGAAGCCAGGAAACCCTGTCCTTTAGCTGTGTTTCTACTGCCCTGGGCTCTGGCACAGGCATAGCTGGTGTAAATCCAGGACTCTGCTCTATGATGTGTTTCTCTGCAGAGACTCACATTTAATGTGCTTGCATTTCTCCTCTCTGTCTGTAAAATAGTGATACAGCAAAAACTCGTTCATATTATGGGGATGAATGTTGTCTTGATAGATAAATAAGAATGTAGGTATCCCAGGATCTATAAAAGTCATTGATCATCACTTCAGTGCAACAGCTCCTACTAACACAATGTAGCAACTATGAGGCCTTTCGTTGTGTACTATAGTRAAAAAAAATTAAGAAATCCATTTTTAAAAGAAAGATGGATCTTAGTATGAGAGATTTAGAAATCCTGTAGAAATGGGATGCAGAATTCAATTTCAGGCTTAATCCAATCAAGTACTGATAAACTATGACTCACCGAACTGCTGTGGAATGCTATGGGCTCATACTGTTATGATTGTTATCACTTCTTTTTAGCATTTAGGTTTGATCTTAACATTTACCGTTGAGGTTCCTTGAATAAGAGAGAAGTCATACCAAACATATATTTAAGGATGTATAGTAGGTGATAATGCCATTCATCATCTTGTAAAAGACACCAATCATTTTTACCAGTTAAACAGAGGTTACTAGTTTAGTAACTATTAGTTTAAAAACATATTTTTGGTGTTTAAAACTAAAATTCAGTAGTTGCAGTAGTTGTCAAGACATAGCACTCTGGTCATTTTATCATCATAATGCCTTATCTGCTGAGTCATATGAATTTAATACCCTGGGAAAAACCTGTATATTATAAAATATTCTCCTTTATCTGGCAAAAAGGAGGGAAACAGATTGGAGAAAGAGGCTTAGCACGACTGAGAACCCCTTGCAGTTCCCAGTCAATGTCARGTTTTACTGTTATGTCTACCCAGCTGACAACCAGTTGCATTAAGCAGTGGGAACCTCTCATTCCCACAGGCAGCACCCCAGCCTTTCTCAGCAGTAAGAGCAACAAGTCTTCTCTCAGACAGGGCTGACACATCCCATCAGCAGCACACGGGGTACAGAACCTGTAGTTCTCTGTGGAGCAAACATTTCTTGCTCCTGTTCTGCCGTCTGGGTGGAACTCTTCAGTTAACCTGGTCGGAGACATAGACCTGTATCCCCTATGACCGTGTGTGCTTGGGTCCTGGTTCAAAACCTAATTCAAATCTACAGAATTGTTCCCATTGGCTCTGGCAGACTTTAGTTTAGTCCTTTGCTCAGCATTTATAGGAGGTATCCCCATCCCTCACTTGGTTTACAAATAGATCGCATTTTGTTCTGATGCCAGATAGTGCTGTGCAGTGCACAAAGAAAATACAGGCTGAATACTTAATATTTTGAGCCAACCATAGGGAACAATAATCCTGTTCATGCTTCTCAGGTATTTTACCAGCTATGCTGATATAGCACTATTAAAATTCAGGATCATAAAAATCCTAATGCAACCACTAAAATTTTGGCAACATATTTTTAATTTAGATAGTTGCTTTGAATTCCAAAGTATGTAACTTAAATCTATCCTGGCAAATTGTAGAGTTACAAACCTGAAATGCAGACATAATTATCAGCAAATCACCAGCTAGTGATTTGAGTACCTTTATCTACTTCATCTACATATCTGATGTGTACCTGCCTACCTTTAAATGTGGGGGTTTTCCTCTGTTTTTAAGAGGGTTTTTAATAAAACTCTGATATCAGTATACAGGTTATGTGACACCTAATTACCACGCAATGTAGTAAGTAATCTGTCGTAATGCAGGATGTAAAGAAACTGCCTGAATGGTGATCTGTTCTTTTCCAGAGTCCTAACCACTGCATATAATTTTACTGACAATGGAAGAATCATTCATGTTGTAGAAGTCAGAAGTGTGTGCACACCATCCTTTCCTCAGAAGAGATATACATCTAAGTCCTGGCTTTATGTAATATGATAAGTAAAGACAAGTGCAACTCTTGTGCAGTTCTACTGAATTCATCCTAAACCTTAAATACAGACACATATATCACATAAATACCAAAATTCTTCATTTCTCTCACAAAGATGCTATGTGAAACAAGAGTTCTGGCCATTTAAGCTTTAAAAARGCCCTGTTAAGGTATTGTTTAACTTAATAAAATAAATAGCACTTCTATATTAGTTAATATCTTATAAGMACTCACTATAAAGGTAAAAAAATCTCAAATACATTCTAGAACACTCTAACCAAATTATATATTCAAAACATATATTACACCTGAAAACCCAAGAAAGAACTACACCCTGTTTTCAGAATCTATACAGCCAGCAGGACGCTGAAAACATGCTAATCAAGTGCTCATCTCTCCATAATGCAAAAGGATGGTTCTTATCATTCCAGAGACCTCATATCACTTGAGGGCTCTTTTGCAAAGATTGTTCKTTGCATGATCAGTCTTCCAAGACCTTCACATTACTGAAAAATGCAGCTATTATTTATGTTTGATATTCAGTTTTCCATACAAATTTAATGATCCTCATCTTTGGGCCTCTCATTTTAAATGTTTTGGAAACATCAAGCTGCAGAGCTAGAAAGCTGAAAAAAAGAGTTCTAAATTTACTAGGGTAAATAAGTGTATGCTTATATCAAACATTTTGACATATCTGAGAAAATAAAGTCGTCACATTTATTCACATTGTTATCCTCTTTTCTATACCCTGTCATAACTACATTTTAAAAAGACTTGCTCACTAAAGGCGTCTCTCTAAAGTCCAAATAAATGTTTAAAGAATATGAAAAATGGAACAGAAAGTGAAGAAGATGAATGCTCAAGAGGGCATTTTTCAGAATATGTATGATCAACATAAACAAATTTTACAGAGAGACATTTTTTTCTTATTAGAAAAAACTTTTAACCCATAAAACCAGAAGCACGATAGATTTTGTTTCATGTTAACGTGAGCTGCATTGTATTGGTTTATTGAAATGACATGAAGATTTTCTTTTTTCCATCAGACCAATGTGTAAATGTGTCAGTGTATCACAGGAGTCCCCTGGCAGGAGGCAGGTGACAAGAAACGTAGTCTGTATGTTGTGCATCMCAAGGGAGAAGATGTGAGCATCAAGCAATTTCCTTTTAAAGACACCATTTGGATTAGGAGTAAGAGCTTTATTGTCCCATTAAAATATACTTCGTTGAGCAAGTATGAGTCTTGAGTCGGTAATGTCCTAAGTATGTAAATGGTCTTGCTGGCTACTCTGAAGTTGTTATAACTTTACCCCAGAAAAGTATGCTCAGCAAAATTAGACAGATTTCTACAAGAGTAAAGATGGAACMCTGACTCATGTGCCATGTGAAATAAAGGCAAAAGCACGCAGCATCATGAAGGATTGAGTCCTGATTGCTGGACATGAAGAAGTAACCGGAATATAATRTATAGTCAAACCCAATTGCTTAAGCATAAAATTTTACATCTTGAAATTACACAAATAAAGAAGCTCAGAAATATGCAGTACATGGATCACAAAATTCTGCTTACAAGCTCATATGTTTCATATTTTGATAAAAATCACTTCAGCTCTTTGCACATGTGTTGTCTTTTGTGACCCATGTCCATTTTGTAAACACACAACAAAACTAATTTGGCTGAAAGCCAAGGCTTTGGCAGGAGGCAATGGAATCCTGTGAAATTACAGAGCAACCTATTGGCCAAATGCATTCTGATAAATTTGTTTGGTTGAGATGCACAGCTCAACTGTCYGGATGTTCAGCCTTTTCCAGAAATCCTAGCTAATGTTAACTCCAGTGAAATTTTTCATGCTAACTCCAGGGTAATGGTCAGAATCTAGTATTTACTCTGAAGAAAATGAGGAAATAGTTGTAAACATATAAGAATTATCTACAATTCTATATGCTAGAGCAAATTTTTCTGGGTAACTATAAAAAATTGTTAGTGATCAGGAGAAAAGCAAACTTGCTCAAGCATCATTCTAATATACCTCATCTAGTAATTATTAAATATAATTTGTATTTTAGTCAGATGAATTTATTTATACTGTCTTATTTTTACAACATCCATAGTCTAGCACCCTGGTAGTATAGACCAAGCCAAGTTAAAGTACAAAAAAAAAGTTATACAAAGAAAAATATTCAGCAGAGGAAGAAATTATCAAGATAACCTTCTACCTTCTGCAATTATTCACTTCAAGTTAGGAATTTGGATGGCTCAGCTGAAGACACTGACGATAGTAATACACGTAAAAGTCTCTAAAACTGGASACAAAATTACTTGAATGCCAGGTAGCAGGTGGTGCAAGTTCTTGTTAAATTTCTGTGGTTGAGAGATTGTGACTAATTTTTATTAGTGTTGCAAAATTATTTCATCATGCTTAAGTCTATGCTTTGCTAGGGAAAATAAAAATAAAAATAGACAGTAAAATATGTCCCCACTCCAGCAATTTTATATTAGTAACAAATGAGAGCTCTGGGATTAATTTTCTGGAATGCACAGGAAATCTTTGAAATGAAAAAATGTTTTTAGACACTTATCTGGATCTAAAGCCTATATGGCTTTCAGAAGCTGCTGAATAGAAAACCTAAGGAGTGCTCTGGGAAGGCTGGTAAAGGAAGGGTTGAGCGTGTCATGTGAAGGTAACCCTAGATTTAATCAATGTTAGTCTGACTGTTAGAGAGCTCTAACAAGTGAGCAGTGGTAATGTTTGCCTGAAACACTGCTGCTGAGTCTYGACTAACTGAGGCAACTTATATTTTGTCCAACTGGATATAAGCAAAAACAGCTTTAAGGGAGAAAGGACAGAAACAAATATTTTTGAKCTAGGATCCTCATAAACAGCCATCCCTGAGAGGAATGAAGATGAACTCTGTCTACTTTATTGTTATAAATAAAATGAAGCTCCAAATAGGAGAGAGACATAGCATGTGGACTGGATTGGTAGAGAGTTTGGGAAATGTTTCAGCYTACCACATCATATAATATAATGCAGGGGAAATGGAAACTTTACCTATTTGATTCTTTCATGTAAATTATTTTTTTTACTTGTCAAAATTATATCAAAAACCCAGTGGAAAGAACAGACTATTATTATTAAAAAGTAAACAAACAAACAAGACAGCTTTGATTTTAAATGAAAGTAAACAGCARTGAAAGAATAGGCTTTCATTATTTTGGAGACCTTGGCATTCTTGCAGATATATTCATGAATTAATCATTGAAAAACTTAAACGCAAAAGATCATGCATTTTCCAATGCAAGTAGTCTCTAAAGAGTACTGAAAATGGTTATTAAATTACAGTTYTTTAAAGTCCTTGCATCAGGAATCTGTTTCACACACAGCTAAGTGAAAGAATAGTGTGACGTTAAAGTCCCTGTGATCTTACAAAACCAAAGAAAATTGTGAGTAGGCACTAGCAGTATGTCACCATGTATAACAGTACTAAAATCTGTTAACAAAACTACTATACCTGTAGTAAACAGCAGGAGTTTTGGAATGCCATGCAGCTTTTAAATTATTAGCACTGATTAGCCAAATCAAAAAAAGATCAGGAAACACATTAGAAGTGAAGACAAGTCTACCTGTATTGCTGTGTCAAAATTACATTTCCAAACAACCAATTAGCAAAGACAACCTTTCAGCCCAATAAGCCATATGTAAAGTGGGAYGGCTTCATTACAGTGGCTCCCTAATTAAAATGTAAAGGCTGCTGATCATTGCATAATTAAACAAAGTGTCATGTGGTTTCATCTGGCAATTGCAAGCAGCTAGGCCTGAAATCATTAATGACTAAGACGTCGTCTAAATGAGTCCAGAGACTGTAGAACTACATTCTGTCAGAAAGGAGAGCATCCTATGGTCATTATGGAGATAATATCCTCCAAAGGGACTGCTCTGTACAAAATGTTGAAGTTCTTCCTCTCAAAATGACTTTGACTTATTATATCCAGTTTTCTTACTAATTAGCCCAAAAGAAAAARTCTAGCAGGGCTAATTAACTTCCAGCTATGGTAATCTAAATATGAAGCTGCAGAACCAAAGATTTTCCCTGTGGATATTCTAAACATTTTTCATAARTTAAAGCTCTGCTACTGAGAAAATATTTTTTAGGTAACCTTATGCCTTGATTGAGAATCCCTTACGTGGCTTCTCACTTTACATAATGCCTGAGGAACAAAAGCATTTGCAGCACCAGTTCTCTGTGTTCTGCACACCAGGGGCTGTCCATTCAGCCTTCACCGATGATGCACAGAAATACTAAGAACGAAACAGTGAATTTGTAGTTCCATGAATTTACTGGAGATTTTGGAGATGGGACTTGTTTTGCAGAACAGTAATGCCAGTCACARGAAAAGCATATATTGTAAAAACACACACACTTCCCAATCTATACTTTAGGAGTTTCAAAGTGTAATGGACAAAGTAACATGAGTTCAAGTTCCTTTGAAAAGCAGCGTAGACAGGATCTTTTGYAAGCAGCCAGAAACAGCATCTGTTCCACATCCCAATCAAAACTTTGCAGTTCATCTTCAGCTCTTCTTGCATCTCCCASGTGTATCACACACACCTTCACTGCAATAGGGAATTCAGATGCCTTCTTTTGGTCACTTTGATGCTAAATCTCATTCAAGGGCTTTGCCATTTGAAAGTAAATAACACTGGATCTAATTGAGCATGAAAGAACACAACTTGGCAGCAAAAATTAAGTAGCTCTTAGTGTTTGCCAGATTTGCAGATTTACGGATAATAAAGAACTAAATTACTTTAGGGGAGAAAGAATTTTTAAAAATACAGGAGCAATAAATATCTGAAAATAGCGAATCTAAAACTAAGGGTGAACATTTGATAAATGCAGTGAACATTCTAATTCATTTTTATTTCTCAGCTCATAGTACCTATTTCGAGTTGGTAGCCTCTCACCAAGTCTTGGTGAACTGGTAAAGGATTAGCTGAAG
The DNA here is from genome assembly GCA_018881555.1 of Amblyornis subalaris. Classification (NCBI taxonomy): domain Eukaryota; kingdom Metazoa; phylum Chordata; class Aves; order Passeriformes; family Ptilonorhynchidae; genus Amblyornis; species Amblyornis subalaris. Next base: position 3,258,784 of record JACAXG010000027.1, on the reverse strand, counting down.
ACCTTCATTTCTGCTTCTTCTTCTTCTTACATGCAAAAWATGCACATTTTTCTTGGTTAAAAAAGAAAAAGTCAGAGGCTAGTCACAAAGTAAACCAAGATGAACACTAAAAGTGAGTCAACTGTGAACAAATTTTAAAAATGTGAAAAAATCTCTTCACAAACTTTGTAGTAAAAAACATTTTAAGTTTTATTTTCAGAATTTTTAACGTTCTCTGTCCCTTTAGAAAATCTGTGGACTTACACAGATGTAAAGCTGATTCACCCAAAATAATTCAATTTCAAGCAGTGTAAAGTATGTCAGAAAGCAAAGAAATTGGCCAAACACTTCTTAGTGACTACCAGGCTTGTATTTCATATAAGCAATTTGACACAAAAAATGCAAACAAGCACTATTCCCATTCTAATTAAATGTTGCATTTCCTTTCTGAGGTTTCTGTATTTCTTGCAGTTTAAATTTTATGTTGGTTCTATGGCACACTGTTATGATTGCTTTCATTATTCCTCTTCATTTCTGATCTAATAATTGCAATCAACTTGATACTGGAATATCATCCTCRGTAGTTCTTCTGTTGTCTCTAAGTTTTGCTCTAGACAGATTCAGAACTGTCCACTTTGAGAATAGTGGAGAATATTGTGGAGAATAGTTATCAGCTGTGTGAGAGGCAGAGTAGAATGACAGAGCATATGGGGAGGGAGAGGGGAACAAACTGTGAGAAATTGCACAGCAATTGCTTTGGTTCCACGTAACAGATAACTGGTCTGTGAGCTCAAAAAACCACCAGATGTGCTTAGTTTGGAATAGACATATCCTATCATCCTATCACTTTCACTCTGAGTACAGCTATAGTCTGACTTGGGTTTGGAATTCTTTAGGTCATTCCCAAAATCAATAAAGATAGCAGCCATTATTTAGCATGGAGCTAAATTCCAGACAAGTAAAATAAATTTGCACACAGTTTTAAATTGTTSAGTACAATTAGACATGATTTTTCTTCTTTATAGTCTTCACTTTTGTCATCACAATTTACAGTGAATTCTTCCTCTGGTAGCAACAATGCAAGAGATGGCAACCTTTCAATGAAACCCTGGCAGAMAAGCCTGTCCCTTCCCTGTTCATGCAACTACTCTCGGTTTGGAATGCACCAATCATGCCACAGCTAATTGTCCTACTAACAGATTAAAAAATGAATAAATACGAAGTCATGGTGAACACATGGCTATGTCTCTTTTCTGTATAATGTATTATTTGCAGTAAACCATATGATTTCTTATGCTTATTAAAAGTACGTGAAAAAAGTTCTCCTTCATTCATCTGCAGCAACTAGAAATGCTCATATGCACTGCAATGTGGATCAGCTACAGGGCACCGTGTACATTTCATGATACAAGTACATGCCTTTCTTACTCTCATTAAAACTATAGCAGGCCAATTCCATTTACTGAACTTTCATAAGGAAAAGGTAACAGTCCTTCCTTTCCTGCAATGACAGCAGTGACCACAGCACTCATAAGGTGAGACTCCACCTGACACATGAAATCTCTAAACTGACTGAGAAAGGATCATGTCAGACACATTTCACCCAAAGCAGGAACCAACTATTTGGAGGTCAAAAAAAATCTCAGAATGGCTGATGTGTTTTCATATTTTTTTCTGAGTGTTAAATATTTGTTTTCTTGCTGTTCTTTTTCGCATGGTACACTAAAAAACTGAAATTCTGGTATCCAATAACAATATAAATTTTGGCTGTAATATGTTGCTTTCTAGAGAGCTAAGGATGGTTTCAGATCACTTTGAAATCACAGGGTGATTTCAGATCACTTTGGCAACAGTATTTACTAAAAATGAATTGCACTATTTCAGGAAACCAAATAAAACAGAATTTGGTTCTGTACCGTACTTCTTTATGGGCAGAGTGTCACAAAGAACTTTATAACAAAGTATCTTACTGACAGCACAGTGAGTACAGAAAAATGTGGCAGCCAGAATGCTCTCAGCAAAACCTCAGATGTATTCATAGGCAATAGAAATTCTTTTATTGAGGAGACTTGTTGCCCAGGAAGCCRGGGTTTATTTCTGTTCTTTTTCACAAGAAAGAAAAGACCTGAGACAAGTTTTTCTTCAACAAGATAAGCATCCTCTTAGATTCTTCACATCAGATGTGTTAACTGGTTTCAGTTAGAAGACACAGTGTTTCACACCACCTAACAGAATATTGCAAATGGAAGGCTGAACAAAATTGTGGAGAAAATAGTACTAAAATATAGGGATTCTGAAGAAACAGAGTAACCTACACTGTTGCRCTGATACCATGATGCCTTCTGGAGTCTGAAAAAAACCCCAACATACAACCCCACTGATGTTATTATAGATGATAATTCTCAGTGCAGGCTTAATTTAMTTTACAGCAGTCAGTGAAATGAGGAATTTATGCCAATCAATATATTTATGTACATATACATATATTTCTAGCATATGTTACATCACAGCTATGATACAGGAAACACTGGAATGTAACTGGCAGAACTGAAATAACGGGATTGACACTGRCAGTCACACTGGAAATGTTCACTCAAACTCTTGCACAGTTCTTGAGGAGACAAATATATCCACAAATTTTTGGAAGCGTGGATGTTTTGGTTGTGTTTTTATCTTCCCCATAAATATKAAGTTCCACAAAACTTAAGTCTCAGAGATGCGTACTTAGCTGCAGCTTCCCGCGGGGTTGGGATCATGTGCTTCTTTTACCAGAGAAGTGGTTCTTCCCAAGGCCAGCTTTACCCCATCTGCTCACATTCCTCTGTCTTCCGTTCCCAGTCCATCCACAAATCACTCAAATYGCTGCTTTTATTTCACCTGAAGTGACTCTCCTTTATCATCTGATCTTGCAACCAGTTGGGTGTTTTTGCAGTCAGAGGCACTTCAGCTGTCAAGTTCTTGAATGCAGAGACATTGCTTTTGTAATACAGGCTGGACATCCTGGAGAATGACCATGGTTTGACATGGAAAATACTCAGCTCTAGCATTTAATGAAATTAGCATCACCTAGAGCAGTGCATCCCCTAAGGGTCACAAACACTGCTCTGGGAACTCATGGGAGTTCTTCTGCTACGCCAGTTTGTCCAAATCATTTTGGGTTTTTAGCTAGTAAGATGTATCTTCAGTGCTCCATCCAAACTTAATTACTTGGCTTACCCCCAGGCTGCAAACTGAGGCAGCTTCAAAATGAGGGTGGTTTATATTAACTATATTTTAATTACTGTCTACTGCACYATAACAGTAATGGCGGTTCTGTTAATAAAGGGAAATGAATTTCCCTTCACTTGGATCAGAGAGAAGTCCATTTTGGTCTGTCACAGGGAGAAATTCCTGAAGATATTTTAAAAAATATAATATATATCTCCTTTCTTAAAAATTATGAATACTCATGGAAATCAGGGATCATAGATCTGTAAATACAAGATGCACCCAGATTTTCAGCTATCTCCTGGATGGTTACATTATTATTACAAAATTAAAAGAGCTACTAACTCTTCTGGTCTGCAGAAATGCAAGCTTCTGTGCAGAGGACTGCAGTTAAAAGCTGAAAATAGCCACTTTTCTAATTCTTTCAGGTTTTATTTTCAAACTCATTTTCACATCTATTGAAATTCTTCAGTGTACCTAAGGACATTCCTATGACTTTTTCTACTCCAACTGAAGAACTATAAACATATTCCATGCTTTAGCCAAATGGAACATGTCAAACTTGAGGTCAAATTCATCCCAGCTATCTAACAAGTAAAATAATTCCTAAACATCAATTTCAAGTTCTTGCAGCTAGAAAGACAAATCAAACAGACCTTCATAATGTCATGAAGGTACAGAAGAAGGATGACAAGAGTCTGTGAAGTCCAGAACCCTTTAAACAGTGCTGTTTGCTATAAAGCATGACAACATCAGCAAATGCTGAGAGAGTGATTCTGCTGGTCACTCTTCAAACATTCTGGACTAGAGAAGACCAAACCAGATTTTTCTGTGCTTAATTTAGTGCTCAATATTAAACAAGTAGTAGTTCAATTGAACCTGCAAACTTCCTTTTTTAGAAAGGGAAAAATTTTGTTTGAAAGAGGAAGATGTTTTAGTTATTTCTGGCAGTTTTTTAAAGAAATATCTGCCCTCGTTGCACCTCTTGATACTGCTATGCAGCTTTAGCACTATGTTTCCATCCCTATTTGTAATGCTGTATGCTAGACTTAGGCCCAATCTGAAGGGAATTACAGGTCAGATAGCATTGCATAGTACTACAGTTTAATAAAAATTAAAGAGAGAAAACTAACTAATCCAAGGTTGAAAATGTCAGCCAAAAATGAAAGAAGGTACAGGWAGAAACAGTGATTATTTAAAAATTCAAAGCTGAATCTCCCCAGAGATGGTGAAAGTCACAGGGACAGCATCATTTCACATCTTAAATGTTTTCGAATAAAACAACTATCATGTGGGCATATATTGAGAAGGCTCYGGCACTCCACTGGCTCACAAAGCTACTGGGCAGCAAATAGGTRAGATGCTTAGGAAGACTAAAGCAATTCTGAAAATTATCACAAGTAGAGCAAAGGTCATCAGCATATTTTTATTTCATACTTTAACCCTCTCTAAACTTCATTTTCTCCAACCCTGTATGCCAGSTAACTGGGGGGGTTGAGGCTTGTATATTAACTATCTAAGGATTAACTCATCTTTCCTCAGTTACTTGGGTAATTTTGACCCTTTTTTTTTTTAAATAAGGTCTTGGCATTAAAACAAATAGATTAAAGGTGTAAAAAAAGAGACAAAAGTCTTCTCAAAATATTCAGGTCATGGTCCTTTTATGGAACTTSCTGATTATATAATTCCATATATTTTCTTATTCTACGACTACAGTGAAAAAAAAGACTCGGGCCCATAATATCCTACACTTTCTGACAATCAGCAATATGACCCTGAGAATATGATTCAAAGTCCAGAGAAATCAATAGCAGCCTTCCTCAAGTGGTAACATTTGTCTTGATGCTCTTCAGTTATTCATCCAACACAAATGAATCAAAGGACACAAGACAAACTTTGCAATCTTTATTTAGAAAGGTGCTGCCTGTACACTTTTGCTATTTTCAAGCCACCTATGACCATGTTCACCAAACCTTAAGCTGAAGAACCTTTTATACAGCTGATTATTTCATTTTGAAAAAACAGCCGACTGTTCCAAAAAGTCTTACAAAGGTGCATGGAGACTGTCAACTCTTCAAACAGAACTGAGACAAGATTAAACTTTGACATTTTAAATATCATTATTAAAAATGTGTACTAAGTTCAGTGGCTAATTGGATTTCACTGACTGTACTTAAACTACAATCCTGACTATGCAGTTAACCTAGATATGAGAAAGCTACCTAAAAGTAAATCCATTAAAGCTACCTAAAAGTAAATCCATTAACTACAGTGCTCCTGTTCTCCTAATATTCAGTATATTCAGAGGTCTCTGCACAACACTCACTAATAAAAAACTTTCTCATATGGAAAATAGCTGCTGAACAATGACATCCACTTATATTGTAGCCTGCTATACATCTTATTAGAAACCCCCTATTCTCTCCCACATTCATATCCCTGTAGTATACTGCAGAGTATCTTCAGTGCATCTAAGAAAGGGTAAAAGCTGTGGGTTAATAATTCATTATGAATAGTCTACATTTTCATGCACTGTGTATCCAGGTGCTACTATGCTTAATATAAATTCAAAATGTCAGCTTAAAAAAAAAAAAAGGAAAGAAAGCCTTTCTGCCTTTGTTTTAAGTGTGAACCCTGAAATAATTTATTCATGGTACCATAATAAACTGTCAGCTATCTTGACAACTAAAAATGAAGTGTACTGTAATCCTTGGAAATTCCCAGAAATATTTTTTTGTGTTACAAAAAGAATAGAGAGAAAAGACAACACATTGAAACCCACGGCCAGACTCCACATGCACTGAAACTTCATTCAGATGCCACTGCTTAGGATCTGTAGAGCCCTTAAGTCATAACAACCTATCAKAAAAAAATCACCTGAAGTGATCTCAGCATATCTAAAAATGTTCAACTGTCGTTTTGAAACAGTAATTCAAGTATTTAAACTCAGGGAAAAAAAAGTCTTGATGGAAAATACAAGGGAAAAAAGCATGTTAGTGGAAGAGAAACTGCCTTAATTGGGTAGTTAAAGAGTATTTGATAGGATTATAAAAAGGCAAAACTGTCAGAATGCAATTCTTCTACTGGCYACTGGCCAAAGCAGTGCACATTTTAGAGGCAAGAATAAACCATCACAACTATACAGCATCTCCCACACAAGATGATTTCAAAACAATTCTCAGCCTTTTGCTTTTATTTGCATGAGAGGAAATTTTCACTCACTTTATTGTTTCCCACTGAATTTCTTCATCCTTTAAGTCTTTGTCTATAAAAGGGAACATGCCCCAGTGAAAAKCCACGGATATCAGCTGCACCAACACATATTTCTAGTGTGGACAAGTAAATATTCTAATTGCACCAGAATTTATTCTTTTTTGAATCCCCTCCGGCAAATTATCTGTACCAGAAGTTGTATCAATTCAGGTACACCAATGACTCAGCTGCAGTTGGAGAAAATGTCCACCCCAGAAAAGCTCTGGAATGATTAGAGGTAACAGGTCAGCAGCAGCTCCCTGCTGTGAGACTTTAACTCACCCTCAGCTACCAAAGTGCTTCTCTTCTTCACATGAGCCACAACTTTCTCTCTCCCCAAACTTTAACCCACAATTTTTAAAGGCTAACCATTTTTCTGACCTAAAAACCCTGCTATAAGTAAGGAGAAACTCACCAGGAAAGGAAGATAGAATGAAGATCCCAATATTGTTGAACACTGTTGGTTTTATTCTCAAAAAGAAAAAACCCTGCATTACTTGATGTGAACCTTGATGAGCTGTCAGAATTACTATCCATGCAGTGGAGATTTCTGCTTAGTAAAATGAAAAGTCTCATGAAAGACCTTCATATCTGCTGCCTCTGACAAGTAAGGAAGCTTTTTTTTTCCATGCTGGTAGCAAACTTTTTTCTAGGTATTCTGTGATTAGAACTTCTATATGAAAAGGGCACAAAGGAACACATGCGAAAAATTAGGTTGTATATTCAGAGCTCAGAGCTACATATCACTTGAGCTTAGCCTCTAAATGGCTACTGATAGTTTGCTAATTTGTTGGTTATATTCCATATATATTATATATAAACATATTTTTATATATATGCACTGTATATTATATATTGCATATATATTATATAATATATTAATATATTATATTAGTATATGGTATGCATTGATCCGTTGTATATTTAAAAGCCTGGATGCCCTCGGCCTTCTTGGCCACCTGGGCACACTTGGCTCATCTTCAGCCTCTGTCAACCAGCACCCCCAGGTCCTTTCCTGCTGGGGGCTTTCACCCACTCTGTCCCCAGCCTGGAATTCTGGATGGGGTTGTTGTGACCCAAGTAAAAGACTTGGCACTTGGCCTTGTTGAACCTCAGACCACTGGCCTTGGCCCATCGATCCAGCCTGTCCCACTGCGGAGCCTTCCTACCCTCCCGCAGATCAACGCTCCTGCCCAACCTGGTGTCACCCGCAAAGGGACTGAAGGTGCACTTGAACCCCTCATGCAGATCAGTGATACAGATATTAAACGGGACTGGCCCCATTACTGAGCACTGGGGAGCCACTTGTGACCAGCTGCTGACTGGGTTTACCTCCATCCWCCACCGCTCTTTGGGCTTGGTCCGCAGTCGATGTTTTACCCGGAGAACAGTGCACCTGTCCAAGCCACGGGCAGCAAGTTTCTCCAGGAGAATGCTGAGGGAAATTACGTTAAATGCTTTCCTTAAGTCCAGGTAGACAAGATCCACAGCCTTTCCCTCGTCCACTAAGTGGGTCACCTTGTCTTAGGAGGAGATCGAGTTACTCAAGCAGGAACTGCCTTTCATAAACCCAGGGTGACTGGGTGTGATCCCCTGRTGGTCCTGCATGTGCCGTGTGACGGCACTCAGGATGATCTGCTCACAGMATTCAGAAGAAATATCTGCCTTGGGAAGAGTGCCAGGATTTTGTCCTATACTGTTTTATCATAACTACACATTAAATATTAATAACTGCAAATAAGATCGAGAAAAAGGCCTCTTGACTTACCCTGAGAATGGCTGCAAATTAAGAACTATGACATTTTGCAGTATGTACCTCTTATCTGTACCACTTCTAGGGGTAGGCTAATGCATTTAAAGTGACATGTAGTATCCTTGCATTTTCCATCCCTTATCGGAGATTTTCAGTCTCCAGATTGAAACTTCCAAACACAACAGTTCTGATAACATCAGATATTTGAAATTCTGGGGGAAATAGTTGCTGCACAAAAAGAGATCCTCTTTATAATCTAACAATTGATCAACATCCAAAGTAACAGTTCATTATTATTAGCTGAAGAATATACTTTTGTTACAAGTGGAAGTTACCCTCCTGTGATGCTCTAACCCTGTGAGGAGGATTACCAATCTTAGAATTTGGTATCTATTGCAAATATCTGATATGGTGTGTTAAAGTATGAATAACAGCTTAGTACAATACATTTTATTGGTTCACCAACAAGGAGCACACCCTCCAGTTTTCACACAGCTTTTGTGTTCTCAAAYACAACAGCCCAGCCTACTAAAAAATAAATTGCTTTTTTTTTAATGTTGTATGTGTGACATTTTAAAAAAAAAAAGCCCTTCCTTTCTTTCCTTTTACTGTGTGTCACTAAAATAATTTCTTCTTTCTCAACTCACATTTAAGCACATTCTATTCAACAGAGCTGCAGTGTATGAAACTAGCATAAATGATGGTGTCTTCAATTCTTACTATTACATGTTCATTATCTAAAATAATTAAAACTTAAGGGAAATTACAAAGTATATCTGTGAAAGTCATGCTGCAGGAAGATTTTCAAAATTACTCTTCTAAGATTGTAAGGAATCTAATTACTCTGACAATACATCAGTGTCTATTGTGTGTCAGGAGATACAGCTGTTACTGTTGGATTCATAATATTTTGTGCAGCTCTCGCATGTAACAAGTCAGCAGGAGCTGAGCTGATCCACTGACTGCTCTTTTGTTGTGAGCAAGATCAGCCAAAGGAGAACTTATACSAAACAAACTAGTGAAAATTCAAATACCAATACATACTACAGGCACCAAGCAGTCTCTTCAGTTGTCAAACAATTACTCAAGATTAGGAGCAGGACTGAAACTACCATCAAACTAGTCCCAGACCAAATAAAGTGATCATGAGCAGTCCTGCCATGCAAACAATGTAATTACACATATATTTTCTATAAAAGCTTTAATGGAAAGTGTGTATAAGTGGTTTGAGCTTCTTCACCTATGTGGTTTAACTTTCTTTTTTTTTCATTCCAAAACATTAAATCCAGACTGCAAAACCTGTTTTAGAATCTTACGAAATATTAGTACTTCCAAAATAGCACTACACAACTTTTAATTCTATTCAAGTTTTTCTGCCCTTTAACTTGCACATGCTCCGTATATACTGACAAATATTTTGTATGATTATAGCTAGGATAGAAACAGGTCCCAATATCAAAATATAAAGTCTGAGATGGGGGAAAGAGAGATTCAATGTTCTGATCTTACCAAGGGTCATGAGCCTGAGGCATTCTACCTGAATAATCCTACACTAAAACCAATCATTTATGAAATCAGCATATACCTCACACCCCACCCAAACATATTTGATGAATCAGCACTTTCTCGACACGGAGAAAAAGATGAAGCACTCCTAGGAAACACAATTAAAAAGTATATTCTCTTTCTTGCTTGAAGATCATGGAGAGTAGTAAACTTGCTATAAATTTGTTCTTTAATTACGAACCAAAAGGTAACTCAAACATTCAATGCAAATTAAACAGTGTTTAAAAAAAAAAAAAAAATAAAAGTGTTTCACTTACAATTAAAAAAAATGAAAATAAATCACAGGTCCATATCCATTATAAGTCAATGGCAATGGCTAGAAAAAGAATTTATTTGTATGCTGCTAGTTGTTTAACCATCTTTAAATTGTCTTTGAAAATTAATTTTTAAATGCTTTCCTGATCTCATTTACTTCGCAAGTAACYATTATGAACATGAATAGCTTGCTTGCTTTTTTTCCACATTTCAGAAAGCTTCTATACACTTAGACATTCCAGGATTTATATTTACTAGTTTGAAATCTATGTGAATGACCAAACATTCTATGAATTAGAAAAATCGTCTAATAAATCAAACAAACAAAAAATGTTTGCACTGTTTAAAAGACATAATCAGAGGATAAAGAACTAAGCTCAGACAATAAGTAAATTAGATTTATGTCTTGCATGCAAAGATCACTGATATCAAATGCTCACTTGTCTCAATTTATCTTAAGCAGAAGTGAGGGCAACGGCACTTACAAAGAGTCTAAAAATAATAAATTACATCTTATTGCACAAAGTCAAAGGTTAAACTTATTATTGCTCACCATAGGCCAACCTTAACCCCAAGATTAATGCCATAAACAAAACGAAAATTTCGTTTGCACACATAATGCACGAGGTTAATGTCTCTGAAGAATTACAAAAGAGAAATGATGCCCCCTACTGCTCCCAGAAAACGTTTCTGTATAAACAAGATATTTTGGTTCAAAGGGAATTATCATATAAAACCAATGAACATGTATTTTCAAAGTAGCCAGTGCTCATTAGCATGACATATGCCAAGGACAATTTATTTCTTCTTTGAATTTTAATTAAAATATATGAAGGGCCTTTCCTTGTAGAGGAAACTCTCAGGAACACAAACAGCTAGAGTGAATTTAGAATCTAAGTTTCTCAGGAGTTATGCATTTTGGTGAAGAAAGTATGAAGATTTAATTCAATTTTTTTTCTTGATGCATTTCTGATTACATCAAACTTCAAATAGTAACTTTTATGTAGCAACGATATTTTTCAAATAGCAAAGTTGATAGGACTGTGTTTGTTGTCTGGCAGCAATTTGACACAATTCATCAAAAGCTAACAAAGCCCATGCCGTGCCTTGRAGTTGTGGAAGAGCACAGCTCAATTCTCAATCCAGTTTTACGGTTCTGGTATCACAGACACTGTTGTAATGGATTTCTTGTCGAGCAGGTGAAGCAACAAAGTTATTGTTTGAAATACTTTTCAGGGAAAAAGAGCCCAAGTACTGAAGAGCTTTCCGCAGTGTCTCAGTTGTTCTGCTCTTAAGCCACAATAGACCCAATGATATCAATACTGTTAACTCCTGATGTCCACCAGTGTAAGAGAAAAATAACCCCAAATTCTTAAAGTTATTTGGACACATCGAACTTCTCTATTTCAAAGTAAACTACATAAATATGTATTGGGTACATTATTGCCTTTGAGCTGACCTTCAGCAYCCTTGTGACAATTCTTAAACATATCTAATCTTGAAATTGCTATCACCTACCTACCTTTGTTCAAGGCTTGCAGAGTGAAATGGCTGCAGTTCACAAGATCTTATGCTACAAAAATAAACAAAATTAAATCAGTAAGCAAAGATAATGAGCTGACATGAATAGGTATCCTTTTTTATTACAAAGTCCTACTTTATCACAAATCTTACCATGTGTTCTAATGTTATTTACACAACAGTAGTATGACSTTACACTGGTCATTTTCAGCTCAAAACACAATGAAACGCTGATATATGAGGAATACTTTTACCTGATTCTTATGAGGATGCTCCTGCAGTAGAGTGTGAGAAATGAAAAAACTTTCTTGTTCATTGTCAGAGCACAAAAAATTGAAATTGCAGCACCTGTATTTCGGGAAACATTTGGTTAGAACCATTTCTGGTCATTTATGGGGCCTTTACAACTCATCAACAACAGGAAAAAATGATCACGATGGTTTACCCTTTAAACATTAAACGGACACAAAACAGGCTCAGTGATGAGGCTTAGCAAAATATAAATTCTATTCAAACTTGTAAGATTGTATGTCATAAATATACGTACCATGTTTTGCCGAGAGCATATCTTCAAACAAGTTCAGAAATCAGATTCCATCCCAGCTTTTTTTTTTCTTTTTACTGTTGACAATTTCTAGCAGAAAGTTTGGTCCTCACAGTACTAGCTGAGTAACACGAGTTCAAGTTTGCAACACAACTATGCTCTTCCAGTCCTYGCCTAATATAAATCTCTACAGATTCACTGGACTTAGAAGTAGATACAGATTTACATAAATATATAATATTTTAAGTCAAAGAAGATGATTTTAAACTAGTCAAGAGTAGGTATTATCCAGGGAGGGAATTTGAATAAATATATCTTATTTCCAAGGAAAAATTGCATTTAATTGTGCTCAAATACAGCACAAATGTAATTGAGGACAGTCCTGACTTATGTATTTTTCTACACATACGATGGAAGTGTGTTGTTTTAGAATTGAATATTTTGGAGATGACTGGAGACTGACAGAACAGCAGTATGAAAAAGTGGATAACATGACTGACAAGTTTGAAAAATTTTATTAGTCATATAAAGCAAATTACCTCCAAGTTATTTTTCCTACATATTGATGTAGGACTCTACAATAAAATTTGGAGTTGATTTCTATCACTTGGAGTGGAATAAGTTAAAATGGGATGGTATCTTCCTGAAAACATTTCACTATTTTTCTACCAGTGTGAAACCAAGCATATAAATGGAGGTATCGCATTTCTCTAAATATGCTTTCTAAATGTGAAAGGGTTAAAGCAATTTCCAGAGGTCTCTGTCTAGAAAAAGCCCTCCACTGATATTTAACTAAACTGTCTTTGCTCTGAGGCATGCAGCAAAATACACTGGAATCAAATGTAAATGCATCATTGTGCTTTATGTAAAGAAAGTCAGCTTAATTTGCTTTTTTCACCACCGTTACACAAGCCTAGCATGCCCAGTTAGAGTAAGCAAAATTTTATTGAAACTGCTGGAAATGTTCTGATTTACATCAGCTGATGTATAATTCCACTGATTTTAGTAGAATTATATTAAACCTTATTCTCACAGGAAGTCTGTGAGTCCAATTTTTGACCACAGTGTTTTCATATATCTCTCAAAAGAGGATCAGTTACAGTGTAAATATATCACAAACATCTTCACACACTTGATTGTGGAGAAATCATTCTATGTACAGAAAGTCTGGCCCAGCTTACTGTCCATACACAAAAGTTTAAAAAATATGGTGTATTCAGAAAGAAATCTTATCTTTAATTGAAGAAAAAATACTGTTGTGTATGAGAAAATACAAACCAAATATTACCATACTGTCTCAGACATTAAAATAATACTAAAATTTAGGACCAGGTTCTGGAAAACCTTACTAAAGTAAATCAGCATTTAGTCTGCTCAGCAGTCAAACTGAAGTCAACAGGACCATACCTTCAGATGAATATTAATTTCTATTGCTGTTAACCTTATAACAGTTAGATTTTGTGTAAGTTATCTGCAAAATGACATCATTCAGACATGAAAGTTTTTACACCTATTCTCATCTTGCTTGGCACAAATATAAATAGAAAAACAAACAGCAAATCACCTACGGTAAGGTTTACTACAGGCTGCATCTTTTAAAATCATTAAAAAGCTGTTGTAAGCACATCTTCAAAGCTAATTGCACACCTCGTACCTTTCAACTACTGGTGCCACTTCCCACCCACTCTTTGAAACTGAACTGAGCCTCCCAGAACAAACAGAAATCAGCTGGAAGGTCCTTTCAGCAGTCAGCTACCAAACACGTACAGCACATACAAGAGCATTACYCAGTAATTAACCATACCTAGTGCTTTACACACACACACACACAAAAAAAAAATTTAAACTTCTGTAGTCAGAGTAGGAGTAAGTAAAATGTTTATGAAAATTTTAAAGAAACAAACACTTAGCTGCAAGAGTCATAAAACCTTAATGACGCTCGAGAGTCTAACTTTTGATAACCTATAAAAAACTACTTGAAAGAGCTTTATAAAATCCCTAGRTACGAGATTAGCAAGAACACTGCTTTAATTTTTGCAGTTGCAGAAACTTTGATGAAATACTCTATTTTAAAGTAACTTGGAGTGGCGCTTGAGCACAGCTCACTTTCTGCAGCATTTCTGCCTTCCTGAGAGCCAGCTGCACGGACCTGACACCCTTTCAGACATTGCTTGCCACCTCTGCAAGTAATTCAGTAGTGTGCAATCCCCTCTCACAACAAAGATTATAGTCTTAGCTTATCATTTGTTTTGTCAGTCACTCCAGTGAAGCTGCAATGTTTAAATATGCAGTAGTCACACACTGTGGAACCTTTAAAATGGCTGGTAATAATACAGCTAAATATTTACATTAGGAAAAAACCCACAAAACTGTCTCCTGGAACATTTCCCAGGCTAAATAACACTCTTTGCCAATACACCTGCAGCTTTTTGTAACTAATTAAGAAACTTGAGCAAACACACCCGAAAAGCCTCAAAAACAAAATGCAGCATCCATTACTTGAAAACTACTACCCACTCTCAACAAGTGATGCATGTGTAATTGCAGTGCTTTTGTCTTTTCCTCCCTTTATAAAGATTAAATTATTTACAACAGATTATTTTGAAAGGAAATTGCAATTAAGAAAAGTAATTAATTCTAAAATTAAGGGACAGAATAAGTTTCAGTAATAGAAACTACTAATTACAGAACCYATACCCTGGATCATTTTCAAAAAGTTTGCCTCTTGATACTAAAGTTGATGATCTATAGGTTCATTAAGATGTCAGCATTGCAACAAATTCTCCAAAAGGGAAACCTTCTTAATCACCTTCTCAGTCACCAGGGCTTCAAGCACATACAAATGTCTGTCACTGCAAACTGGGGACTAGAAAAAGATGTAGAAGTTTGTCTCTATAAAGCATTTTGATTCATTTCATTTCAAACCATTTTTGTCTTTTTTTTGCTGTAGTCCTGTAAACAACAACAACAAGTTAAAGCATACACCAAAATTTCCTAATGAGAATTTGAGGCTGCCTTAAGGTTTAGGACTATATTACATACAAGAATTGAGAGCTCCAGTCACATATATTTCTATGTATTTCTTTCTGAAATGCCTAGAATTTGAGGTATCACTCTTAGAATATGCTACTATTTGGGTTATGACTGCAAATTAAAGTTTTTGCTATTGATATTCATGCAGGATGCTTCCTATACCTTAGTATGTTCACATCCTGCAAACAATCCAACAAATATTTAAATTTATGCATGCAAATAACCCCCCTGAAGACCATAACACTAATAGTGAGGATCAGAGCACCATCTCTAAAGTGCATCATCATAGACTGCACAGCTCATTTACTCAGCACAGACATGAAAGACAATTTCAAAATTTGTTTTCCATATTGTTTCAACTGGTACAGCTCCTTCTTCAAGTATGCAGCCCAAGCCCAAACTATTCAGGAAGGCTCAACTTCATAAAATGGTTCAGGCAACCAATTTTCAATTGCAGAAATTTTAATAAAAACCAGAAGTTGCACAAGGCAGCTGAAGCAAGCTATTGTAAAACAGGAAAGAAAAAAAAAACGTATTTACACATTACCATACACATTTCCCCAAGAGTAATACAAATAATGAACTTGACAACAACTCACATTCAGGGCAATCTGTAATATATCAATAAATCCCACCRGTGTGTCAAGTAGAAAAGCCAGAGCTGGCACTGGGTGTGTCAAAATCCTTTGACTGCTACCAGCAAAACAGTGCACTTTTCCATCTCTCAAATAAACTTACAAGATCCAACTAAAGATTCAGGAAAGTCAAATTTCCCTTTCAACTAAACAGAGCCTGTCACTTTGGATAGGTTATTTTGAAAGTCCATAGGATCAAAAAAAAATAGTCATTCTTCCCTGACAAATCCACTTTGTAAGCAGTCTACTGTAAGATGTCAGAGTATTTCTGGTGTTCTCAACCTACCTCCCATTTGGGTTTTGTACACCTGCATTTGTGCTTGTGACAAGAGGGCTGCAGTTTCTCCTAAGTGTTATGAAGATTAAGTTCAGGCTGCAGTTCCAAATGGCCACTAAAAAAAAAACAGGCAAGAATACTATATTTTTTCTAGTCTGCACCACAACAATCTAGGGAGAAGGTTCCAACTAGTTTTAATAATTGTCCCATGTTTGTAATCACCAGTAAACCTTTTCAGTAGCATCCTCTTTTCCACTTCCAAAGGGTTTTAACTTGCCTTGAATGTTAGATGTCAGGTACTACCTAACCTCAGCAGGCTGGGTCACAGCATTACATAATTGCTCACACTCACAGTGACCTCCCTGAGAGCAATTTCAGACCATTATAGTGTTGTAAATGATATTTGAATACAGATTTATCGATAACATATATAAAAATTATACAGATTGCAATAAATTCAGCAGTGAGACCTTGTGTTATATCATCCAGTATGGCAAAACAGACGAGAAGAAAATATCCACAGCACCAAGCACTACCCCATTTAATTTAGAAATCAGTAAGTGGTTTTTTATCTGAGATATTCCAAAAGGCCGTGTTGACATGGTAGACAGAATTTTCTTTCAATTTTTTAATGATATTTTGTGCCCTAAAATGCTGGTAATTTCATTTTTCATTATAAAGTTCCTTGCTTACAATGTCATTTGTAAGTAATAATAAATAAAAGCAACACACTGGCTGCAGTAGCTGAAATTTAACAGTGGATGGCACCAATCACCTCAGAAATTGCCTCGCTAAATGTTGCATTCTTATGTGTGAACCTTGYAGGATAATTTTAATGGGAAAGCAAAACGCAAATGTCTAAACAACAAAAACAGGGGAAAAAATTATGTTCAGGAAAGTACTTCAGGGAAGCGTCTTTCTTGAATATGACAGTCCCTGTCAAACCCTGTCCTGTGAAGAATGAGTGTGTGTAAATGCAGCCTCTGTACACAGATGTAATGTTTTTCCATTTTGCCATTGCCACAGACAAATATTTTATTTGGCTCAGAGAATGACTTCAAATTCAGACGGGAAAGTGTCTATAGCAATACCTGGACATAAGCATTTCGTGGGATTTCCCTATGTGTTATGAACTGCAAACCGTCATTTGGTTAAAAAGTTCTAGTCAGGGATACAAGTGCCTTTATAAAAATGATACCTTGTATTTTTTAATTAATCCTTTCCTGGTGTAACATACAAGTAGACTAAAACAAAATACGTACATTTAAATGCACAACAGTAAAATATTTGTCCTCCCTTTGGAGGCTCTATTTAACAAACAGCTACTAAACTCTAAATTCACAGTGATGCTAGAGATGGCTAACACAAGCTGGAATCAAATAGTTCCAAGGGGAACTTGGAAGATATTTACCTGTGTCTGGGACTATATGAAAGGAGACATTTACTCCTTTGTACAACAATTGGTTCGTATTGTCAACTCGAGGCACTCAAAAGTCTACAGCAGTCCCAGAAATACTTTTTAAGAACTAATCTTCACCTCTCTTTAAGAGTTTGGTGGGGTGGGGTTTAAGTAAAAATGCGCCCTCTATATTCGCCGACCTATCAGAGCTAAAGATTTGGGGATGGGGGCTACACTTCTGTTCCCTCTCACCAGGAGGGATAAAACTTGCATTTCTTTTTAAATGAAATCCAAGAGGGCAATACCAGAGCTGTCTGTGCCAAGAGTGTGTTACAGCAAGGTTTCCCCGGCAAGCGGGCGGGAGGCTCTGGCTGTGGCCGGGGACGGGGAGCGGCCGCTCCGTGGGGCTGTGCTGAGCGATAAGGGCCATAAGGGCTGCGGGGAGATACACACAGAGAAGGATGCGGGGAGCCCAGGGGCGGGGAACGAGCTGGAGGCGGGGAGAGAACGGGCGGGAGGCGGGGAGAGAACGAGCGGGAGGCGGAGTGGTGAGGGCAGCTCTGGAGCGCCGTGTCCAGCTCTGGGCTCTCAGCACCAGAGACGTGGAGCTCCCGGACAGTGCCGCTCCTGAGCGGGTCCTGCGAAGGGTGCCAGAGGCGACCAAGGGACTGGAGCAGCTCTCTTACGACGACAGGCTGAGGGACCTGGGGCTGTTCAGCCTCGAGAAGAGACGATTGAGAGGGAACCTCATTAATGTGTATAAATACCTAAAGAGGGGGTGCCAAGAGGACGGACCAGGCTCTGCTCGGTGGCAAAAGTGGTGCAGAGGAAGTTCCACCTGAATATGAGGAAGAACTTCTTTCCTGTGCGGGTGACCAGAGAGGCTCCCGGATTGCCCAAGACAGGGTGTGGAGTCTCCCTCCCCGGAGATATTCCAGAAGCACCTGGACGCAATCCACGTGCTCTGGGATGGCCCTGCTTGGGCAGGGGTGGCACTGCTGACCCGCTCTGGGGYTCTGAGGGGCGGCAGGACGGCCCCGCCCGCGCTGCGGCGCGAGGGGGGCGGKGCGAGGGGGCGGGGCAATGCCGGCCGGGGGCGGGGCGAGGCGGCCGTTGCTCACCATGGCGGCGCGGGTGGCGGAGGGCGCCGCTCGGCGCCGTCGCGGGGCGATGACGCGAGCGGTCGGTGCGGAGGTTCCCGGTGTCGCTGTTCCCGGTGCGATGGGATCGCGCGCTCCGCGCTGATGGCGGCCCGCCGGATACCGCACGGCTCCGCGCCGGGGCCCAGGGTGGATGAGTTCACCGTCCCCGCCGAGAAGAGCCGCCTGCTGGAGCGCAGCCGGGGCCGCATCGAGGGCTTGTTCGAGGTGCGGCTGGCCGTGTTGGGGGCGCAGGGGGACTGGCGGCCCGCGCTGCCGCCGCCCAAGGGCAGCGCCAGGATCTGGGTGCAGCTGGCGGGCGACCGGAAGGCCGTGAGCAGCGCCAAGGTACGGGGCCGGGGGGGTCGCGGCCAGCTGGGGTTTGCGTGCGGAAAGGCCCCGCCGGTCGAGCACGGCCGGGCCCGCGGGGCGCGGGTTGGAGGAAGAAAGGGTGGGGGAAAGCCGAGTKCCCCAGGAGGAAACGCAAGCGGCGCTGCCTTGGCAGGTAGGTGTGTGCCCGCTGCCAGGGAGTCTCCGGCCGTGTTGACATAAGCGTAGGGAATAAAGCGAAACAACTCAGCGGAGAAGTGCAAAGTTCACGGGCACCGCGTTATGAAATAGTCCTGCCCGCAGCTGCTGAAGGGTAACACCGGTGAGGAGGGGCCAAGTTTTGTTTAAAAGCGAGATTAGAATGTTTCGCTCTCCTTCTTCCACCTAAAGTCAAGAAATTCCTCGGAGTTGTTTGGGCGTTGCCATCTTTTGCCTTACAGACTTCGCTTACTCTGTGGCATTTAGGAGCTCGTTAGCAAAGCTCTCACTAAAGCTTAACGCAGCTAATTATTTCCTTAATGTAAAAGTTGTCAGACCCGGACGGCTTCATCAGTCTGTGCCGGAGCAGATGGGTCTCTTTCTAACCCAACTCTAACGCGTTAAGAGAACCGTCCGTGCGGGTTGTGTCTCAGAGGGGACACCAGTTGCTGTGAAGTATCTTGACCCGTGTTAAATGTCTTGCACAACTAACCTTTAGGGGGGAGTTTCTCAGCAGTAATGCTGAAATTGATATTAGTCATAATGAACCTGGCAAGTACAGCTGTTTGCATCGTGTGATGAGAATTTTGGTGTGAGCAGTAGCTAGGCTGAAGGTCCCTTTCAAAACCAAAATCTCGATACGTGGGCCTTGGTCGGTCTGTTTGTTTAAGTAGACTGGGATGTTAATGGGGATCCTGAGCACGTGTTTTGTGACGGAATTCAGACTTGGCAGCCTGCTTTTAAAAACTTCAGTCCTTGACTGTGTAATGCATTTGTTCTTTAACATGTAATGCACTTCCTTACAATGAGTTGTAAGGAAAATACTATGAATATATAAGGGGTTGAATTATTTGAGTCTGAAATTTAGTATGAACCAATTTGCTTGGGCTCAGAGACTCCAGAAACTGTTACAGGTAGCTATTCTTCTCCAGTCGTCTGCAGTACAACTTCCCTTTTTTCCAGGAAGTTAAAGGGTGAAATACATAGAACAGGTATCAGTTTTTTAATTGCTTTTTTTCCTAACAAGATACGAACTGTTCCTACACCTAATGCTTTAAAGGCTATGAGAAACTTGTCTTATAGGTAGAGCAGTTTTCAGACACTGTCTGGAGGAATTACTGACTAGAAAATACAAACAGTTGYACGTCTTTGTCTCCCTTTGAAAGGTTTGGTGATAGCAGTTGGTTTTTTACTTCATCAGTCACATGTAAYGTGTACGTTCTCCAGTGCTGCTTAGTAAAAAAAGAAAAGTCCCCAGACTTTGAGTATCCTTTTTACCAATTCTGTGGTTATCCTGTTGCTCTGCAGAAGCAGTCATATAATGACTAAGGCACGGAGAGTAATCCTGTGGGTTTTGCTGTAGAAGCAGTTTGTGTTGACATGCTTCTGAAGCAGCCTGCCTTGATACTSGTGATGATGTAACTCATACTCAAGAGGTGATAGGAAGTGGTGTTATGTTATTCATTACCTTGTGTTGGTTTTCAGTTCCATTTAAAAGAAGTTTAATGTTTGAGAGTAAATATAGATAATAAAATGTGGTGTGCTTGGGATTCTGCAAATACAAGGACTGCAGCTTAGCAGCTGGTTTCACTACTTTAAAGAATTTAAGCACAGAAAGAGGCAGTTTGGGAAAAATAATGCTACCTGAAAGAATAAATACTATACTGTATTGACAGAGTTCTGAACTCTTGACACATTTAAAACAAGGTAGTATAGTGAAGTCACCTGTAGTAAATTATAGAGTGGCAGAAATAGCATTGGGATTTTTTTTTTTTTAAATCTTTGAAAAACCAGGAACACGGAAGTATCTGGAGCCTGGAGTTTTCTCGGTCAGTAACAAAAATATAGGATGGCTGCTGTTCTGATAAGCCTTAGGAAATATTCTTTAGAAACTGTTT
The DNA here is from genome assembly GCA_018881555.1 of Amblyornis subalaris. Classification (NCBI taxonomy): domain Eukaryota; kingdom Metazoa; phylum Chordata; class Aves; order Passeriformes; family Ptilonorhynchidae; genus Amblyornis; species Amblyornis subalaris. Next base: position 3,237,798 of record JACAXG010000027.1, on the reverse strand, counting down.
CTAGAAGTTCAGGTTTATGGACTAGATAGAACTCTAGTGAAAGGCATTTGTTCATGAAGAATATGTTCTCTTTGACCAAAGAATGGGGATGGGAAAATAAATCTCTTTTGACACTCTTTTAAACTGTTTGAGCTACAAATTAAGTGCCCTGTTGCTATCAGTTTCAACTAAATTTATTTGTAAACAAGAGGATATAAAAGAAAAGCTTCTATGAGATCTATTTAAAAATCATGTTAGATATTGGCATTTTATTTCTGTTGTCCTGTTTACTGACAGTATTTACTTTTTCACATCTGTGCTAGGTTTGCTTTATTTTCTAATGTACTTGTCCATTTCTGACCTATTAAAAACTAACAGGATATATTAGGTTTTCACAGCTATTCACTCTGCTCTCTTTCTCCTCTTAGGAGTACATCAAGGGACTGTGTGAACCTGAACTAGAGGAAAAAGAGTACTACCCAAAGGACATGCACTGCATCTTTGTTGGTGCACAGAGCCTGTTTCTCAACAGTCTTATTCAGGATACCTGTGCTGATGTAACAGTGCTGGAAATGGGACTGCTCAGTATTAAGGGGGGTGCAGAAGCTGTTGTTATGGCTCAGAGTCATGTGCAGCAGTTTGTGAAGCTTTTTGAGAATAATGAAAGTTTATTAAATGACAATGAATCAGAGATTAAAAAGCAGTTCAGACAATTYGTGGAAGCACATGCGGATAAGTATACAATGGATTTACTGATTTTGCCTAGTGCACTAAAAAGAGAACTCCTAGCTCTCACCCAGACTGATGTTTCTGAAGTGGAGAGTGATATCATAGATCTCACAGGTTCTGAAAGCCCGGGAGGGTTTGTACAGAACGATGCCTCCAAAGCTGCTCCAAACAGAGATGGAAGGGCAGGTGGTGAGGAAGCAAGAAACAATGCTGGCACACCTGTAACTGAGCTTACAAAGCAAATGGACATTGTGTTTTCTGACGCTACCGAAACGAGTTTTGTTCCCATAAATGAGCCTCTGTTAGAGTCAGTGGCCTTTAAAGAGAGACAGTCATGTAAAAGAAGGTCTTCTGATGAGGAGGAAAGGCTCTCTAAAAAGCAGTTCTCTTTGGAAAATGATCAGCAAGTGAAATCTGCTGTACATAATAATTCTTCGGACACCAAGTCAGTTATTGATCTGGTTTTGGATAGCTGCAATGAATCAGATGGTCCTACTTACTGCCTTAAAGAAGGTGATGATATCAGTGAGGAAATGGAATATAAAATTCTTGTGAACTTTTTCAGAACAATGGGATATTCCCAAAATATTGTAGAAAAAGTTATTGGTATCCTAGGACAATCTGTGGAACCATTAATATTGCTGGAAGAAATTGAAAAGGAAAATTTGAAATGTAAAAAACAACATGAACAGTCATCTCAAAAGCCTAGAACTGTCAATCTTCCTTTAGGAAATAATGTAAATTCACAAAAGCTAGAAGACAAAGGCATTTCTAGGAATAAAAGTCCACTTAAATCCAGTCATACTTCAAAGGAGACAAAAAATGAATATCACAAAGCAAGAGGTGCACCAGATGCAGAAGAGAAAGTGCGTACAATGGTATGCAAACCTGCTTCCACTGCCAGCAAAAATTCAGCTCTGTGCTATAAACAGAGAGATGTTTRTGGCCCTGCTGAGAATCACAACTCAAGGTCAAGCAATATAGAAACTGATGGCAGTGTAACTTTCAGCACTGTGCACGCTGGAGCTCTAAAAGATGTTGACTTTGTAGCCAGAGGGAGCTCAGACGTGCACCATATCTCAAGTAAGAGTAAAACTGCAGTTCAGCAAAAATCCACAGGGCCCTCAATTGTCCAGAACAGTCATCCTGAGGACCAGCTGGGACACTGCAGCTCTTCCCAAGCAAGGCCTCTCCACCAACGCCTTTCCCAAACCTCAAATTGTGAAAATCCTGTCCCAGACCGGTTATTGTCTTCACAAAAACATCCTTCATATCCGGAGAGAGAGACCGTGGGGCCACAGCCAGATCTTTCGGTTACTGGAGTCCAAAGATTTTTGGACTCTCTGAAGAAGCCGTATAGACTGGAGTTGATAAATGAACCTGGAAAACCGTATTTAAAACATATCATTATTGATGGAAGCAATGTTGCAATTTCGTAAGTATTGTTCTTTTCAGCTCTGTCTTTATTAACAGTTCAGTGAACTTTCAAATGAAATGGGGGCTAAGAGGTTGCAGTGGCATGTGTAAAGTTTTTGCTAGCTAGGTATTTGGTGAGCAGCAGTCCATGTACACTGCAAGGTTTTTCAGCTACAGGTGATGGCTGCATTGCTAAGTTTTGGTAAAGCTTCATAATGAAAAATTGAACTTGACAGTAACCATCTTAATGTCCAACACTTAGCAATTTTGTTTAGTGACAGCATTCATTTTTATGACTGCCGTGTTTGGAGTTATTTTCTGTTGAGGTACTGWGCGAAGAAGGAAATTCAGAAGTTTTTAGGAGATAAACTATGTGGCACTTCAGTACACAAATCCAGCTAGAACAGTGTGGTTGTGGAATATTCTACTATGAAACAATTTTTTCAGAATCTTTGGTTTTAAAAAAATTAYATAGCCTAAAGCTGGGTAAATGTAATAACTGGTTAAAGTAGAATAAGTAATTCTTGACTTCGACTTAAAAATTGGTTGGTAGTTGGAAAATATTTTCTATAAAACCTTTTATCTTTCGTGTTCTGGTAGAAATTTGTGAATTTTCAAAAATGGGTAGCTTGGATTAATAAAAAATARTCTGAAAAAAAATTGAACAGAATAGTCTCTGAAAACTAAAACTAGATACATGTTAGAGGTTGATGAGATCCTTTTGCATAACAAGATGTTTCAAAACAAAAAGCGAATTAATTCTACAGCATTACTTACTAGGCGGTGGTCACATTTGAAGCCGGAATTGTGCTGTTTCAGAGTAACCTGATTTGAATTACCAGTGCTCAGCTCAGTGTAACACTTCAGTCAGAAGTAATCTCAGGGCAAGCTCTACTCCTTTGCAAGCTGTGTTATGCATGAAGTTTAATTTGCTTTGCAAGTGCGTAACAAAGAGTTTACATTATTGTCAACTTAAGTGTTCGGGGGTTATTTTTTTTTGCTTTTAACATCTTGTAGTTTTAACGTGGAGGTTGTCATCTAGTAGTGATGTATTTGTCTTCCAACAACATTGCACGTTGGTGCTTGGATCCTGTTATTCCATTCCTCTCCATAGAACTTGCAGAGTAGGAAACCATGTGTACGTGTGCACACACCTCATCTCCTATCCTCCCTGATACCTGAAAGAATGTGTGCAAACAGTAGTAGACAATGACAGGGTTATTGGATAACTTTAATAGCTGAGCTGACAGGGTAACATTTAAACCAACTGTCTGAAAAGGACAAGTTAGTAATGAAAAGATCGAGAAATCCCCTTCAGTGACTATGAGGCAGGGATTTTTCTTTATTGCAAATACCTTCCAAGCACATTTTTTCAATGTTTCTGTTGTAGACAGCTTTGGAGGGCTTGCAATTACAATTTTTTAGTTTGTTTGTTACAAGTAACTGGAGTAGCAAAAATCAGTTAGAATTTATATATCTCTTTTAAATTTTGTGCTTCACTAGCTTAATTTTGACGTTTGTCTCATCAAAACTATCTTTGAATTGGTCGCTGTTCTCAAGTCAGGAACAGACTCAGGTTTGTTCTTTTTACACTAAACAGTTTTGGCAAGCACATATGTCAAAAGGTTTTTTCAGTGTTTGCTGTGGGTCTATTTTGTAGTTTTGGAGTATGAGCAATGACAACTGCAATATTTCATCTTCCCTCTTCTTCCACAATGAGGAAGTGGGAGTGCTTAAGAATAAACTGAGAGTTGTTCTACTCAGTTTGCCAGCGTAACAATAAGTAACAGTAAACTTACTGTGAGAACTTGTGTTTTCAGATTTATTTTTTTTTTTGTGCATTCAGRGTTCCTCTGCTGAAATGCATAAACCCTTCCAGGTACAAAAATCAGTCTTTGTTCTGAAACCATGCTGCCAGAAACAACATGGAGTACTTTTGAGCCAAGAATTAGTAATTCTGAGAGAGTTCACCTGTATCCCCAGGTGAAGTGGGAAAAGATTAGGCTACTAAAGTGATTCTTAAACACTTAAACCATTTTAAAATATGGATTTTAATCTTGGATATTAGAAATTCTAAAGAGTCTCATATCAGCTATATTATCTTGTATTTAGTTGTAACTAATTTTTCAGTAGTATTTTTTTTCTAAGAATAGGCCATGGAAATGCTTCCATGAATTCTGTAGGATGCTCTCAGGCTGAGGAAAACCTGTCAGAGTGGTTAAGATACATAAATGTCATCTATTTCCAGCTCTTTCATGAAAGAGGCTTCCCAAAAGAACAGGCTTAAGAGCTGTTTAAGAGAAGAAAATAATTTTTTCCAGGGGAAAAAAAGTATGTACCATAAGAAAGCAATGTCAAAGTCTGTCTTAAATTCAATGTTTTGGACAACTGACAGGTGATAGTGTTTCCCAGAAGTAACTCCATAAACACAAATCCATATGTGCATGTACACAGAGTTGTGTTAATGGGGGAAAGAAACTGAATGGACAAGTCTAGTTTCACAGATAGAAAGATGTCCTTAGATACTTTGTGGTTATGAAGGATCTGCTTTAGCTCCTAAGCGTTTCACAGCAAAACTTCCTCAAAAGTTAGGCCTAATAAATACTTTTAACTCCCTTTCCTCTGTAGTATATGTGAATTTCACCTGAACAGAAATAATCTGTTGTCGGTTTTGTGAAGTGCTAGTAGAAATGTTAATATTATTTTAACAGACTAGGGATTCAACCTCAACTTCTTGCCTGCATATACAATCCTAACTTGATTRTTTCTATTTTGATGCTTGGATATCTGCTGATTAGTTAAGTAAACTACTAGATGATACCTTGGATGTACAGTCCATTCAGAAATATTTCTGCTGCTGTTTTAAACTTAAATCATATATAAAAATATCACTTTGCTCGTTTTTGTGATAGGCCCCTTATATATTTGTAGGTGTTCCTGCTAGATTGCTGTTTTTCCCCATTCAGAACAAAACCTACATTTTTAAAGATGATGAGCTTAGAATGAAGTTTAAGGACCAAGTAATAAAGAGCAGTTTGCAGTTAGTCCAGAAAGTCTCTGTAGCACAGACAAGGTGTTAAAAGTAAATTTAAGTAACTTTTGTTTATGAAAAGGAATATTGGAAGATTTTTTAATGTGTAACCTCTTACATTTTCTGTCATTTTATAGCCTACTTTAAAGGGGGCACCTGACATGATCCATAATTCTTGGCACTGCTTCAAGTACAGTGTTTTATTACAGTAAATAGCTTTTGAAGCAAAGGTTTCCTTGTTGTTCAGACACTGTTATTTAGAAAATAGTGATGCAAAAGTGCAAGTTGCAGCTGAGTCATAAGAAAGACGCAAATTGTTGGGGTCATGTGGGAAATAACAAATGCACCACATCCTCTTTGTCTTTTTTTTTAATAGAGATTTTTTTTTTCAACTGTGTATTTAATCCATGGAGTTTTTTGTGTCTGTTTTTTAACAACCAAATACATCTGAAAGCAATGAATTTAAAAGATGGTTAGTAAACATTGCCTATCTCTGACTGTGAGACTACTGTAGGCAGTGGTCTCCTGATTTTTTTTGATTCAGCACTCCATGAATAAAAAAAACTGAGTATGTACCCTGATATATGTGTATTTACCAACTGTATATGTGCATTACTGGGTTTCTGATATTTCCTTCACGCACCCCAGTGGATTGCTCTGCACACCCCATGTTGGAGTAGGGCACAGTAGCTGGGTGCTATTGTCGTACAGTCCTCAAAAAAGGTTATAGAATACCTGCTGCCTACTACTCAAACAAATGAAAACTGTTTATGGAATGTAAAGGACAGAGCTGCCTCAAAATAGCAGAACCATTCAGATACTCAAATGTTCTGCTAAATAATCAATGCATGGGGGCCTGTTGGTTTGATTAGGTATTGTTCAGCTTCCTTCTGGCTAAATAAGGCCTCATTATTTTCTTGCATTTTATAAAGTGAAGAATTGTTTGCAAAATCGCTTTGAATTGTTTTCAGTTTTACCTCTAAATACCTTGAGAATTGCTTCCATGCCTTTGCTGCTTGGGTGTTCTTTTGACCCGTGAGTTTTGTAGGGTTTGTTTTCTTGATGGGGGCGAATGTTAATGCGTTACCCACATGCTTAGACTAAAGTTATATGTGTTTCTGAATCACTGCTTTGCGTGTGTCTAAAGTCTGGAAGACTGCAAAAGCTGTAGAGTTTTTTATTTTGACATGTGCAGCACATTGATATGTTGTTATCACGTTGTCTCAGGGTGCTTGTGAAATGAGAGAAAGCCCAGAGTTTATCCTAGCTGCTGACAAGTATTTTTAAAAATTACCTGGTTTTGTGTGCTGAAAACGGGCCTTTGAGGGCAGACTGCAATATCCTGTTGTTGGGTAATTTTAAATTAAATTTTATTAAAATGTGGAAGAAACTCAGAATGAAAGAATAATTGAATGGAATGATATCTTGCTGCAATAGTTCGTAAATAATATGTACTTGTGGTGCTGCATCCAGTCAGAAACATCAGCTGCCCAGCCCAGGTGGGAAACAAAGGGTAAGCAATTATGCCTTGAAGCCTTGGTGAAAGCTGAATCATTACCTGAATCGTAGCTCAAGTGGATGGGCACCATTGTTCCTGCACTTTGGGGAGAAAAAGCCCCAAATCAGGAGTTACTGATTTGGGTTATGGCCAGGAGGGAAACTTAACTGGTGACCAAAGTCAGTTATCCTGCGGCCCTATGGACAGCGGTCCTGAGTGAGGCCCTCTGAGCTCTCCTGGGCTCGGCAGCTGAGCCAGCACCTCCCTCTGGCTGGAACACTGCTCAGAGCTCACAGATCCTCACCTGCATGACACTCGAAGGACTGTTCCTCACAACAAGGCTCCCACACACCTCTCCACGCTTCCTGAGTGTTGGGAATGCAAAGGGATTTGACGCGAGCATTTCACTGAAGCTGAGGGAAATTTTTTTGATAGGTACCTTTAGGCACAGAGAACTAGCTGTTCACATTGCTTAACTGTATGCGTGTGTGGGAATTTATTATGGTATGAATGTTACTGTCTCAAATCTATAGTTAAGTCATTGTTATAACTATTGTGAGCCCTATGGAACCACTTTGGAAGTGTTAAAGTACTCGATGATTAAGTGCTGCTAAACCCTTTTGCACCCTTATCTTTGCATCCATATGCTTTGCACCCTCACCCCCTTTTGCATTCCTGGCTTCTGTGTAAATCATCCCAGATGGATTCTAATTAGGTCTTTGTATGCTTTCACCTGTGTGGTAAGTAATGAACTTACTTACCCTTCACAAGTTCACGAGAGTGAATGTTGCCACCATAGTCATATTTTCACAAATTCATATCAAACCCTGCTTTTGCCAATACCTTTGACAGTGTTTCTTGACGCAGCCAAACCACTCATTTGTGACAGTATTTACTTTAGTTACAAGCCAAAGGGAAGATGTTACATGTCCCAGAAGCCAACCTGCTATTTGCTCCTTTGTGCTGCTTATGATCATCTTTTGTTTAATTTAAGAAATACTTTGTAGGGCCTTCACAGGATTTTAAAGAACTGTGACAGGCAAAACCAGCATTTACAATGGCATTTGGAGAACAGATGCACTCTTTGAGATGGCTGTCTTGAAAAGACTACCTTGCTGTGGTAATTTACTGTCCCTTCAGGTGTTTACCTAGCTCAAATAAAGCATTTCATATTTCTTTTCGTTTAGCAGTGACATTTATTCATATTATAACTTACATTAATTCTATGTGTTGATAAAGTTAAATTGATTTTATTTGCACGCTTTTTAAAGTTGTAACAGAGCAGAACTTTGTGATTATTCAGGACAAATCAAGAGCTGCTTTTCTAAGCATCAAAACCTTTAAAAAACAGTACACTGTGTAGTTCATGCAGCTTAGAGCTCTAAAACAGAAGAATGGACAAGCAGAGAAGGCATAAATTTTGGCGTGAATGTTGAGACCTCTGCATTTTTTGAAGTCCAGTTGAGAGCCATTAATTAATTGAAAATATTTAATAGAGTCTTCCAGTTTAGTGAATAGGGTACCTAACTTAAATTTAGTGGATGATGAGTGCACTTTATGGCCTAGAAGGTTTACAAGGGGTAACTCTTCTATGACAATTGCATTCCTTTATTTGACTGTTGTTGACACCAAGAATGCTTAATTTTATTAAGGGCAAGCGTGGCATAGTTTAGGATTTTTTCCTYCAGAAATTCTGTTACTAAGTCAGATTTTTTACCTTTTTTATTTCGGATGGGGCTTACTTATTTTTCTGCCTTTCTGCATAATTGCTCTCCAAATTCAGAGAACCTTAATAGATTCAAATTTTGATAAATGTATTTTTAAAATAATTTGCAAAATTGGAAAAGGATAAATGAATGCTACTAAAGGCTGAGTTTCACTGTAAAATATTTCCATCGAAATCTTTTAAAGACCATTCTGTTGGGAAGATTTCTTGGTAGGTTAAACTAGGGTTTAAAGATAAGATTCTGTTCAAAACTAACAGGGCTTACTATTAGGGTTACAATATGCAATTGCATGTTAACGAGGAGACTGGTTTAAAAAAGGAATACCACTTGCTCACTTTTTGTTATAAGTACTTGGTGGTGATTTGACATCTAATTCAAAATATAGACTATACACTATTTTGCAAGAAATGCTTTGGCTGTTCATGCCATCAATGCTCAATCAGTCTTTTCTAGGGAATCATATCTTTGTTTTGTCTAAGTGTAGCCTGTACGAAAATGCTGGGAGGAAGGTTTTCAAGTGAAGTTACATAAAGTTTCCACTTTATGGTGCTAATTGGTGTTCTTTATGTAAGGTGCCCGTAGGTGTTTTGTAGGAATTTACTCTAGAGGTACTTTTGACTCCATCTTCTGTGCTTTATTTTAAAATTATTTTTCCATCATTCTGCAGAAACTCAGTTCCCAGGGTCTGGTTAGACACTTAACTGTGCCTTGTGTTAAACAGGCATATCAGGTCACTGGGATAGTTCCAATTGGAAAAGGCCTCACAAGGTCATCAACTCAGATCTTTGYGTCCCTCATTTTAGGCAGTCGCTGATTTTTCTGGGAAGTCACTTAAGGGAGTTGCAAAAACAGATGATGAGCATCTTATATTTTTAGCTGGAGGAAAAATATTAATGCTACAATACAATGTTTTGAAAATCTTCCTTCAAAGAAATTTCATTATTTTGCTTAAGAACAATAGCTCAGACTGTTGAAATGAAGAGAGAGGAGGCCCTGATATCTTAGATTATCAGAGAACTGCTCAGATGTAATCCTTGGTAAGCAGTTGAACCAAAGGTGTTCTGTTTTGTAGTAGGACTGTGTTTGGAACTACCACAATATTGGATTATTATAGTTTTAATCTATACTCAGTAGAGTTCAGAAACCATCACTATTGGCCTATTTTTGTAAAGCTGAGCCCGCTTCTGATTACTCCATTATTCTTGTGCCTGAGAAACTAAAAGGAGACTGAGCTATGAAGTTGCAAAGTGATGGATCTGTTCTCTTCTTTTGCTGAAGAGCTCTTTCCATTTATAAGATTCCTCATCTCTAACATCCATCTGCCTTTCCGTGAGGCTCTATGTGGGACTTTCAGCTTCACTTTGCAAGGTTTTGTTCCATTTTCTTTGTATTCACAGTAGTAAAACCCTAGTGAATTTATTTTTTTTTTCACTCTCAGTCATGGTCTAAGGAAATTCTTCTCCTGCCGAGGAATTGCAATAGCTGTTGACTACTTTTGGAAACGTGGCCACAGAAATATTACTGTGTTTGTTCCACAGTGGAGAACAAGACGTGACCCTTTCATCACAGGTGAGGGAAAGTTCCTAATGTTTTCTTAATTAATCCAGACGTAACTATTTCTTTGGCTACTTCTGTGAAGAATAAATGGAGAAGGAATGCTTCACCAAATGTTAAGCAGGAGCAGTCTGGCTGCTCAGAATGAGTGACTGGGTTTCCAGATACAGCGTGAGAGACCCTGAAATGCTGTTTGGGCTGACTGGTGTGCCATCGCTGGAGGCCTTTTTGCTTTGGTTTTTGTTTGCTCTTTAATTTCTAGTTTTGACGTCTTCCTCCCCATTTTTGTAGTATAAGCAGTTCTTCAGCTATCAATGTCATTTCTGTAGCTTAATTGGTACAAAAATAGCCCATCTTCTCTGCTAATTATATCTCAGACTAATTGTCAAATCATGTTTCAACAGAGCAGAATTTCTTAACACAGCTCCAGGATGTTGGAATATTGTCTTTAACCCCTGCAAGGATGGTTTTAGGAGCAAGAATTGCTGCTCATGATGACAGGTACAGCATATACATAGTTTTAAAGTTGTCTTAAACATCTGACTAATGGTTGTAAAAGCTTAATATTTCATGAGCAGTTCTGTTAGCTGCTTCTGCAACCTCTCTAGAGCTATGCATCCAACTCTAGACTGATCTCTACATCTGTTACATTATTTTACTGTTGTAGGAAATACTCCTATGTATTCAGAAAGCCATAGAGAATTACAATTTTTCATGGCAATTAAAAAAAAAGTCAGTCCATTTCCAATGTCATCACTTGCATTGAGGAAGAAATTAATCTTCCAGTAATGTTTTTATGCTTTCTTGGTCATTACTCTATCCCTGAATTGCCTTTTGTGTTTGGGGCATAAGTCCTCTACTGATCAGATACTCTTTAGCTCCACTTTTTTTCTGGATGCCATGTTGGCACACAGACACTGCTGTGTATCTGGAGCAATGTGTTTGGAACAATGTGTAAGCCAGGAAACTTCCAAGTTAATTTGAGCACCAAAGATCAACTTGGAAATGTGGGGATCATCTTTCAGTGAACAAGACACAGTAAGCTTTAGGAGTTGTCTTGTGGGAGTTTCCTAATACTTCACTAATGTTTCATATACACCCAGCCTTTCATATGAAATGCTCGGGCAGTGCAGTATTTACAGTTGAGATTACTGTGGAAATAAGTGTTACAATAACATATTTGCAGTTCTGTTAAAAGCGTGCACTTTCCTTTAAGTGGACACCATCCATGATCTCATTGCTGAAATAGTTTCAAATGGCAAAAGTCATGTTTTCAGAGAGGTTAAAAAAGAAATCAAACATGGGTTTTTCTTAATAAATCAGTAGTTATGTTTTGTCATAATTTATTTAACAAAAAAGTTTTTGAGAAGTGTTGACAGAGCAAAAAACTAACATGGATAGCACTGAGTTGCAGAACACAGACATTAATGCTAAGCAAAAAAGTGTATGGAAATGGGTTTGTGTTGGAATGTGTAATAAATACTGTACTGTTCCATAAAGTGAGCCATTTACCTCTACAGATATTTAGGTCATGGGGTTTGGGGGGTTTTGCTTGTGTGGGTTTGTTTGTTTTTTTTAATGGGGAAGAAGACTTCCCATGAAGACTCTGCTGCCCTAAATAAATGCATGCTACCCAAAACATTGTTTAAAGTTCAAGGTGGGTAAAAACAGAGTAATTTCCTGGTAATCAAGGTGCTTGGTTTCATGCAAATAGATTACTTTTGGATGATGAAATGTTTCATTTTTTAGATCTTTGGATTGTTTTCAGCAAAACAAACTATCTTAGTGATCTTTGAAATTAATTTTACAGATTTTTATTACACCTTGCTGTTAAAACTGGAGGTATTATTGTGACTAATGATAACTTCAGAGAATTTGTGACAGAATCATTTGCCTGGAGAGAAATTATTCAAAAAAGGTAATTACTGAATTTCTATGGAATCTTAAAATGATGTCTTTCCTTACAGTTGTAGGCACTTTACCTTCATGTGGGATTTTTCTGTTTTTAATTAATCTGTCATGCAATTCTGGTAGATGCAAACAAAGTACTGTCTGTGATTCACTGTGGTGATTCATGACCTCACAGTCATGTGTTGAGTGGTCTAATATCCCTATTAGTCATATATTCTGTCATGTCTGTCTGTTAATTGCTCGCGTAAGCAGGAGCTTGGTGTAGCAGCACACCTGTGTCTCCTCTGAAGGTGGCTGTTGGATCTTGTTAGAGCAGTCCACTTTCCCAGCCTGTCTTGTTAAAGGCTCATTTTTTTCAAGGAGACACGAAAGCTGCTGAGGATGTACAGTGTCACTTCTGATTGTTCAGAATCAATCTCTCTTCACTCAAGTGGGATAGATGGGCACAGCTAAACAAAGCGAACACTTGCAGCATATCCATGTAGCCATTTCCCTGCAATTGTTGTTCTTTCGGTTTAGATGAGTTCACTGAGTTATGAAATATCCCTGCTTCATCTTGTGGGGTTTGTTTCTTCTGTGCAACTTGTTTCTTTGTTAGTTTGTTGGGTTTGGGTGTTTGGTTTTTTGGATTTTTTTTTTTTTCTCCTTTCAGTTAAATCAGGTCATTTTACTGTTAAGGTATGATCTTCTGTTACTGAAATTTCCCACTAATCCCTCAATCTCCCTGACATTTTCTGAGGGTGCATCTGTTACAATGACTGGGCTCTGTATAGGTCTGATGAAATAAGGAATTAAAAATTGCCCTGGGTTGTTACAATGTAGCTGGAAGACCATGGAGTCGATGCTGGCTAATCATGTAGGCATTTACGTTATTTCTTGAGTGGATTCTACCCAAGTCAGGTTCTGTTCTCCTGTGGAACTTTAGCAAGAATACTTGGCATATCATCTTGAGTCTGTGGTTTTTTAAGAGCTTGTCTTAACATCTGCTACTAGTTTTACTTCTGGGGAAATTCCATGGTAACAAATCTTCTCCTTGCAAACAAATTTCAGTTGAACTGGTTTTTTCAATGCAGATTTCTACCTGTCCCAAAATGATTCCAGAAAAAACCTTTGTGTCTTAACTGTAAGCAGCTAATGCTGTTTGCTAGTTGTGTGGCTTTCTGCTAACACAGGCATTTTAGCTACATGACTGAAGATCCTTACAAGAAAGAGGAGTTAGAACAACCAGAGAATCTTCTCTAATCACCTAGAAAATTCCACTGTGGTCTTGTTGCAAAATTTCTGTCATAAAACAGTTGCTGTCAAAAACAAAAAAAGCAGTTTCGTATTCTGCAGTGTAATAGGAAGAGTTCACAGCTCCCACTGAATTATTTTGACAGGGAGTGCTGGTTGTGTCTCAAATGGGTTTACTAATCAATCTTCAGTGACTCCTGATGTAAAGTGTCTACTCTAAGGAAATTTGTCCTGTGCTATAAAGGTGAAGGACAACAAGGGTGTAATACCTTGTTATTGAGTAATATTGAAAGAACTCTCTTGCAGGTTGCTCCAGTACACTTTTGCTGGTGACATATTTATGGTTCCTGATGATCCTTTGGGAAGAAATGGACCCAGATTAGATGACTTCCTTCGAAGTGAAGGCTCTTCTAGGTATAAGCACTGTTGTCACTTTTGTTTGACACAGTTATGATTTCACATTTGAAATAAACTGTTCTCCTGGTTCACTCACATGCCTGTAAAGCACAGTAAAGTTAAGCAAGAACACTGTAGCATGTAGTAGCTTAACAAAAAACCGTGTTTTTCCTGTTACTTCAGTCTGTTCAGAAACTGCTGGTGACATTTGCCTCTAATTGAGATCCCTCTYGGAACTAAGATAAGTAAGACAAAAGCTTCTCCTGAGATTTGGCTGTGGTGCCTTTCATGCGCGGGTGTGTTAACAGCACACAGAGGTGCCAGAGATGTGGGTATGTGTTGTTAATTACACTGATGTTATCTAAGCCACCTTGACTGGTCACTTACTCATAGTGGGACAATAGGTGCTGCAAACACTGCGGTTGGGTTCTTTCCTCACAGGGGAGACACTCCACCTCATGTCTGAGGGTACCTTACTGTTGTCAAAACAATTTTTGAGGTGTTATTAAATTCATTTGTATTTGAGTAATAATTATAAATATTAATGAACATATATTGTTCATTTAAGATTAATGTACTTTTTAAATGTGCACGTATTCAAAGTATGGATTTGCTTTGCATTAACTGCCGAGACTTGAGAATTAATTTGCTCTTTTGCACAAGATAATAATCTGCTCTTCTTTCACCACCTTAGGAATTATAAATGCTAATAATTTCGAGGAATATTGAGAGAACTTTTAGAAACAGGTGAGGTAATTAAAAATTAGCAATAGAAAAGGCAAGCTTTAAGCGTTAAGGACAAAGAATAAGCAAGAATCTAATCTATTGGAAACATTTGAGGAAAGTGGAACATTTATATACCGGTAGATCACAAGTTGATTTGAAAATAAGTGTGTTGACATTAAAAAAGCAAGTGCAGTGCTAGAACTCCAGAAGAAAAGCTAAGAAAGTATTCAAAACCTTTGAGATGTTATTTGGAACACTGTGTTTTACCTGCCTGTGTCTGAGAAAAATGAAATGAGAACAGTGTTCTGAGAGCTGGGTGAGTGTGATGATTGTAGAAATGGAGAGAGTCTCCTTTGAGAGGACTGCAGGAGAGCTTGGTTTCTTATCTGTAAATTTGGAACTGGAACTAGGCTTTGGTGTCTGTTTGGTTTGGGTTTGGTGTTTTTGGAGGGGAGGGGGGCAGATGAGACAGAAAAAAGCTGCCAGTGCAAAGAGTTAATTTTGTTCCTTCCCTGTGACTTTTCTACATGAGTTAAATGATGCATAAAGCATAAATGGCACCAGGAATAAGATCAGAAACCAGAGGGGTGTTGAGCAATTAGAAAACCTTTCCACGTTGAGTAATAGGAGATGTCATAACCCAAATGCCTTTAAAATAGAGTTCTGTAATTCAGATACTGTTTCCCTTGGTGGTAGGAAAGTAGACTGTAACATGAGTTCCACTTCACTTTTCTATAACCTGCTGGCATCTGAAGTAGACTGAGCTTTAAATGTTGTAGTGCTAGCAGTGTATAGAGTAGCAACAACTTTTCAAAGTCTGAAATGAAATATCAATAAATAAGGAAAAGTATTAAAATCCTGAGATTGCTAAAACAACTTCATTGCCCCATTAAGGATATCATACAAGGGAAGCATGGCCTTGATCTAAATATGAGCACAGCTCACAGTCAAGAGCAAAAGCAGATGAGAAAGGGTCTTGGGAAGCAGTCTTGGAAGTCCCTTTGGTCTGTCAGTATTTTCCCGTGTTCCAACTCAGTGTACATGTGTTCAATGTATCTTTTTATCTATACCTTCATAAAACAGGCTTTGAGTGTTGCTGTATTCTGCCAAGTAAAGTACTCACAGTGTATAGAGGTACTCCTGGGTGATATTCATGTTATTAGTTGTGCCAGATTCAAATTAAGAACTGTTACAGCTCCTGTTTTGTTTCACTTTGTAAGAATGCTTGTCAAAGACAGCTACAACTAGCATCTCCTTTAGCTTAATTTAATGAAAATTTTTATTTTGTTCCATAGAGATATGTGGTCAGCACAAAAGGTTTTACAGAGCAGTGGACAATATTCTTCTGAGGCACCTTTCTTCATCCCTGAATCGAGCAGTAGCAGTCGACAGCCTGGAACCAGAGTGCACAATGACCACTCACCAACGTGGCTTCCACTGGAAGAGAACACAGAGCCTCGTCCAGCAGTTCCACCACAGAGATCTGCCTCAGAAACAGTGCACCTAAGAGAAGCACTGATAAAAATTTTCCCTGACTACGATCAAAGACAGAAGATTGATCAGATACTAGCTAATCATCCATTCATGAGAGATCTTAATGCACTGTCTGCCATGGTGCTTGACTGAATGTCACACACAGCTTTTACATCACAACTGCTCTGACTAACGAATATCAATGTGAAGAAAAATGTTGCTCTTTTATGTTACATTGTGAATATTAAAAACCTAATTTTATTTGTATAAACAAAGATATTTTTGTGTATGTTCTGTTGCTAACAAATGCCAGGTTTTGGTAAATTAAAAACTGCTGCTGCTACAGATTTGTAGTACTATTTTCTGTGAAAAAACCCCAAATCTTCTGCTTCACTTGAATTGCTTGTTAAAGCGGTAGCAGTACTCAATTTTGAGTAGTGTGTTAGTACTTTTTCAAAACCCTTTTCCCGGAAGGGAGAATTCCTGTCAGTTGTGGAGACCGGCGTGTGGGAGCAGCTGCCAGCAGATGGCGGCCGTGGGCCCGTGAGCATCCCGGGAAGGGCCTGGAAACACAAGAAAATCTGTTTGCTCCTTCAGGCTGAGGAATGCTGTGCTGGAGTAGTTGGAAGACAAGGTATAAAGTCACAGTTCTCATCAGGAGAAGATATTTTGAATGCTTTAAAAGATCTGATATACCTACACTGGTTTTTAAATGGCAAGTTCTCTTGATCATCAGTACTCTTTCAGAATAGTTTTTAATATCGTTACCAATTGCACTGATACCTGTTTGTGTTTGCCTTGCCAGTTCTAAATGTGAATGTTGGGGTGTTAACAGAATGTGATGCTGTTTATATAGAAATGGTTGGTTTGTGCAGATGTAATAGGCTGCAGTCGGCTCCAGCCCTTTGGATCTGGCCTGGGATCTATCTCCAAAGTAAGATGGGAAAAAAGGAAGATAATTTATGAAAGCTGACCAATAGGACAACTTTCAAGAGCAGAGCAAAGTTAAGATTGCTGTATGTATCTCTGTACATGCCTAAGTCTGTTATACCTTCCTTTTAAGCACTCTCTGGTGCCAAGTGTTCACATGAGTAAAATCAAATTGGACTGTAAAGAAAATGTGGTCTTCAGAGCCCACGTTCAACTTCTGATGTACTGAGTCTTACCCTAAAGCATTAGTGGCTTTCTTTCCAGTTCCATGGGGCCTGAAATCACTCTTTGCTTAAATGCAAAAGAGCTGAAATATACTGAGGAACTGGGGCTTTTGAAAGTCTGTCTTTTTGCATGGCCCTTTCACATGTTTTGTGAAGTCAGAAGCAGAAGGCCAAAGTCTTGCTCTTCCTTTAACACAAGCAACCTGAAAGAGAATTGCAGCAAGAACTAAAAAGTTTTAGGAACAGTTATTACAGCATCTAAAAAATACAAGTGAGGGTGAAGAAAGGCTTTTAATATGTTTCTACATCCAAACAGACAAATCTTAATTAATTTTTATTCTTTATAAGTAAGTGGGGAATTTGCTGTTTGGGGGGGCAGCATTCTCCTGACCAGCACATGTTAGCCAGGAAGTAGTTCTTACCTACAATGTGTTATGAATCACCAAGTTCTGACCCCATAAAAATTTAGGCAGGTTCCTAAAGCCGATTGCAGTTGGTATCATTTTAATAAATAGGAAGAGAATAAATTACCAGCTCCCTTGCGCTGCCTGGGGCTCTGTGCATGTGTGAACATGCTTCTTGAAGAACTTGTCTTCTTTTCCTAATGTATATCCCTGGTTGTATGTTTTCATTTTTTGGGTGCTGGTGTGGGGATGTGGATGTATTGTAACCATTATTTCATAGAATCATAGAATATGCTGAGTTGGAAGGGACCCACAGGAACCACTGAGTGGCACTCCTGGTCCCTCACAGGACACCCCACCCATCCCACCCTGTGGCTGAGAGCATTGTCCGAACGCTTCTTGAGCTCTGTCAGGCTTGGTGCTGTGACCACTGCCCTGGGCGGCCTATTCCAGTGCCCAAACACCCTCTGGGTGAAAAACCTTTTCCTGATCTAACCTAAACCCCCCCAACTCCGATTCAAGCCTCAAGTCCTGTCACGAGAGCAAAGAGGTTGGTACTCTTTCTTCTATTTCTTTCTCTGATGTCTATTTCTTTCTCTGATGTCTGTTTCTGAAGCATGCCTCGTGATAGCCAGCCTTTGGTTGCTGAAAAAACACCACTGTTTTGAGTGGAAAATAACAAGGACTTTCCCTTATGTGTGAGTGATTTGGCGTTCCCCTCCCTTTAAAGGGGTAAAGTCCTGAGACTATCTCTGATTCCTGGTGTGAGGCCAAGTGCAGGATTTCTGTGACAAATACAACAGTTTACTGTTGAGAGGAGTTTTTTCTCTTATGTTTTAAGAGCATGTAAACAATTTTATTGCGGTTGTAAACAAGCAAAGCTCAGATGAGTCCCAGTAGTTGGTGCTAGTGCTGCTGTTTTCCTTTCTGTTTCAGTGCCATATTAGGGTAGCTCGTGTTTTGGAAGAGCATTTCTGAACCGGGGTGAAAGTGCCTGTGAAAGTTCCATGACAAACAGTGACTCATACAGTGTCTTTCTAATACTGGCAGTGTTTCCTTCTGTTTTGCAAGCTTGCAGGCCGTGTTTGATATGAATGCCTTTCTTGCTAGAGTTTTGTGTAGCTGCATCAAATGCTATTTTTAGATCTGGGCCTGGTTTACGTTCTGGGTGGCTCTGTTTTATTGGGAAGGTCGTAGCTCTGCTATAATTCATGTATAAGACCTGTTATTTTCATAAATACMGTTTAGAATAATAATGACTTTGCAAATTCAAAGACCTAATCTGCTGTCTGGTATTTGGAAGAGTCTGGTTATATAAGTAGGTGTTTCTCTGATGTGTTCAGTTTCTCCTTTTTATCACAGTGTGGAAACAAAAGTGCCTTATGACAGTGTAACTCATGGTGTTGGGACTATTCTTGGTGTCCCTGACTGCTACTGTTTGTGCTCAATTTTGTACATAAATTTACCTATTTTGTATATGTTGGTATGTAGCTCTAAGCATACWGTGGAAATACTGCAGTGCTCAAGTGGATGGGATAGACAATTGATGAATTTTAAAAAACAGATGGATTTTAGATTTGTACACTTTTTCACCTGTGTGWATATGCATTTATGTTTAGAATGTGGTTTCATTGCACTGTTCAAACTCTGCTGAGCTGTATATGACAATCCCAAATTTTTGCTGTCTGCCTTATGGCTCGCTAAGTTCTGTCAGATTGTATTATATAGTTTTACATGGCTAATTCAAAGGAAGCATTTTTTAAGAAGAAACTGGGTTTGAATGCATTGGGTACCCTTTTCAGTCTCACTTGGGTATTTTTAACTGTTTCAAGAATGATATTTTAAGTGTACATAAGAGAACTAAAATATTACATATTTTTAATTAAACGGAAACAACAGTCCAAAGATATCAGAGTTTTGCTGAAATATACCAATTAAGTTTTATTTTATTATCATTTGTCACTAAGTATAGGAATAATTGTGATTCAAATCCAAAGTAGTGTGGCATTTTTCTCATGGTTGTTGAACGAGCCTGCGATACTCAAAGTATTGAGTCTTAGTATTGTTAATTTTAAGATAAAACTTTGCCGAGCAAAATATTCAGAGGCTATTCATAAAAAATGAAAGATGGGCTTGCATGTGTTTGATATAGAAACACACAGACGCGCGCCCTTGTTAAAAAGCACGTGAAGGGTGAATGCAAAGCGTGAGCGCCTGGCTCCTGGGGTGTGCTGGGTTTGTGTTGGTGGTCCCGAGCCCCGGCAGGAGCCGCAGCGCTGCCCCCGCTGGGACAGCAGAGGGCGCCACCGGTTCGCGCCTCGCTCCAGCAGCGGCCCGGGCACCGGGAATGTCGGGGTGAGGGACGGCCCCGGTCGGCGTGTGCTCTGACCCTGGATGGGGGCACAGCTTCACGTGTGTTTTGTCTTCTTAGTGTTTTATTGGTACCCTTACCGCTGTGGGGTAGGTTCCGTTTGCTTCTTGGCTCAGGGACTGTTCTTTTGCTTGCTGATAGTTTATGTTTGATATGCAAATTAAATTGGTAGTAATATATTTACCTTTGATATGAGTTCCTTGAAATCAGAACTGCAGCCAGAGGCCTGCTGTTTGAACAATTCTGATTGCCAAGGGTTCAGATATCAGCGCGTGAGAAATAATATTAAAAAAAAGTAATATAAATTCAGAGATTGAGAGATATTCCATGAAAAATCAGAGGAGGCAGCACAGAGACTTCCATAAGTGCACAAGAGCAGAGCTGGCTGCTGAACACGCGGTGAGGGTAAAGCACAACCCAAAGGCAGAGGCAGGACCGGCCCTTTCGCTGGGACAGTGACTTGGGAGCACGCGGGATTAAATGATACAGAAACCAGTCCGAGTGAGGAGCATCACTGCAACTTGATCAAACACACCCAACTCAGTCGTATGTTTGCAAAGACAGAAGGAAATTGGGAATAAAAGGCAGAGCATGAATGTCTGGGAATATATTCCGCGAGGAGAAGGAGGAGGTACCTTGCGGTTTATAAATAGTTTGTGTGGGAGATCTTCACAGCAGAGGGCCTTGAATTAAAAGAGGCACATCAGAGTCTTTTGCCAGATCTACTGGCAGAACACCAAGAATATGGATAAGGGCATTCTTGACATTCTGAAGTGAAGGGGCATTAAAATAGTAATATTTGACATTCACTGGGAATAAATTAATGTCTTCTGTCGTATTTGTAGTTACCCAAGGATTCTTTACATTAGGAAAATAGAACTTGCCATATTTTAACTTTTAACCAAATTTTTCTTGTCTTGGCCTGTGTGTCTATCAGCTGCTCACGCTTAATCTAGAGAGAAATTTCCTGGGCTGAATGTAACTTGTTGTAAAACATGTAACATCAACATGAAGCTCCACAATGTTCAAACTTGTTTCCCTTCCAGATTTGAGCCAGAAACAGACTCTAGAGTAAATGAATAAGGAGATAGCACTAGAAATGAAATGGTTTAAGACACTACTAGCATGATTATGAAATTAATTTGCAGAGTCTCTATCGATTTAGTGTGTGCACGTGATTATTTTTGTTTAAAACCATTCAATGCATTAATTTTGACTAAGAATGATTTAGGGCTCTGATTCATAAGCAGTAAATGTTGCAGTGGCCTAAAACGTTACTGTGTGGGTGATTGCAGGAGATTCCCTGCAGCTGCCCTTGCAGGATGCGGTGTGCTGGTTTCTCTGTTGTCACAGCTGGCACACTGGTTTAAACTGGTCTAGGTCATGAGTCTGAGCCCCCAGTTCTCTGCTGTCAACAAAAATGCAGAGAAGATAAAGATATAGTAGCTAGATTGTTATCCTTTGTTTTACAGCATCCATCAAAGCCCTACTTTGTAAATGGAAATCAAATTAAGCTTTCCAATATTACAGCAGCTATGAGTCTTCCAAATGATGATGGATTGAAATAATTCATGCAAAAGCCCAGGATATCTCATCTATCCCATCTGGTGGGTTTAGTCTCAGGGCTTTTCAGGGACATTATTCAAATGTTTCTGGTAGGAGGTGAATGTAATTGCTGCTTGAGGAGCTACTTGGGAGGGGAGGTTRTGATTTCTTTTAATATAATATTTAATTATATACAAATAATAAAGCAGCTTAAATAAGTTTGTAATGTTTCTGAAAAAATATCATAACCCTTTATTTCTTTCCTCACCGATAGGCTTTTGCTTTTCTTTTATTTCTCTTATAATGCACCAATGGTGAGTGAKGCATAGGGAAAGGATTTCATGAGAATCTGCCTTAAATTGTGAGTATCTGTCCAGAAGCCCATAGGTGGGAGGAGGAGAGGGGAGTTAGCAGAGTTCCCAGTGGCTAGTCAGTTCTGCAGTGGCAGAGACAGAAATAGAGTCTGATTGTTTTTTCCCTCATCTCAGGTATTTGTGACACCCTCTTGTTACTAGGACTGCTGTTTAGCTGTGGTGGTTGTGGATTAAATACTGGTGTTGCATGCATATATTCTATTCCTCCTATAAAACAGAGGGTAGGTGTACTGGGGAAAAGTTTCATTAGGATGATMTCTCCTAATGCTGCAAGCGTACAGAAACACACACAAGGTGAATTCAGCTAAATTAAAGAAGGCAGACTGGTGGGCAAGGAGGTGCCTTGTTTGCTGTCAAACAAACAGGAGAGGTTGTGTGCTGTTATGACACAATAAAGTGAATAGTTCTATATTTTGCTGTGAAAGTGGGGGTTTTCCTAAGTATGAAAAATTGGAGTTATGAACATTTGTTTCCAGTTCCTTGCTGGGTGAAACAAGCACAAATCTGTCCATTAGAATCTTGTTTCAGACTATCTCATGGCTAGTGAATGCAGACATGGGGCAGGAGGGCTGATCAGATATCGGTGTGCAGAAGGGTGGGGAATATGATCAGCAACATTCAGAGGCTCTGAAACACATTGGGAGGCTGTAGGGAGCAAGTTCTATTCCACAAGTAAAATCTTGACAGTATATTTGAAAACTGTGTTTATATTTCAGAAAAGACTGTTTGTGAGTTATAACAGSTGATTAAAGTACCACAGAGAGTGTTACTGTCTCACTCTGTACAGACTGTAACTGTGGAAAGGGCTGGGTATTGAATCATATCCTACTGGACAATACAAGTTCAACAGGCTTAAAATGTCACACTTTCTAACATTTGATCTGAGTTACCAGCCTTTCTGAGGGTTCTCTGTTCTACTAAGTGATTTGACACCCTATGCTACTGAACAGTCTTGGAAATAGGTGCACGTTTTCTGTTGTGTGTATCTCAGAAGAAAAAAAGCATATATATATATATATATATATATATATATATGCAAGGCTCTGCAGGGCAAGGTAATTTAGCTCCCAGGTAAACAGAATATGTACTGGAATAATTGGTGACTGATATTATGGAAACACCTGACAGAGCACCTGAATTAAGGTTCTGTTATACCACATGATCTGGAAATTCAGAGTAAAAGATAGTCATGTTTTGGGTTTGGGGTTTTTTTGTTTTAACAGAGCAGGTTTTGTTCCAGAAGGTACCCAGAGATTTACAAGGCACTTAAGGACCTAAAGATTCAGAGCTCTGTGGCATTTTCAGAAGTGTGTAGGTACATAAATACTTCTGAAAGACCACAGTGCTTCAAGTAAAGTGTGGCTTTAGCACCTAAGCACTCATATTTTTGGAAAGTCCATATTTTATCTGCACAGAGTATCACCAAAATGTGACTACCCCCGGAAAGGAAATCAGATGTAGATTTACAGTGGGAGGTAAAAGTATTTTAGGTGCCATGCCATTAGCACCATCTGGAGCAGTGTGTCATATGCCACAGGAAATGCACAACTGCAGCCACGCGGCCATGCAGCATTTCCATGTAAACTGCCCCAAATGTGGCTGCAGTTTGTTGCAAGATCCACGGTTCTCTGAGAGGAGGGAAAAATACCGATGAAACTGTGGACTTGCTGAACTTGCTGGATGCAGTTCCAGTTCTGATCATTATTAAACTTCCTTCCATGAAGATGGAAGGGCTCTCAGGGTAGCGGCTCAAAGCTGGAGGCATAAACTTGAAGCAGTTGCACTGTAGCAGCTGCACAGGAATGAGCAGTTGGAATTTGGGAGTATGTGGGGAAGGCTGCACTGATTTCCTTACAATTGTTGGTGCAGGCACAGATTGTGTTTAAAGGATTCATCATGTGTTTGGTGCTTAAACAAATGAGCCCCTGAGAAAGTTGTGAGTCCTGAGATACTGAGCATGAGCACTAGTAGTTGTCACTTGCTGGCATTGAAGGAGAAAGTTCAGTATCTTGTTGCAGAGACTGATGCTGAAATGCTTTCACAGAAACTTCAGTGTGCATCAAAGTGTGTGTTTTTGTCCAAACCTGGCACAGGATGATACTTTTGCAAAGCAGAAAGAGCATTTCCCTCTGAAGTATGCCACAGAGCCATTCTGAATGTCTTTGGCGCATTAAATGTATTGATGCTTTGATCTYAAATTAGTAGCAAGTCAGAATCCTCTTGGCCTGACGGAGCTTGTCAAGAAGCTCTCTCTCCCTCTCCCTCATGAGCTTTTGCTTTGCTGGTGGTTTCCAGGCTCATAGTTCATCCTCCACCAGAACTCTTGCAACTGCTGTTCAGTGCAAAGGTAAGCATAAATGTTTACATTGCTTACTTGAAGCATTGGTATGCAAGCAGGTTTGGTTTGTTTAAAACATATCATAGAGTGGTTAGGAAGGGACCGTAAAAATCATCTAGTTCCAGCCCCCTGCCATAGATAGGAACTCCTTCCACTAGAATAAGCTGTTGTGGGTTTAAAACACAAAACTAGCGAGTAACAGGATGCTTGCAGAAGAGTGAGGGAACAGTCGTGGTGATTTGGTGTGACTGACAATGCTGTTAAGCTGCCTGGCCTGGCAGTTGGGAGGTAAGCTCCTTACAAGTGTTTGTCTSCTTAGGAATTCCCCTCTGCTTAGCCAGTGATAAAGAGATGATGGTCCATTTAACCATAAAGGCTTGTCTACCAGCTGCCCCTGTATTTATTAGCACAGATTCTATAACATGAGAATAATTTATAGTACAATGCCATATCTGATTACAGAAGTGTTTTGTGATATTTTCTGTTTCTTGTGAATTGTTTAACATGAAGCAACCGTGCAGAAATGCTTGGATGTGTGAAGTTAGTGAGGCATTTAATTAAGCTGCAAGAGCCAACGCACTCACAAATGGAATATTGAACATACCACTTATTTCATCCATGGAACAAAATTCGTGGTGGATTTGAAGATGAAAAAACTTGCGGACACACGCATTTCTCTGAATTCTAGAGGCATCATAACTGGTCTACAGTTTGGGTTTAATTTGTAAGTGTCCCAATTTGAGGGTTTATGTTTTAAATAGTTTAATAAAGCAAATCCTTCTAGCAAATCCACTCTTGACTCTGCTTCACCTGGACCGAAAAAAAAAAAAAGTAACTCTTCCTTTCTCTTTGTAATGAAAGTATGATGTACATAAAAAAAAGGTCATGTTTTGTGGGGGGTACTTTTTGAGTGGGCGTGTCTTGGTTTTGGTGGGAGGTGCATTTTGGACGGGGTAGGTTTGGGGGGTTTCTTAGCAGGGGTGTTCTTTGTTTCATGGGGATTTTTTTCTTTGAGAGAGAAGAGGACCCTTAGTTATTCCTATTGGCTACAAAGGTACCCTTTGTGGGGTYTGAGTTCACACAAACTGGGTTAATCTGGGACTGCCATAAAGGGCATATGGTCTCTGAAGGAGCATATGGTCTGCAAGAAGTCACTCATTGTCGTGCCCCAGCACCTTTCCAGCTGGTTCATCAATGGGGTAAACTGAAGTGTTCGCTGGGGAAAACTGCACCTATACCTGGGGAGTCAGCGTGAGATTTCATTATTTGATCCAGGATGCTCAGTTCCCATTGTAATCTATTTACTGGAACTGTTTTCCCTCAAAAATAGCTCAGGAATTAAATCCTGGCACAAAGGCAGGCTTTGGAAATAATCCATATGACAGTGAAATTGCTATCTGGGAAGCTTATAGCTGTGTGAATTTCATTAACAATGTCTATTAAATACTCTAAAATTATACTTGAATATCATAGATCATCTTTCCGGTTCCACGGGTGTTGTTCAGCAGACCTTAATAGARCTACGTTTGTTTGGTTTTTTGAAGTTTGGAAAAAATTGTCTCCATGACTGAACTTTTTCCACAAAATGTATTATTGAAGAGGCTGGTGATGTCTGCTGTGATTCTGTACATTAGTTCTATTTGGCCCACTGTTTGCATACTCAATGGCAAACATAAGGTTTTGAATTAGAAAATAGAATACAATTTTATTTGTAGAATCAAGGCAGCCATCTAAAGATCCATGGTTGTTCAGTGCTTGTAAAGTTCTGAGCATAAAAAATATTATTCCGATTTTTTTTCGCATCTACAGTAACTTCATCTGCTGAACTTCAAATGCTTATGTAGAGTCCTTGAATAGTGGTGTATCAATGTAAATAAAATGCAGTGTGGCTTTAGAGATCCTTCTGCATTGGTAGATTTTATAGCTGTGTATATGCAAATTAGGATTCAAGATTCCCCATAAACACAGTAACTGTGACAATCTGTTATTGAAGCAAAAATAAGGCTCCAATCTTGTGTGGCAGACCCCAAGATAATTTTCCAGGACCTCCTTTTGATAAGAGGGATAGGACAAAAGGAATTCCTCATGTACAGACATGAGAATTTCAATATGAAAATTCTTGTTTCCATGAGCATCATGGTATTATGTCTATATGGCTCCTCTTTTCAAAGCAGCAAAGCCAGCATCTAGTATGCTTATTCCCCCCTTTTTTTTGAAAAAGGAGAAATATTACTGCTTTTTTTCATTTTCTTTGGCTTTATCAGTACTCATGTTCTTTACATTCTCTGTAGTGAATGCATTTGTGAATTCTAAGCAGGTTTGATGAAAGATCTTTGCTTTTTTTTATTGTCCCTGCTGTTGCATTTAGTTAACAATTAGTGCAAGATAGGGCCCAATTTTGCTTACTAAGGCAATATAATCCTAGATCAATTTGAGTCGGAAAGGACCTCGGGACATCACCCAGTCCAGGCCCTTACTGAAAGCAGGGTCAGCTGCAACATCAGCCTGCTCAGAGCCTTATCCTGCTGGAAAAAACCTCCAGGAACCGAGATAGGCAGCTTGTTCCACTGCCTGGCTGTGCTCGTGATCCAGAGATTTTCCTTGAATCAATCTGACTCTGTCTTGATTCAGCTTGTCTTTTATCTCTCATCCTTCCAGCACACATTGCTGTGAGGAGCCTGCTTCTGGCTCCTTGGTAAGCCCCCTGTAGGTAGCAGGGAACTGCTACCCAGCCCCCCCAAAGGCCTTCCTTCTCCCAGCCGTGTCAGTGAGCGCCAGGTACAGGGAGGGCAATCCCTTCCTTGGACCCACAGCCTGTTCCTGTTAGCACAGCTCGGGATGCTGGGGCCATCCTGGCTGCTGGGGGTTCTGTTCAGCCCCCCTGGCTGTGGGATTATGTTCAGCTTGTCGGGAACCAGGACCCTGCTCCTTCTCAGCACAGCTGCTCACAGACAGACACTCCTCACCTGGTGTTCTTCCACAGTTCTGTTCCATCCCAAATGTAGGACCCTGCTCTTGTCCTTCTTGAATTTCACAAGCTTCTTGCCGACTCAAGCCACCAGCCTATCTTAAGTCCCTCTGGATGGGAGACTTGGCCCCAAGCCTCTTGACTGATTTCCTCCAGTTCAGACACACCAATCAAGCTGCAAATTTGGCGGGGGGTCAAGTTGAAATTTTTTAAGCTAAGCTGATAATAAAGTTGAAAATACTGAAGGGCTTTCTCGTTATGATTTTGGTCTATTCAAGTGCATGTTTGGATGTGATTGTGGAAATGTTTTCTGAAACTCTTTAAGGAAGTTAAAGTTAGTGGAGCAAAACCTGGGTTGAGAAGCGTGACATGTTTCTGTGCAGGAACAATTAAACCGCAGGGATTTTTAGCAGAATCATCTTTGCGTGCTGTTTTTAGGTGAGTACATTAGTTGGTACACAGAGTTGCAGACACAAAACATCTCTCATATATTTTGTGGAAAGGAAATAATCTTGCTCTGTAGCATTTCAATTTGATTGGCATTTTCAGAACAGCCAGGATGTGTAAAACACGGAGATCACACTCACAGAAAACCTGTGTGTCCGTGTAAAAGCCTCAACATTCCAGTCTTCTGGCAACAGAAAATCCTGCCAAGGAAAACTAGCTAGATACCTAAGCAGAACAAATCAACAGGAAATAGCCCATGAAAAGGTTTCCAACAGAAAGCCATTGGGGTTTCTTAGCACAGTGAGTATAAATTTCACAGATTATACGCTTGTTTAGTCATCAAGGTAAATCTGGGGAAGACAAGATCTGCTTAACAGTAACACAATTAGCAAATGGCATGGAATTGGTCAGTGTTCCACATATTACCATTTTGCTTTTCACTCTGACTTTTTTAGACATTCCTTGCCTGTCGAAGTGCACTACATTTGTTAATTAACTCCATCTGCTGAAAGTCTGGTCTGCCAGTTTAATAATATAATGAGTTGCTTTATTAAAAAATTGTGCTTGAATGTGCTACTGTTGGTTGAAACAAAGAGAATTTAAGGCAAATATATCTTGGAAATAGCCTTATTTTGCTGGTGATGTCAACAAATCTTAACCTATTATATCTATAGCTCTCCACATTTGAGCTTTATAGGAAATGGTATGCCATGCATTTCATTATGCAAAATATTAAATTTAACAGAATAATCTTGATCACACTAGCCTTGTTATGTAGATCATGTTAAGAAATGCAAATAAATCCACTGAAAGCATAAATGAGCTTGAATTTTGTAGCTTTGAAACTGCAAGAGAAGAAAAAACTGCTAATAACTAATTTCACAACTTCTTGGTGAATTCTGTTTGAACCTGGTGGAGATATTGGTGTTCTAGTTATTAGGCCTTATTTCATGTGTATTCTTTACCACTAAATGCAGAAGATTTTCTTGGCAAAATCATGGGCATACTGTGACATTCTGAATGAATATGGAGAAGAAAAGGACGTAATATTTATATTTGTGGCATCCATACGTTGTAAGGTGGTTTAGGGTGTATATTGCTATTGTGTGTATAAGTGCTACCATTTAACATATATCCTAAGGCAAAATAACTCCTTGATGTAACAAATTCCTTATTGAATCCCAAGCAAATTTCTGACTTGTTTTTTAACTCTGGCTTCTTCATTGTGTACTTAATTGTAAATAAGTAATATCTTTTTAAATACTTAATGTTTGCTAGTCAAGGATTCTCTGTTTGCTCCTCCAGAAGCCACTAGCATTCTGCTGTGTTCATAATTAGTCTCACGCTGTTATGTAGTTAATAAACAGAGTTATGTTGCACTTTCATAGAATTTATAGCCAAGCAGCCAGTAGATTGTACAGCCTGACATGTGGATGACAGGCGATTGGAGCTCACCTGATAACTGGCGTGGTTGTCCTAGGGTTCAGCTTATTGCATTTTGGGAGATTAAATGCTGCAGATAAAGAGTTAGGGGACAGCATGGCATGAAGACCCATCTAATGATGAAGAAGTGGCTAGGTGAGAGATCCTTCTGCCACCCACGCTGATAAAAATATTTATCAAAAGCAGTGGAACCTCACTGATGGGAAATACTAACTTTTTCTTGCATCCATTTCTGTTTTTCACCAGAACGGAAAAGCACTTTTTCTAATGTGTAAATACCTATGCTTAGAAACTGTCACCTTTCAAAATTTTCTTTGACAAAATTGAGGGTTGTTAACCTCCTGCCTGCTGTCACTGTTGTGCTACAAGCTTTCCAAAATAGTTTTGTAGTTGAAGAGMAGCTCTCTTTCCAAACATTTGCAGATGTCGAGTGCTATGTTTTCACTTGATATTCTTGCGTACAAATATGCAAAAATCCATTGTAAAGATCTACCGAAGTAATAAAATTATTAATGTGGGTATTGCAGACCCTTTGTGTTACAAGGCTGCACAAAGAGCTGGATTGTGTTAGCTGCAATGACCCTCAGGTCTTCCTGTGAATTGCTGCTTTTCAGGATGGCTTCTGTCTTAACCARGCATTTTTGTGCCCTTCCTTCTTCCTTCCTGCATTTCTTGTAATGCACTCCATGTTATGAATATTCAATATGACCATCAAGCCATGTGTTGAACATCATTAATGTAACTTGSCATCCTATAAAGTTACTGAGAGTAAAGATTTTGCACAACTCTTTAGATTGCCTATACAAGTATAAATGGCACGATCCAAGAATGGATCACCTAGTRACCTGCAGGTGTTGGTAGTTATGTTTAAAAACCTATTGCCAGCCTTCTTTTAGTCCTTTTATTAGTATTTAATAGTATTTTTGATATTCCAAATACAGTATTTTATATATATATATCTCTCATGTACATGTTTCATATACATTTGTAATGTAATAAATTAAATGCTCTCGTACATGCAGAGTAAAATACAGTTGATTTAACCACTGACATTGTCTCCTATAAATTACACCAACTTGTTTGTCATRGTCTAATCTTTATAACTGGATGGAAAACTGACACACTGTCAGGGTTTTGTGAAGGCTGGCAGTACTTGCAGCAATAGAAGTAGTAGTTGGTGACAAGCACACAGAATGTTCTCTCACAAATTCTACCTCTTATCTACTCTTAGGAGCTTGTAACTATGATTAATCTACCTAATTCAAGCTGCTCCTTAATCACTGCCAGAGTTCATTAAAAACATACTTAARCTTAAAAAAACTATATGTGCAATCATTTATTAATATCTATTTAATAATAAATAGCTAAATCTTGGCAAGTTGGCCTGGACTATAAGCACTAAGCAAATCCTGTCTGTAAGCAGATCCAGCTGTAACTTCTTCTGTTTCACTGAAAGTGCCTGGATGGAAAGTAAACTCAGCCTATGCAATTGAGCTTGTGGAGATAATTAGGTTGAAAATTATAATGCAGATTAAAAATAAGATCCACGGGTTGCTTATTTATGATGTAGCCTGACTGTACTGTATATATCTGTATATACCTGCCCTAATGTCTTTTTGTTTCCTGGCAATACAATGCTTTTTATCAAAAACATGAGTAATTTATATGCTATACTAAGACATAATATCTATTGACTTCTTTAAAATCATAGAGAGAATACATCTGGGTATCCTTTGCTTCAGAAGATGCATCTCTCTTCTTAAAAGTATAATCCACAGCATTAGCTACCACAGTGGATTGTAAATATCCMACTTCTGCAGACCACTCTAGTTCATTGAAAATTTTGGCTATAAATACATTTCTGGTAACTGAATATTCAGAGATATACCTAATGGAATTTTCAGAAGTGCCTAATTGGCTCCTTCCCATTGATGTCAAGGGAAAACAAGTGCTTTTGGAGCACTCCCCTTCTGCCAGAAGTTTTGTTATTAATTGAAAACAGCTCAGGTTATATATTACAAGCACATTTCTGTTCAGTTACCCGAAGTGTCTCCATAATGTCGAGGCAATATTTATTTGGCTTGACAGGGCTAAAAGGGATTGCACAACTTGACTAATTCACTGTTTTAACGGATGCTTAGTTAAGGGTGTGTTGTTTGGCACAGGTTCAAGCATAGGAACTAATTAGAAAACAATGTGAGGGCTGAGGTGATGGCTGAAAAGGTTTCCTAWGCTCCATCATGCATTACTTAATTTTGTCAATGTTTAGAGAGGCTTTTAGAACACTATTGGAACATGTATGGTCAAAATGGTCTTTCAGGGGAATTTTAACATCTCAAAGCAAAGCAGCTGGATTTTAAGCAATTGGGAAGAAATGAGAGTAGTCAACTTCATAAAATAGCAAAGTAAAGGGAATTTTCTGTGTGCCCAAGGTAAGATCATCAGGCTTTGAGTAATGATYCTTAATTTAATAGGAAAATTAATTGTGAAGGCGAAAAAGAACCTACTCAGAGCTGGTTTGCATTTTAGATACTCAGAAATGGCAGCTCTCATAGCTGGYTTGTGCCTTGTGTATCACATGTAATATTGTTCCGTTTAATTCATAATTAATCTCATCACTTTTATCTTTGCATTTGATTAWCTTGTTGTTTATAATAAAGTCCACCTTGAGCCACGGCCAGGATAATTGAAGGAATCTTAAAGGTGTCTAGAATAGGTTGYTCAATTGTTTGTCTTGTGCAATCTGATTGAAGGGAGAGAGGGGGATTTGTGCTGGCTGTGAACKTCATCCGTTTTAATGTTATGAATCGTATCTAAGGAATCCTAGAAACCAAAACCATAAAGGCCTTTTTTTGAGTTCTTCCCACAAGTGCACAGGTCTTTGATTGCTGGGTTCTGTATTACAAACTGCAACATTGCTTTGCTTTTTACAGTTAATTACGTACAGAGACTTACAATTATTGCGGTAGGGTTTTTTGCATGGCTGTTAATTTTTCATGTCAAATGTGACACGTAATGCTGTGAGAATGGTGAGTAAAGTTTTCTTTTGGGTGACTGTAGCAGCTTTCTTCAGACATGGGTATGATTTTTGCTATACTTTAGTCTTTTTATAAAGGAAATGTAGCTCAGGTCTTTTTTCAGTTATTTCAGTTCTGTTGAATGCTTTGCTGGAAAATTATTGACAAAATTGTGTCTCTCAAGAATAACCTCAGCCTGAGGTCTGAGTGAAACCTCCAGTCATCCTTTCCAAGCTGAATGAGACTGAAAGGACAAAAGAAAAGGAAGAGAGGGAAGTGCTTAGAAACTAYAATATTCATATGTGTCCTTTGTGTGGTTTTGGCTATGGAAAATAGAATCCCTTGACCAGACTTGACCAATGGGCTCTCAAGACTCAGACTTTGGATCTTTCTTTTCTCCTTTTGCCTTTTACTGTAAGGAAAAGGAACAGTGCAGCATCCTGCATATTAAATCAGTGCACAGACCAGTAAAGATGAGAACAATACACATGCAGAAGGCTCTAGGGGTGCAGTACTAACAAATAGGGAAGAAAAATATTAATACCCAAGACAGAGCAGGTTTACATGGGAATTGGAGGTCGTGCTGGTTTTTCAGGTCTTACTTCTCTGGGAAAAGTTTGGCATGCCCTGTAACAGGACTGAGCACTACAACCTAGAAAGAATACAATAGTACAGCAAAAACATGGTAACTGAATGTGCAAGGTGGCTCCTGATGTGTAGAGAAGCATGACATTTTTAATGTCTCT
Organism: Amblyornis subalaris; assembly: GCA_018881555.1. Lineage (NCBI taxonomy): Eukaryota > Metazoa > Chordata > Aves > Passeriformes > Ptilonorhynchidae > Amblyornis > Amblyornis subalaris. The sequence continues at coordinate 3,205,318 of JACAXG010000027.1, read as the reverse complement.
GTAAATCAGCCCTATTTTTTTTTGTAGTCGCTTCATTTGTTAAGAGTGAGATCAGTAAGTTTTGTCCCATGCTTGAGGAATTTAAATATTGGTTGAAATATTTGGTTTTCTTTAGTGCATTCCATTGCAGAGCATCTTGTTTTGCTTTTGCCTCTCCCACTTCCTTTCAGAATTGTACCAGCAGCCTCCAGGCTTGTTCAGCATTTCAAAGGGGCAATATGATTCCCAGATCAGAGTGGTGTCAACAGGAGACAGTCTGCCCAGTGTCAGTTTTTTGTAAGTTGTTTCTTTGTTTACGCTGTGAAACGAGAAGGGGCGGAAAAAAATCAAATTGTGCACAATTGGCTCCAGTAAATGCCAAGTGACAGTAAATGCCTTGTTTATTGCCTGTGGAAGGCTGGTAACTTGCTGAATTTCCATCGAGGCTCCTCCGTACAGAAGCAGGCTCAGATCTCCCTTGGAGCTGGTTATGCAATCCATGGGGCAGGGTTTTGGCTCCTGGAGCAGCCAGCTTGCATAACGTGGTTTATAATCCAGCACTCCCTTCCCAGCCTGAAAGGACCTTTCTCATAAGGCATTTTCTACAAGAAAAAACTGCTTCCAGATTCCTACACAATTACTGAAATAATGGTACCCTGACTCTTTAAAAAAAAAAAAATCTTGTACAAGAGATTTTTTTTACCTGATCTTTCTGTATATAGGTGCTCTTTTAAAGTAATGAATCATTTATAAGTTCCTCTTTTTTATACTATGAAGGCTACTTTGTATTTTATTAGCAGAATTCTTGTTGATACAACACTGAAGAAATTGAATTATGCCAACTAAGCATTTCTTGGAGGCCTTACCACAAATAGACTGGTTTCTGAGAGCTTCATTTTTCTTCCATGGCCTATATATGAAATCACAGGTGACCAAAGCTCCAACTAGAAGGTTTAGTCTGTGTACTTGGGAGAGAGAGGCCCGAATAGCATGACATTAATGCCACAAAGATGTTGTCTGTGGAGATGGCTGCAGTGGTTACTTAAGGACAATGGGAATTGGGATGTCTTGTTCTTTATTGCAGCCTAGGGGCACGCATTCTTCTTGCTCTAACGAGAAACTTCCATCTATTATTCTTCTCCTCCCATCATAGCATACGCTACCCATCTCCAGATGCTTGATTGCTGCGTGCATGTTTCTGTCCTCCCAGAAATGTATGCATCTCCCTGTTAGCTTGGGAGGATTCCAGGGCAGCTGATGGGTGGTATTCGTGTGTGGCAATCCAGGTCCTCCACTGCCCTGTGGCCTGTCTGTGCAAATTTATTTGAAGGGTCCTCAGGGTCAGTATGAGGACTCGTGCAGCATAACCTGACATAAATGTTTATATTACTATTTTATCTTGCAGTTTCTAAGACAAGAGTCAGAAATGTAGGAAAAGTGTGTAAATGAAGTCTTTGGGAATTGGAAGTGGGCAATCTAATATTCTTTCCCTCCTGTTGCTGACCTGCCCCACTGAATCTTCATGCCCAGYGAGAAAAATGTTCTCAGCCTGTTACAAACCTTGGAGGTTCCCTGGGTACTCATCAGTTCTGAGCTGGTGACTTGGAAAGAGCTGAAGTTACATATGCATCTCACATCATTGTCAGCTGTAATTGCAGATGATTGGTCTTTCTGAAAATAACTTTGGTTGTGAAGATGTGATACTACTATTTCAGACGACAGCAATCAGAATGACTTACATGAGATCACATGAAATCTGTTATTAAGATGTCTGTAGCAGTCATTACTTGCTTTCCTTTCATGAAAGCAGATATGAAAGGTGAAACGAAGAAAGGTGTTTATTTGAATATTACTGCTTTCAGTTTTTGGAGTTCTAAATGTGTTTGCTGAAGTCCTCATTCACAAAGGGAGCAGCATGGACAGCAGAACTGAAAACGTCATAACTCTTGCACAATATGAGTTGTCATATATTTATGCATTTTTAACTCACTGTCCTCAGGAATTGGACTCTGTGCCAGCGACATTAACAGGGAAAGGCTTTTACTGGAAAGTGTTCACCACAGGAAAGTTGTTTCTCAAGTCTTACCCTCTCCATTGTTTCTCCCCTGTCATTTCCATTGTGACCATCATTCTGCTGTTTCATTGCACAAGCCATGGGACACTTTCTGACTCCTTTCCCAATATCTGGATCGTGCCCAATGAGCTGGAATCAGAGGGGCTGCTGTTTTTATCTGGTGGATTCTCTGATACCCAAGGAGATGATTATTGGCTCAATCACAGTATCATAATATTTTAATTTATGTATCTTGGATTCAATAAGTATGTTCAGTTTGGATGTGAATGGCTGGAAAATTGTCTTTCAGAATCAAATTCTTTCAATTCCCTAAGGGGTTGACAAAAATAACACTAAACTTCCATCAGGAATTGTTCAGATTCATATTTTGAAAAGTCAATAGTTTGGTTGTAGCAAAAAAACATCTGAGATGTGGGATGGGCAAATTGAAGTAAATTCTCAGATTATTTTTAATTTTATTATTGAAATGCATTCTTAATATCAGCCRAATATAAATCAGGAGGTATGTTTAGAGGTTATTAATAACAGTTAAATATTTTATGAGAAACTGCGCATTTGTCATTTGAGGCTACCTAAAAGGCAAAATACGTGTCCCTGCACACAATCTGGCTAAGCAGCCCTAGTGTTTCATCTCTGAGAAAGTGCAACCAATCAAACATTCTGTTTATGCAATCTATGTTATTTAATGAACTACTAACTCTAGAGTTATTTGATCTTTGACAGTTTGAGGGTGGGRATGGGAGGAAAAGCTGCCTTCTCACCTGCAAAATCCACACTAATTTCAGTTTTTAACTGAGAGAAGTGTGGGGTCAAGTCTGTTGTATAGCAACACATTCACTAAATTGTGTATGATTTCTAGTCCAGTTCTTGCAGTAAAAACAAGTAAAGTTATGTGAATTAAATTTTAAATTCAGCCTTTCATGTTCTGAAAGAGTCTGCAAAGGCTTATCATGAGACCAAAACCTATATTTGAAATTGCGAAATGCCACATAAGTTTCCATGGACGAGACTCGCTGAACAAGAGAACTTTCAGTTTTACGCCTTTAAAAGCCTTCAGCTTTGTTTGTCAGGGTCTTTAACCATAAAATGAAAAAATTCCGCTCATCTCTCCTTGAAACTGTTCCATTGAGCTCAGGAGCAAGTCCAGAAGGGAACAGAAYGTGTGCAGCTCTAGGATTATCCTGTAGTTGTGAATTAAACTAGAAACATGTTATTGATATTAGAATATTTATATACTCTGCTAGCATTTTTTTTATGGACACCAATATTGATGACTGCGAAGTTGGGATATTGTTTCCTTAGCTATGGGGGGAAAACTCTTTCTGTAGACTGAATAAATGTATCTGTAASAGTAGCATTAATCTAGAACAGTTACAGCCACACAGTGAGCTCACATCAACATGTCCCTGAGCGTTCAGCTGCCCAGCTGTCAGCGTGCCCTGTCTGTAGATTTGTGTTAGTGCAGCCCCCTGAGCACACACACCTCCTCTTTTGTACCTAAGATGTATTAGTGCTGTATAAATCAGTCAAAAGTATAAAGTATGTTTATTAAAAAATCACTTTACATTCATCATGGTATGTAGTGGATGCTTTGAATGAAGGTTATGTGAAACAAACAAAATTTGTCTTATCAGATTATCTAGTTATGTAGCAATCTGGGATAATTCATTGCAAGCAGAAAAGCAACATAATGGTATATATAAGGGGGAAAGTTTTCTGTTTATTGGAAAAAAATCAAATTAGCAGCTTCAGAAATAGCCCTGAGTCAGACAGCTAGCTCTATTATTATGTTACTTAGAAGCTAATGTATTATGAACAAGTGCCAAATATTTCTGTGTAATGCAGAGGAGATTAAATGGAAGCTTCTATTTTTGAGATCCGCTTTGCAGCGTCCATGTAATCAACAGAAAGTCCTAGATAACAAGTAGTACACAGATAGCCCTGCTAATTATGAATAATTATGTAAATGGTTATAATCTGAGAATAGTACTTATCTGAGGGATTAAGAATACATACAAATCAACAGAAAACTTTTGAATGTGAGTTTACCAAAAGTCAGTTATAAGTTTATTTTTAAATGGTGATGTGGGAGCAGAACTCAGCTATGTCGTTTTGTTTAGAGTCACATTCCTAGCGTGAGGAAGGAGAAAACTCCCTGAGAGGGCTGGACTGCATAAGTACATCAGGTTTTGAATCTGCTCAGCTTAACTTGCACAGTACTTGGTTGTCAGAGATGACAAAAGTTGTGAGATTCTGAATACGCTTCTGTGCAATTCTTGGCTAGCTCAGTCTGGTTTTACACTTTCTGTATTATTTCTTTGCTGGAAAGGTCAGTGTGTAGGGTTGCACAGTTGGATACGGTAAGCGTAGTTTCTCCAATTAATACATTGCAGTGGCAGCTCCAGATCTATTGTTCATACAAATATTCTCATTTCTGAGACAAATGCCAAAAGTGATTTCAAAGATCTCTCTGTTCTAGGAAAGTTCAGATGTAGTTGACATTGTGCACAGCATTGTCAGTACAGGGGCTCAAACTGATTTGCTTTATTTTGAAACAGGATTTGGTATGCAGCTCTTACTGTTTAGAAATGTTTAGGACTTAACAGGAGTGTCTAGGATAAGTTTCACAGGAATGGGCTTATTTTAAAAATTCTCATCCTGAGCAAGTAGCTGGCTTAGTTTTGAGTGAGAAAACGCTGCAAGTGTTGACTCACTCAAAACTGACCTCCTGTCTTTCTAATTCTGTGCTTGTGGAGCCAAGGCATAGAAGACATCAGGGGATTTACACTTCTAGCACAGACTTACAGGCTCTGAATGTATTTGTGTTTTCTAAATAGTTATTCACTGTTTAGTTTTGAGTACGTACAAATGTTGCTGAATGTGCAGGTGATTGTTTAAGCTTTTGTGGGCAGCAGTGGTCACTGTCTTGCACATTTTCGAGTGCCCATTGAAGGCTCCAAAGACCTTGCTTAACTTGGTGTTGGCATTTCAGCTCCACATGGCACTGTGTGTGGAAGAGGTTCCCACCCTGCCACGCTCTCTAATGAGAAGCAGAAAGCATTGTGGCCGCTGGAGGAAGCAATAATGAAGGCCCTGGGAGAAGGAAGGATACACTTCACAGCTTCCCAGCAGAGCAGCAAGCCTGTTAGCGTATTGCTGGTTTGAAGGGAACCCCGAAGRCAATTACTGCTGCCTCATTAAAAGGATTAAAAACACCTTCTCGAATATTTAGAACCTTTTCTGTTGGCTCTGCAGGCTTTCTGAAAGTGGTTGAACAAGAAATCAAGTTGTGTTTTGGTTTGCTTTGTAACAGYGCTATTTAAAAAACGCCCTACTTCTAAGTCAGAAACAAATTGTCTTTTCAATAGGTATTGTTGCTCATTCTGAAGAAGTAAAACGTACAGAGACACCTTGTTCCTATTGACTTTCAGATGTCTGCATGCTAGTCAAAAAAAGTACTTGTGAGCTGAAGCAAGTTCAATTAGGAAGCCTTTGAAAGAATTTTTTCAAGATGTATTAAATTTACTGGGATTTTTTTTCCCTTATGCTACCAAACAAGTTATTCTTCACAGAACATTTTCATACATAAAGACAGTTCTTCATGGATTAAATTCTAAAACTTTAACTTGGGCAAATTCAGTTTTGGTTTAAATGATGAAGTAGCTTCACTTTAGCTCTTTGAATTTTGAAATTCAAAATACGATATATTAAATGACATAGTAGCAGCAAATACAAGATGATAATTATGCTATTTCTAAACATTTTGATTTTAATAGATTAAAGTTCTGGAATTTTTCCTTCTACCACACAACCTCAGTATTAGATATTAGTTTTCCCTCAATATGCATTTACACCGCTTCCTCATTTAAGTAATTACCACCTCATTTAAATGAAACTTTAAAATTGCATAATTCTGTCTCTATGAAATTCCATAAAGGCCAATATTCGTTTAAATTTGACTCTCAAATTCTTATCAGATGGTTGGATAAAATTTATATTTATAAGCAGTCTGTTCATGAGTAGGAAATACTCCTGTGATCACTACGTGGTGAGATTTTGGTGTGTTTCAGGAGCGTGCCAGAATTTATCCGTAGCAGCCTRCAGGGAGCTAAACAGTGGGTGATAGGGACAGAACATGCCTTAAAGGAGCCTGTGAGTTAATACAAAATTAATTCTATGGGAAGTGATAACTGGCAGAAGAGGAGGATCTGAGGAAAGTCAGAAGTCTTTTCTCGTTAAAAATTCATGCATATTCTGGAAATAATGCTTTTTCTGTAACTCCCTGCTACCCCTTTGCTTGGGGTTCCGGGAGGAGATCCATTTCCTGTCTCCCAGGAAGCTCCCATGCCCATTCCAGCGCATCTGCAAGAGGGTGTGCTGGTCCTTTTTGTACACTGACAATGTCTGACACTTGASTGGCTCCCTGACGTCCTCCAGGGGATTCCCAAATGGTGATATGCTCCCTGAGCTGCCCAGCTCTCCTAACACAATGGCTGAGCTTTATCGCTCCTGTCACTGAGGCAGCCACTGTGGTGTCAAGCCAAGAAGGACCATCTGGGATAAYTTTGCAGATAAGTTCCAGTGATTTGATTAGAGACTTGTATGGCCCTTAAAGCAATGTTCTTTGTTTGGGCTCTGAAGCACTCACTGTGTAGGTGTATTTCCATCGGAGCTTGTTGTTTCCTCTTCTTTTTAACACACTTTGTTATTTGAAATTCAAACTGCTTGTGACATTGATTCCTCCCTTGTGGCAGCTCTGCTCTCACCAACAGGAAGTTTGCCTCTTGTGTGGTTGTTATTCACCAGCAGAATTTCCTTCTCAAGAGGACTGTACACACTGAACATATTCTCTGGATGTGTCTTCTGTCATCAGTCCCGTGCTGGAATTGTTCATTATGGTGTCTCTAATTTGTCTTTTATAACTGATGGGGCTGTTCAGATTGTTTCTAAGCCGAGTTCAGAACTCCATATATTGTGGCAGCCCCACTTAGTGAAATATGGATTTCTCCAGTGGTAATGCTTGACAAAATAGTGTTGCTGTTACATGGATTACATTTACATAACATATTGTCTTCCAAGGTTTTTTTCATTAATTTGGTGACAAGGCACAGTAGTTAATAGATCAAACCACAGCTACACCGAGGATGGAATTTCAGTCTCTGAAATGCTAAGACAACAGCTGCCATCCCATGGGACAATGTAGATCACAAAGTCCTGGATAAAGTTTTTTCATTTAAGTGGTTCTGGCTTAGAAACACACTTCCACGGCAGATTAAACCCAGGCACTGCACATCTTTGGGAACTTCTGTGAATCATCCTCATGGAAAAAGTCTTCTTACTGTTGGAATTACATCTGGATACCAGCTTCAGCCCAAGAAAACCCAGACAGCACCAAATAACTATTTCGAGGGGAAAAAAATTACATTTTYAAAGTAAAGGTGTCTCAAACATTTGGTTTCTCAAGAAAGAGACATGGCAAAGTTTTTTATGGAATATGTTTTGGACTTTACTAATTTGAATATAGAAAGTATTCAGACACTGTCATGGTAGGTGAAAGCAAAGCAAATATGCTCAGAGGTCCTAAGCAAATCACAGCTGTTCAGTAGTCTCAGGATCTGACCCAGCAAAGATTGCAAACCATTTTGGAAACCAGCATTTTGGGGTTTGCAGCCAAATCAATCTGATATTCTTAATTTTCATCTAAGCCTAAGGGTCCTAGTGGTAATGCTGATTTTCTGGTGTTATCRGCATTTTCGTATTTAATTTGTGTGCAAGTGTATGCCCCAATCTGCCACCTCTTTTTTGATAAATTCTTTGCTTTCTTTCCCTAGTTTCTGTGTGGTAGTGAAAACACTGCTACACGGCCTAACCTCCAGATATTTTTCCTTAGTGACAGCTGGAAAATATACTCTCCGAGAAGAACTAGGCAAAACAATAACCCCAAAAGAGCTCCAGCTAAAAGGAATGTACAAGTTTACAGCTACAAAGATGTTTTCAAATACAATCCAAGTAAGAGGCTACCAACTGTTGCTTTTTTCGCTAAGTAAATTCCCATCGCAGGAGTAGGATGTCTGAGCTGACTGAAAATTTCCTAAAATATGTAAAAGAAAAAATATAGGCTACAGGGRGAAAGAAAATAGACTGTTTTTTAGTCGGTCCAAGCAAACTAAGGCAGACCAGGCCACAGATTCAGGGGCTGGCCCTTGGTCATCCTTGCTGGTTCATTGTCGTGGCCTGGGASCCAGCATTCCTCCCACAGTGAAGGGATGGCTGGGAATTCCTTTTTGCCTGCTTGGTTGAACCAAGAACCTCTGAAGTGGTCAGGAATTTTGTTTACTGTCTGTTCCTTGTAAATTAATTTAAAATTACTGGATCGCTTACTGTTCTTATTTTGTTTCCAGGCTGCAAGTGCTTATCTATACTGCAAAGCTAAAATAATCAGCTCTCTTTTCTTGGCTCCGGCAGGATTAAAGGTACCAAGAATTAATGGCCAGGATAAGATATTTCAGTCTGAAAAKATTAAGCTCTTTTTCCTACTCAAGCACCTGCATAAATATAGCCAAATCCAGAATCAACAGAAGATAAATGTTATATGACGTGACTCAGCAAAAGCACAGATGTCAGCTCATAGGTGAATATTTTAATTCCAACTACTTTTTGTCAGTCATACAGATGAGTGTCATTACTAGCAAAGTCAGAAATTGTCTGCTTTGCCCTTTGTACTAYTTATTATATATTTTCAGTTCAGTTCAGAGTAGCTGTAAAAATTTCTCATATGTGAAAGTGCAGGTATGTATATGCTACAATCCCATTAATTTTATTCTCTAGCACTTGCAGACCCTAAGTATAGTCAATATCCTACTCCTTTGCAACTCTCAGCCCATTATCTAAGTTCCAAAGATGCTATAAATAATTCTCTGGAACTAAATATGAATGAAAACTAATTAAACACCAAGGTTTGGCATGGATATCTTGTGCTTTAAGCACCCTTCTTTTGATTGCTTTACAATGTGAAACTATTGGCAAAAAAATTATAGGACAAATCTTTATTTAAAAGACATGGCATTTGAAACAAGATTTGATGATTTGGAAGCAAGCAATAGCTGCAATTTAAAAGGAGTGGTATTGTCTGTCTCTTACTACAGTTTTGCAACAGGTCTAAAATAACTAGAACATTCTGTGGAAATACATTGGGAACCTGAGTGCATAACCCCCTTAAACTAATGGGCTAGGATCCTCTGGGGAGGAGAGGGGCCTGGAAGGAGTGAACTGTAATCCAATTTGTATAGATTTGTGTCCTGCAGTTCTCTCTGTAGTGTCAGAATACCTTCCTGGAAGCTGCTGCTTTTCAGTCAGCCAGCAAGCGTCACGAGTCTGCCTTCAAAATAAAATGCAGGCCTAAATCTTGTCCTCCAAACAGTATAAATATGGAATATTTTGAGTGACACCGCCCGTCAGTGTAGAGGAGGGAAGAATCCTCTCTGTGACACCTCTTCCATGCGTTAGTATAACACTGGACATTTTTGTATCCACATGCTCAGTATCTCATTTCAGTAACTGATCTGAAATCCAAGGAGCAGAGAAGGCAGCAGCCATGTGTGTATCCATGGGCCAGCAGGTTTGTCAGCCTCTGACCCTGGGAGAGTTCTGAGGGGAGTCCTTGGTAGCAAACCAAAAAGCAAGACTAGAAAGTCTCCTTCTTTCATCATTGCCTGTTTTAGTGTGCTTAAATGCGAAGGAGATCGAGGAATTTGGATTCCTCACGTACTTTTGGGTTGCAAAATTAATTTGATACCTTCTCCTGCCTTTGACACCAGATAGGGTCTGAAAAGGGCTTCACCATCTGTGTTTGTGTTGGCTTGGTCTTTGCATGTCTCGTGGGTTAGTCCCACAAGTATTTCTCTGTGGATTGTACTTAAGAGTCTTAGCTGATGCATTTTAGCATGTTCCATTGTATCTTCACATGACAAATGCACTGAAAGCCTTTAACAAGTCCCAGATATTTCCATCTCTTGTTTTAGGGAAGTATAAAACTGGATGGTAAAACTGTCCAATGTATCTGATGTCATTGAGCATTCTTTGAACTTAGCAGTAATTCCCCACAGCATTTATGGACGGACAAAGATGCTCTAGAAACATCTGTGCCTTATGTAGAATCTTAGCTTTTCTACCTATATTTTGCATTTTAACAGACATATAATGTCAGCAGTTTTCCTGGTTACAAAACTCCTTTCTCTAGAAGTCTCSGGGATGTGTTTCTGCTCTATGACACAGCCACATTTTACCACTCTTACGTGGTAAATATGCCTGGTAAATCAGGAGGCAAGAGATTCCTTGCATGCAAAATGAGACAGAGAATGGGGATGAGCTTTGTCAGAGAGAAGTTTTGAGGAAGAAAGAAATTTTTGCATGGAATCTTAGTAATGAAGGAATATTCCTCACTAAACACCCAGTGGTACTTCAGGATAAGCCTTCTGCATAAGAGAGGAATGGATCCTTAATCTTCAAGGACAGGAACCTGGCCTGGTTTTGGACCAGAGTGGCTACAAGTTGGTAAGTGCATTTAAGAAACTGAAATAAAAATAAAACTGTAAGAATACTTAATATACATTTTTAATTATCAAAATAYGTTTTAGTACTAAAATGGACAGCAAGATTACTTTATGCATGTTGCAAGTTCATAAGAAAGTAAATTAGGTTAAACTACTCATGAAGGAAGCTGAAATCGAAGTGAGAATCTCACACTACCTCGCTGTATGCTTGAACATATTGAAAATTAATATTGGTGTCTTGACCTGCTCTTGAGTCCTCACAGGTCAGTGTCACAGATTTCTGTGAAATCTAGAATTTAGATTTGTGTGGATACAAGCTGCAGACACAAATAAACTCTGTTTGTTTAGACAGTGTCAAGTAATTTTCCCAAGAAATGTAAAAAGGAAATGTCTTTCCAGGAATTTCCTGTTAAATAGTAGCCTCTCTATGAATTTAATCTTCAAGAACTGCTACACTGTTGAATAGGGCTATATTGTTATGGGGACAAAATGGGGAGCAACTGAAGCAGTTTTAAAATGTAAATATAGCTTTTCTTTTATGTCTAGATCTCTCTCAAAGATATCAGATTTATGTTGCAAAAATAAAACTACAACAACTAACTTACATTTATGGGGGGGGAAAGGGAAAACAAAATTGGAACCATATGTTTAGAACTAAGTTATTACTGCTCTCACAAATGGTTTGTTGTACAGCTTTTTCAGAATTATCCCAGATAAGTATTTTGTTGATGACAAGTTGGAATTAAATTAGGACAATACACCCTGCATTATTAAAAAAAATAAAGTAAAATAAACAAAAGTATCTTTCTGGCTAAAGGTTAGTTGTCACCTTAAAGAATTTTTGGTTTATGTTATTAAAGCACTCAATAATGATTGGCTGCCCTTGGGAGACATTTGTAATATTTTATTCCATGTAAACATATGGATTCAATTTAGTCAAAGCACATTGTGAGTGAAAGCTGGCCTCTCTCCAGTGCACTGCAATAGGTGTCTGGAGGTTTGAATACTTCGTTTGCATTACTCTTATGAGATAAAAATTACCATCAATCCAACTAATTGAGACCCAGTAAGTGCCCTTTAATACTAAGTATCATAAGAAAAAATCGAAATTAAATTCAAGTTCATGTGCAGAACGCTCCTGCAGTGTAATAATCATAGGATTTGTAAGAGAGGTGTAAAAAAACCTTTTCAGGAATCACTTTGCAAAGATATGGTAGTAAAATAATTTCTAATTCATAGTGGGAGTTTTCACTCTGAACTGATTTTTGGTCTTTGCCATTTGATATAACAGGAATATGATAAGCTGCTTTGCTAGGCTTTCACAAATGTCTGATTTATTTTCTCCAAGAGTAAATGAATATGGACCTTTATGACCAAACCAAAGTACCAAGCACCTCCTTTTGAGGTACTAAATACTACATGAGACAGCAACACTGTTATGAATCCATAAAAAAAAAATCCCTTGATAACCATAATATTTATGGTTTTGTCTGTGAGCATTAGTAACCATGAAGGACATCAATATTGTTGATTAGTTAGTGAACAAATTTAATTCCTGAGATATAGCTGTAGCTTCAAAGTGATGGGCCTTCTTGATTGAATTTAAGTTGCACGGTCAAGTTATATTCATTTTGCAATTTATAAACAACGTGGGAAGCTGTTCCCATGTGTAATAAAAGCCTCTGGGGGAGCAAGGAGGTGGGGAGAGGTCTCACTGAACACATGCACTCCAGCTGGCATTCAGCTTCTCTGCCTTCGAGCATAAATCACTGCAGTCAATTTTCTATCCTGACTCCTTGCGATGCTGCAGTCCTTTGTGCTAAGGAAATCAAATAATTGCATTTCAATTTGTAAAATTATTATATGCCAGCATCTTACAGGTCATAAAGATTAACTCTGTAAAGTTTTCCAGTTGTGGAAAGTGTTACTTCAGGTTTGATGAAGCACTGTTTGATCCTTGTAAGGTGTGCAGTTCTACTGTGCAGCTGTGCTTGGGGCACAAATCCTGCATGCTCTCACCTGCTTCCCCTGGGGCTTGGAACTTCGTTTTTGGCATTAATCAGTTGTCAAAACATAAATGTCCATTGCCATTGTGACGATCTAAGATACTTCACTTCTACTCTGGCTCCCCAGTCATAAGGCACAGATATTCTTTATGCTCCCTGTTAGATCTAAATAAATTTTTAAAATAATTCGAAGCCGTATAGGCTCCACAGTCTTTCTACATATTAAATGCTGTAGGTGTGGTCCCAAGACCCTATGCCTGAGCCGTCTCAGAAGGCCAGAGGGATCCTTCAGAGCCCACTGATGGATCAGGCCAACTTCTGACACATTGGCTCAGATGTGCTGTCTCACTTTCACTTCAAAAGTCTCAACATTAGGGGGACTTGTAGAATATTTGCTAACTGGCAAGAAAGAGAAAATATAAAAATGCTCAGAAATCAAACACTATTAATGCAAAGGACTTGATATTAGGGTTTTTACAATATCTTCAAAAAATTTATGGTACAGCAATGTGGGTGTGCAGAACAAGGATACAATACCCGTTCCATGTGCATCAACTATATGAATGTCCCTTGTCACGGATCTTATGAGGGGTTTTCCTGGAGATTTTGTTTACAAAAATAATCAGTCCAGATTTTTGAAGCATAGAAATACTTTCACTTTTTGACTGTCCCTCTGCAATTTTCCATGGCTTGATAGAAAACACAGCCATCAAAGCAAGTGGAAAGGTTATTCTTGGCCTCCTTCCCAGTTTGTAGTAGGTGAAGGTCCATGAAACTTCGGTATCCAGATCCTTGGGGGGGATGTGGGTGCATACATGGACTATATAAACCACAATAAATCACTTATTTCAAACATAGTTGATCCTTTTTCTTGCCATCTAAATGATTGAGATTGTGCTGTATTTATTTTGTCTCTTCCTAAATGTTGTACTGAAAAGGAACAGATTCTTCCCTGCCCATTTCCTCCTATGAATTCATTTCAGTATTTTGATTTCTAAGCCTTTTTCAGGTTATTCAGAGGTATAAYGGACTAAATTTCCAAAGTAGTGTAGCCTTTCTTTTACTAATTCTCCCATTCTATTGTAAAGAAGCTCCACCAATAGCATTGATCAGCATCCATAGCCAAAGTCTGGAATACTACATAAGCCACTAACATTTTATTTCCCAAAAGTTAAGGGTAGAAAATGAGAATGCAAACAAGCACCAAATATGAGCTGAAGAAAACAACACCAACTGCTACAATAGTGAGATTTTAATATGACAGCTGCCTGGCAATACCATGGCAAAAAACCCCAGAACAAAGAAAACCAGGAGAGCTGGTTGTTCTTGGACCAGTGCACGTGATGGTGGAAGTTACAACCTTTCTGATTGTTTCCTTAAGTACAAATGGAAAAAGAACAAATGGTCAGAGATTCTTTGCAAGTCAAGTCACTTCCAGCTATAGTCTTGCTTCCCTGTGTTCTGTAAAGGTACTTGAATTCCTCAGTCCAGGGGATTGCCCAAGTCATGCAAGTGCTTCTTATGGAAAGACAACACTTCTGTTTACATTGCTTTGACTTTCAAAAAGGTCAGTTGCTTCCACCCAAGCTGTAGCTGTTCACAGAAGGAGTTTACAGGAGCTCTGTAGTCTTGTCAATGTGAACCTGTAGCCTTAGCTGTCTGCCAGGGGCTGGGAATCTTACATTTGAGCTTAAACGTGCAGAACCATGCAAAGCAAACAAAGAATTTTGTTGCCCACAAACAGACTGAGCAGCTCACTGGATTAGTTCTCACTTCCTTCTCACTACACAAGCTACTGTCATTTTCAGGTTTTATGGAACTTCCTGATTCCAGCACTCCCTCCCTGACAGTGAATAAAACAGTATTTAGCACATGATGTCTGAATAGCTCAGTGTCTAATTTTAAATATGTGTTTCACTGCCATTTTTGTGTCTCTGTTTTTGCAGTAGCTTAAATGAGGTCAAAGATTTTGTGCTTTCAATGCAGGTTAATATATCTGAGTACACTAGTCATGAATTTAATATGGGATTTAGGAGAGGTCTTCAGTCCCCATTTTGCCTCCAGGTGTCCTCTGGTTGAAAAAAAAAAGAAAAAAAAAACGAAACAAAGAAACCCACAAAGCTGTTTGAAAGCTCTATTTCTGGCTGACTGCACATTTTAGCAGGCTCCTGATTTATTTATTGTATGTGACCTGGATGGTTGTTGGAGTTATGGAGATCCGAGTGCTGCAGGAAAGCAACTGGAGAAAATGTGAGGCATTCTGTTGGTGTCAGACAGATGCAGGTGCAGCATTATGCAGGGATCTGTGCCGTGTTTTCCCGGGATGAAGCAGTGTTTGCTCCAGCCACTCGCTCACGTGAGGCTGTCGCAGACTCTGCTCCCTCGTTGGCACATGCCCCATTGAACTGAGCTTTGCAAGGTTTGCCGTGAGCAGGAGAAAGTTTGGTTCGTTTGGYTTTTGTCAATATTAACCCAGAGAAAGCTGATCTTTGCACCAACTTTCTTTCTGAAGCACAGAATCCTTGAGTATTCTCTATCCTCTTATGTATTTTTGAGGTGATGTAATCCCTGTGCTGTTATTTTTCTATATATGAATAGCACTTTGAAAAAAAAAATCATTGTTTCTAAAAGTGGGTTAAGGTACCACTTTAAGATCTTTGCAAGATCTCTCTGTTTGGAGGTTTAAATTTAGAAACCTGTGCTGTCATTAAAAAAAAAAAAAAAAAAAAGTTGCTTTTCATCTGCTTTCCCTGTGGCTCCCAGGAGTCAGTCTCGATGTAGCAGACACTGCATTGCTATTTCCTTTTCAAATCTAGGACAGAGAAGCTGTGACACTTTTCAACGTCCCAATGTCCTTGTTAATATTTCTTTGTGCTGTGAGTGAAGGTAAAGCTTACGCAGGAAGTGTCCTAGTTTCCAGCTCCTAATTCCAGCAGAAAAACTTTAGAAAACAGAAGTTTGACAGCTTCTGGTATTGATACATATTATCATGTATATTGTAGTGTGTAAAAGCTTTGTGCAATATGGAGCAGATGAAATTCGAAAGTATGACAGTTTATGATCCACTTGTAAAATATTTTACTGCTACTTTTGAAAGAGTTTCAAACCTTTATAATCCTTTAACTGAGATGCATCTGTCTGGTACATGAGCACTTCTTAATGGCTCTCTAGCATCAGAAAGACACTTTCATACTGGAGTTAATTCAGCAWAAGACCACTAAGATAACCAGGGGATTGCATGATACACAAGGAGAGTCTGAGAGAACTTGGTTATTTGAACCTGGAGAAGGTGAAGGGGAAACCTTATTGCTCTCTTCATCTGTTTAATAGGAAAGTGCAGAGGGTGACTCTTCCCAGGGGTGCAGAGCTATAGGATGAGAGACAAAGATGTAAACTGGAACACAGTAAATTTCAGTTACGTGGAAAATGTTTTCACTGTGAGGGTGCTCAAACACCGGAACAGATGACCAGAGAAGTCATGGGATCTTTGTCCTTGGAGAACCAGACAGGATAAAGCCCTGTTCCACCAGATCTAATTGCACCTACTTTGAGMAGGGGCTTGGACCCAAGTTGTTTTGTTTCTACGACTGAGAAAAGTCAGTTTTCTATGACTGCTGCATTTGGTGCTGATTTTGTCACAAGAATAAGGCAGTATGTCTTTCATATAAAAGCTTAATTATTTTTATAGTTTCTGTGAAAGTGGGAGGCTCCAGATGCCCCAGCTCTGGTCACACTTCCTTGTCCCCTCCCTTCTCTGTACTCATGCAGCATTAACAGAAATTGGACAAATAATACAGGAACAATTGACAGGCTAATACCATAATGCTTTTGCAAAGAGTTTGACCTGGCCAGCAGAGCGTGTTAAAACCCTATTTGTGTGTGACTTTTGGTCCATGGTGAGGAACAGTGGGGTCATCAGTGACAGTGTTTTGAATTCAGCAGAGGAAAGCCCCAATGAGATTTGAGTTTTTAACCACCAATGATAGGAATGTGTGCCTCACACAGAAATTCCTACTTTCAGCTGTTTTATATTACCCAGTGAAAATTGCTCAGAAATATAAATATGCACATACACACACTTTTCCTAAATTTAATCTCAACAATACCTGTAACTGTTGCTGCAGCAGAGACTTAATTCAAAAAATTAAAGTGAAGAGAAAGGAAATAAAATTYTACATTCTGATCCCTGTGCTCCTGGTTTTATCCATTGTCCAGTCAAAATCAGTTACTTCCACTACTGCTGTGAGAAGCAAAGCTGGGATACTGATGGTCCTTCCCCACTGACTGCAGTATGTTTACGACTTGTGCTAGAGGGGAAAAATTTTTGCAAGAGTCTATACCATTATAGCTTTTGCTTTCTAAAAAGAAAGATTCATGGCTCTTACTTTCTTCCTATAAAGCACTCCTTTTAAYTCTTCTCTGGTATAATAATTTTCTTCACCTTTTCTACTGCTTGGCAGTAGGGAAAGTTTTGGACAGTATCTGTGAGGTTTCTGGAGAATCAGCAAATCCTACTGAAGTTTATTTGAAGAGAACTGAGTGGCTCTTGGAAGAATGTTTGTTTATGCATAGTGGGACATTTTGGCTATGGGACAAATGCTGTTTTCCACTGACTTTGGTGGGACTGCTAGTGTGCTACTGAATTCCTCAGGAGATGATATTACTGAATATTGATGTTATCCATTAGTGCTGTATATGTAAAAGGCTAGATTCTAACACCTCCACTGTGATTATACTCTGTCCTAATCTGAGTAAATTAGGAAGTCAGTATGGGAGTAGAAACAGAAGGAGGAGGAAAGGGTCATCATTTCAGAGTAAAGCAGTTCAGAAGATGGCAGTAGCATTRAAAATGAGAGTACAAGAAACATATCCCTTTGATGGGACAGTATCTACATGGCATACTGCAGGTTTTTGGTTTTAAAACTAACATTTCTCAGTGGGGAAAAAAGACATGAAGCTAATCAGGCAGTCTTGGAGGGGTTGTCTTTCTTCAGTACACTTTCAAAATAGAGACGAAAACATCACTGAGTTSCACAAACCAAATACCCTTCTATGCAATCCCAGTAAATCAGCAGGATTGCATCAYGATCTAGTTACCTCTGCAATTTGGGCTACATGACATTGAGTTCGAGGTGCTCATATATCAGGGGAATAGATATGTCACCCTTGGAAGATACTGGCATGTCAACTAGTTTGCTTTAGGGTCATAAGTTGACATGGAACACTATTTGGAAAGCCTTCCTTTGGGAAAACCCCTCCTGAGTATGTGAGTTCAGAAGGAAATATTAATAAATGTGTATACTAGAGAGGGCAGGACATATTCTGCTGTTCTGCAAATGAGAAATAAAGGGAGATCTATCAATTCCTGAGAAAGAATGTATTGGGAATWAACCTAATGTTACATGCCATTTGTTAGGCATCATATAATCCCTCTTTTAAGCAAACTGTGCTCATGCTCCTTGGAACAAATGCCAAGGAGAAGGAATGTGGCTGAAACAAAAAAAATTAAAGTACTGAAAGTAAAATGTATAGAGTAGGATCTATTTAGACAGAATGGTAAGTGGGATGCACAGAGCTTGTGCTGTGATTTGGGACAGAATTTAGCTTACAGCAGGATGCAGCTTGGGGTGTGTGGCCATGCTCACACACAAGTGATCCCAATGCCCAGGTTAGCTCTGTTTCTACACTACGTTGCTCTTGAAAGCAAAGTGGAGGAAGAAAGTAGGTGTGGTTCTAGCATTTGTTAACCAGTTTATTTCTTAGGGTCAACCAAACCAGTGGTAGGGACTTCTGCTGTGTGTGACCTTTCCCTGATACATAAACTGGAATTGCAGTTTCCTGTACAAACCTCCATCCCTGTGCACCTACATAACATTTCTGTCCGTGTCAGTGGGCTTTGACCCACCCATACCAAGCATACTGACCTTTTTCACAAGCTGACTATAAAGAAATTAAAGTAGCCTGTGTGTTCAGCTTTTCTGGCCCCTGCCATGGGTGAGATAAGTTTAATGGCTGCGGCACGCTAAGCTCAGGTTCTGTGAGGGGAGTGCAATGCCAGCAGGGGAAGAAYGGTGGAAAACATCATGCAGCAATTGAAGCACCGGTGGCTTGTGCACTTCAAGATAAATTAAAGGTGCTCTGGCAACATCTCGAGGTCCTAAAATCCCTGAAAAATAAATCTGAGTAAACTTTAGGCTTTAAGCTTCCTCTGCAGTGGCCTGTGGAAGCACAGTGTGTTAAAGATAGCAGGCATTCTCATCGTTCTCGTTTTTATCCTGTGCGTATCACATTATACAGCTGTCTGCAGTCTGTGATACGAGTGGAATATATTGAATATATTTTCTTATGAAGCATTTTATGTTAATATGTTCCATCTCATCACTAACTTTTAGCTTATGTTGTCTTCATACTTGCTAGAAAGCACTTAATATCCAGATTGATAAATATCATTGCTCTTAAATCCTGATTCACAATACAATATCTTGATGGAGTAATAACCTAGATTAGGACCTGATATTCACTCTGCTTCTCTTTCCAGTTAAATGAGTTTTATGAGATCCTGCCCTCTCACCTGCTGTTCAAGTTGTCAGCTTTCACACCACTGCCCAGTTCCTAGCAAAGTGGTGAAGGTAGGATTTTTTCTTATTGTATTTGTGACAGGAAGTGATCAGATGTCATAAGTGCTTAAATTCCAATCCAGTCCAGAGGCTGGACTTGATTGGTTTCACTGCTCAGAGAGYGAATGTCTGTTGGTAATCAAGTTTTCTTGTCTTACCACTGAAATACCTAATCTTAGTTGTACTAAGTGTAGAAGTATAGCTAATATAACTTGCAAATTACTGTACAGTGTAACAGCTCAGCCTGTCTTTCTTACTGGACCTAGCCGTGCCAGTGCCAAATCTTCAGTAACGATGTAATCTTTGCTAATGAGGCTTCAAAAATACCTAGCCAAACAGTGCAAGATCTTATATAAATAATAGTGAAAAATCTGAGGTAGCTAGCAGTTCATTATGGTGTGGCAGAAGCTTGATGGAGTGCTGACAAATGGGTTGCAAAAATGACAGACAATGTTTCCAGAAAATGTGAAGTGGTGACATTGTTTTCCGTTGTGGATTTGACTCAGAAGATTGGAACTTGACTTCTGGCCTTCATATCCAACACTTGTTGGCAGCATATCACTGTGTAAATAAACCTATTTAGTTCTTTTATTATGGTTAGTTTCCCAGATCATGTCAAAGTACATGAAATACATTTTAAAATTAAGTTACCTTTTATCTTGAGCATTTTTATTGTTATTATTTAGATATTCTTCAGTCTGACATGTAAAATGAAGAAATATGCTTTTGATGTTGTTATAGTTAGTTTAAACAAACCCTTGTAATTTCTGTGGGAAACAATGGGAAAGGTTATCTGTATCATAACACAGCTGAATATTTCTGCTTTGCACGATGCTGTGAGATTAGGTGTTCCTGCATGGCAGACTTGAATCTACCTTGCCTTACAGTTTGAACCCTTGACATCTCCTGCCCCTTGGAAAAAGAATGCTGGAAAAATACAGGAGACATACAAGTTGTGTTTCGGGGGGAAATCAGAACTATGAGAAGTGATTCAGCGATTTTGGTGAGAGCTGGGCAAAGCAAGTCCACTTGTAGGCATTTTTTGTGCTATGGATTGTAATACAAACATTGGCAATCTTATAAATTTCTACTACAGAGCAATATATCAATTACAGGGTATGAGATGTTCACACATCACTTGACCAATAACAGAGCRAGAAGGATGTTGATTATAACAAATCAATCCTCAAATTAAGAGGATAGCAAGTAATAGAACACTCACAAAGTCTTTGTCATTATAGATGCTGCCCCCACGCTCCCCTGAAAGCTTGAGAGAGGACGCCTTTTGTTTGTGTAGGTGCAAACTCTGACTTACATTTAAAGATTTATGTTATGGCCATCGTGTGTGGGAGGAATTTGCTGCTATGACAAATATGTTCTTTGAAACATCACTGAGTTGTTACTCAAGAAGTTATTAATTTGTATTGTGAGCTGTTCCTCTGTTCCACAATGTAGTCAGGAAACTCTGGATCTGTTAAACTGGAGAATCTATTCACCGGAGTGGGATTATTTACCATAATCTCATCTTCCTGTGTGGGCTATATGAAAACATTCCTTCCATCCCTCGTGATTAATTCACACATGTGCAGTATATATTACCTCTCTAATAATGAAGTTATTTCAGATCTTACTGTGGATTAAATTAGATTGTGGCCACTCCAAAGGAGACCACATTCAGGGTATATGAAGTCCAAAACCTTATTATTTAATCATCTTTAAGTTCTTCAATTGTGTTTTAAAAAGTATTACTTTCCTGTTTAAGTTATGCTCTAGGCAAGAGGTACARATGCTCTCACTGCTCTCTGTTTCTCAAGAGATGAACCTAATGCAGATTTACTACACCTTCAAGAGAGGTCTTAGACCATGCAGGCACTTTCTCTATTCTATCCTGTATCATGTCTTACTGTAGTTTAGAAAGTCCCTTCTGACTGTGTAGACTCTCATACACAATTCTGCAAACTGGAACTTGCCATTTAAAGGTTAGTCAGGTAAAGTGACGATCTGGATGTTGATGATGATTTTCAATTCTTGCTATGATATCCAGATATATGTGTCAATGGTCCCTTCTATTTCTTCACAAGTTGTCCTTGTTTCCTTCCTATTTAATCAGGCTCTTCAATAAAATGGAGAGAAAAAGAGACGAAAAATATGATGGATTATGCAGTAACTGAGCAAGTTAATTCATGGCCACCTAAATGTATGGCTTTAAGTTATATTATCCCCTTTCTTATCCTTTACTTCACTCCTGTAGAGAATTAAGGATATGTGCACAGTTAATAAATTAAATTACAGGTAGCAATCTCTTTCCAGTTGAGAAATTCAGACTTGAGCAATTAGTCTGCCTGTTAGGCTCAAATCACTAAAGCTGTGGAGACTCTAACAGAGGTTTTGCTAGAAATTCTCCTGAAAATGGAAAAGGTGTAAAGCAGTTATCTTGCCCATGTTCCACAAGAGGAATGTAATACAATAGAACTTTTCCTGAGGACTCTCAACAAGGACTGGGGGAGTTCCTTGAAGATCTGGTGCCTGACGAATTTTACCTGTGTTGATGGAGGACAAACAAGGTCAGTGCCCAAAACTACCCAGGAGAATTGTCAAATAGCTTAACGCTTTCAGCCCTCCTCTACCAATTATTGAAACCTACRGGAGATTTTTCTTGAATTATAGCACAGAATGTTGACAGGTATGTACAAAAGAATTATGGCAGCAGTTCCCATTCCCTCCATGATACTGTAAGTAGGATGCAGAGTATACACACAGCTTTTTCTCTACCAATGCACTACCCTCAGAGGGACAAAACTATTCATTTTAAATGCATTGTATGAATTAGCCTGGGAGATCCRCTTGGCTGTAGCTCAGCTCTCCATGCTTGGCCCCCAAATCTTTCTGCTTCTCTGGTGTGTAGACAGGAAAGGGCAGTGCTCCCACAGCACAAACTAGGTACAAATCTTTCTTGCCATTTACATAATTCCAATAGCATGAGAATTTTGGAGGGCTTTTATAAGCTTTTATAAGTTACATACATACTTCATTTATGTAACTATTTCTATAGAAGCATGAAGCATATGAAGATCTGCCTCTTTGGAAGATGAAACTCAGGCTAAGACTTTCAGGAAGTGGGGAAGGCCTCACACAGTTTCTTCACAAGGCCAGAGATACACCAGAAGAAATAACCTAATCTTTTCCCAAACCAGAGAGAGGTCTTTCTGCTAAAAYGGATCTCTCCTAAGGAAGGTCTTTCATAAACCAAAATTACTCCTTACAGCCAGCAGAGGAATACAATGAAGGCAGCAGATGTCCTTCTGTGCCTCTGGGTAGAAAGTAACAAAGAGGAAATGATAGAACCTGGAGGAAACAGAAGCCTTGTCTTAGTAAAAAACAGTGGAGAAGGCCCAGTAAGGTTTGTCTGTAAGTGATGTTATATGGCTGCTGTGGGCACCTCATGAAAAATGGAGAGTGTRTAAGTGGATCTGTGTGTAAGCCAGTGGTGATGCCAGGGGATTCTCCTGTTTGAACTTGTAGCTGTCAAATGTGAAATGTTTTCCAAAACCACTCTGAGGATTGATTCTCAGTACTATAATTCAGTACTTCTCAACAAATACAGGAGGTCAGCCAGAAAAAACCAAAAAGACAAAATAAAGGCTGTATTTGTAAGACTCTGTATCTGTGCTTCATAGTAAATGAACATATTCTGGTACTTCTCTCTGCTGGTGCCTGTCCGGCTAAAATGCGGGATTTTTTTCCTAGGCAGTGACATGGTCCCTTTCTGAGATCTGCTTCTGGTTTGCATATTGCATCAAGCAAACAAACCATGCTCCTTCTTAGATCCATTCACAGCCTCTCTGTTAATGTCTGCCAACCCTCAGTGGTACTGAATGGTTAAATCCTTTCTCCAGTGACCTGAACACAGTAGGATCAGTGCCTTTCTAGTTAGTCACTCCATTCAAATGTTCATGTTTTTCTTATGCCCCTCCTCATACTTCAAAAGAGGGTTTTGCAAACCTGCAAAATTGTTGTTTCCATTCAAATCCCAGCAAACCTTTTGTTCCTCTTTTTTTTTTTTCCTTTTCTTTTGTCATGCCCACAAAACAAAGGATAAATATCAGGATGTCACATACTGTACTACTTCCTATATTGCTTACTTTTTTTGTCTTGCCACTTTCTTTTGTCTGTATTCTCTTTTCACTCTCCCATCTTGGACAAAAGTGTGTGTGGGACAGGGAGTGTCCTCCTAACTTTATATTCATTGAACAACTGGCATACTGAAGCCCTGGCATGTGATTATACTCATAGGCATGGTGCATTTAATAAAGCAGGCATTACCTATGTAATTTAGGCTGGTGCAAAACTGGAATTGATACTGTTGAGGCTACGTAAAGGGATCTATGATCAAACACATCTGAAAATCCAATTGCATCTTTTTACCTAATACATTTTAGTGTCTTGTAATTTGGAGACGTGGCCAGTTGCAGTTTGTATAGAAGAAAGAACTAAATTCAGTCTCCCATCACAAAAATTGAGGCAAGTGTGTGTGGGCTACATATGGACGTCTTAGTCAGGGGGCTTGCTTGTGGGTAACTTCTGTGACACCACAAGGATAAGTTGTCCATCAGCATTCCAATGTCCCGGTTGTTCAGAAGGGTTACTCCACGAATTAGGCTCATGAAGAGTTGGATTTTTCATACTCCTCCTGTAGGTACTGCAAGGAGAGCAAATCAAACATATCAGTCTTTTTTTTTAACGCACACATGAAGACAAAAATCGCAATCGGGAAGTGCAGCAGCTATTCCAACTTCCCCCCAGACACACAGAATCTGCTGATGGAAATAGAGAGACAGGATTTCAGGTCCTATTTTGCTTTTCTTGTTAGTTGTCCGAATTTAGGATATCCTAGGATATGGAAGATTGGTAATATTTGTATTAAATACGCGCCAAAGGAGACGTATCAGAGCATTCCCAGGTTATGCTTGTCTAGATGAAACTTGGTAGACTGCTAATATAGAGTAAAGCATACATTACTCATAGTTTATGTTGTAGATAACATAATCCTTTTGATGTAGGAAATAACATCTGTCAGATCTCCAAAACAGCAAATGATATTTTTTTTCAGACTAGCCTTGTAAGTTGTCTCTATGAGTAATAATATGTGTTACAGCACTTGGTCTAAGCCAGTCTCTGCTGGTGA
The DNA here is from genome assembly GCA_018881555.1 of Amblyornis subalaris. Taxonomy (NCBI): domain Eukaryota; kingdom Metazoa; phylum Chordata; class Aves; order Passeriformes; family Ptilonorhynchidae; genus Amblyornis; species Amblyornis subalaris. The sequence continues at coordinate 3,180,905 of JACAXG010000027.1, read as the reverse complement.
ACCAGAAAAACCCMCTGCATACAGCACCTAATTCTGAAGGCAGAGAAACCAGCATTTCTTTGCCTACTGGCTGAAATTAGTTGCTTGTATAGTGTTTTAACTGTGCTAAGTCAGGTCACATTATTTACATCTTGATGCCACTGCAACTGCAGTTCAAAAGTCAAGGTAAAACCAKGAAAAACTGGGAATGGCTTAGAAAAGTGCCTCTCTTGGACCAAGAATTGGTTGCTCTTTCCTCCATCAGTACAAGGGATGCAATTGATAACCTMCCTGCTTAATTTGTATTGATAATGTGTAGAGATTTATCTCCTTTCTAGCATAGTCTTGTCACCATCCTCTTTGGGGTAAGTGGGTTTTGGGGACAGTATTTTAAATATGGCTGTGGGTTTGACACATGCAAGCTTAGGCTGCTGAGACCGTGTATTTAGTGGTACTGACATAAACAGGTATCTCCCCACCACCCAGTTCCTATTTCTGTTGTTTACAGTTTATACTGTATAAAATCATGTTGAAAAAGGTTTTGCATGGTAAAAAGGATTTTGTTATGGTTTCATTAAGCACCATGATATAACAAAGTTATAGAACTAGAAAGATACAAAGATAAATGAAATTTAAAATAGTTTGTGAGGATTTATGATAAGCATGCACACAGTTCAGAAGGCCTCTGGCACTAATAAGCCCCAGTGTCTATCCTCTAACTAGATTAAATTCATTTCCATTAGAATTCAGCAGATGCAGTAGCCAGGGGTTGTTTTTCATTCCCAAGGGGTTCCTTCTCCTTGATGGAAGCTCCAGAAACCCTTTTGCTTTTCAGTGTTTAATTGGTAGACAGCAATCAGGAAGGTGACAATAAAAATGAGAGCKTATGGCGAACACCAGTTAAAAATGGAGGAAAAAGTTGAAGTGGACATGGCTTAAAGTAGTTTTTTAATGGACTTCACAACTAAGAAGAAAAAGGAAGACATGCAACTGTGAAAAACACAATGCCCAATTCAAAAATTTGAACCTGAATAGTTGAATAAAACAATTGAAGAGAGAGCAGTCATTGTAAAAGGATACTAAATTGTCAAAATGAAATCAGAAATTAGGAGGGACAGCAGATTTAGTAGTTGGAATCAAGAAGTTCATTCCTCTTTTCCAGTAATACACTGAATTTTATCTCTGCCTTGAAAAAACCTTCACAACAAAACCCCAGAACTCTGGATGCAGCTCTGTAGGAACTCCAYAGTCGACAATAAGAAATGTGATAGGGTAAAATAGTTGGATTTTCTGAATGAACTCCAATTCCTTGTACAGCTGCTTTGATGTGCAGCTGGAGAAGATTCTGCTTTGGTTAGTTACCAGGGCAGGTCACATTCCAGACCTTCCCATTGTAATACTCTTCTAAGGAACATTTATTGGAAGCTCACGGATGAAATTTATTGATTGTGAGAATTATTGTCTGTAATTTGATGACTAAAGGGATGTGTTTGTTGAAACTATTGGAGTCACTTTGTTTGAGTTTTGCCCCTGAATAGAGCAGTTTAGCATGCATATAGAGAGGATTGATTTTATTGCTATGGCAGTGGATTTCCCTACCACCCATCCAAACTTTCTGAATGTGTAGGATGCCCAACAGCAAGAATAGCTCTGCAGCAAGAAATTCCCATGTTCTGGAGCTTAAGTTCTTCTAAACAAAAGAGGGATTTTTCCGTTAGCACTCCTTTCAGATGTTTTAAGGAAGCATATGTTACAATAATATATAAAGAAATAGGAAGATTGAGACTGTGCAGATCTCTACTTGATATGATATAGCTTCAATGGCATATAATTTAAAATAAGAAGATGGTGTTATTGCAGGTTTCCCTAATACTGTGTATCAGGCCAAGCAGGCAGACAGGGTTGTAGTATTTTATCATGTCTTAAAGTGCCTCCCTGGGGTGTGCCTGTTGGAATCCAATCCCGTCTGCAAGATCCCTGTGGTAACAAATGCACTGTGCAGTGCTTCTCCTTATCCCCGCTGGGCCAGCCAGGGCAGAATTTGCTCCATAATTATGAAAAAGGATGTGTTTCACTGTGCAGATGTTCAAATGATGTACTTGCTTTCTTCCATTTAGAGAGAAATAAACTTTTTAGCAGTATCACAGTGAATACAGGCGCAGCTTGCAAAGGATTTCTGTTTAATATCTTATTGAATGTTGTTACCATGTCACCCAAAAATACTTTGGAAGATGATATCTTTATGCAGCTGACAAGCTATAAATTTTCTCTCAGGCAGCTCTGCAAATGTGTGATCTTCCCAAGAGCTTTTCATTTTAAGCAAATGTGCAAAATAATCAAAAGAAGTATGGATTTATTTATAACTACCTAAGAGATTTTACATTCGATTTTGGGCTTACTTTGGTGTATATGCTTAATCTCTAGTGAATCAAGTCTAATAATTTTACAAAGGTCTTCCACCTTGGCCAGGGAGCTGTCCTCGCACACAACTGAGAGAAATGAAAGAAAAAACCCCACCCCCAAAACCCAAACCAACAAGCAATAACAGGAATTAAAACCCCACCATTTTCAGTAGGGAAAACTATGGTGACATTATTGATGGTCRGTGACACCATTCTAATTAGGATGGTGAATCTCTTCTTGTCATATTACATTTTTTAAATCATCCTGTTGCAAACCAGACTGTGTTTTAATTCTTTTTTTTCTTTTTCTTATGACACTGGTATAACAACCTCGTTGAATAAAAGGAAGCCTGTGCCTCCAAAGCTTTCCTGAGCAGCACCAGCAATCTATGGGGAGGCTGGAAACAGGTGCCACAATGGGAAATGATATTAGTAGGAGGGAAAAAAGATGTGTGCAGTATGAATTAGGCATTTATATCAAAGAACATTATAATGCCTCGAGCTTTCTCTGTACTCAGGTGCGAGAAACAGAATGTTATCTTTTGTAATTTTCCCTCTTCTCTGGTAAATCAGAAGTGTCAGGGATAATGCATGTAATCAGATTTCTTTGTGGCTGACAGCTTCTTCAGATCTTCACCCACTCTGATTTTATAATCCTCATTACACTCTGTGGTGTCTGCTTGGACTATCTCCCAGTAAAATTGACAGAAATGTTGAATGACAAAGGATACCTGAAAATACATATCCTTCCTTTGCACTGTTCCCAAAACACCTAATGTAACGTGTTATATTTACCCAGTACCTGATTTGCTGATGTATTTTTAGTGACAAGTCTTTGTTGACATTGRTAATGCCTTTAAAACTCATTTTAAACAGAAACAGGAATGGGAATAAAGTTGACCCTCACTGTACTGTATGATCTTGCTGCATTTGTATCTTGGTGACCATGAGAACTCTGCTGAAAAATTACTAACAGGAAAATTCAAAACTCTCCAATCACCCTTCGTTGAAAGCTGAATGCAAACCTTTCTTCTTTGTCCAGGCTTCCCCATGGTAGTGCTCTCATTCTTACTGATTCATGCAGAAAATGAAAACCAGGAGACTTTTTGTCCCTGTTTGTATGGACAGAGGAAGAAAAGAGGAAAAAAGAGTGGAAGCATGACCATTTTCTTTGGAGGTGTTCTCAAAATGTTGCTTTTCTGGCCAAGGTTTGTGCCTGTGCTCAGTCACGGGCCTGAGTACAGTCAATAAGTAAAGGCTGAACAGGAGAACAATGAAACATTTATGTGCACTGAGAGAGCCAGAACCAGTAGGAACTGGTAGACGTGGCAGGATCCGAGCAAGGTGTTAATCATGTGCCTTGGGACATTGGTTGCAAGTATAGAAATGGGGATTAGTGTGTGTTTTCTCATCAGAAAACTTGAGAAGCCATGAGCCTCTGTCAGAGGTATTTCACAAAAGCAAAAAAGGGATTTGTAAGCAAGGAAAGTGATGCCACTTCCTTTTTCCCCTGCAATATTTCCAAGGCAACTATTTCATAAATAAATAGGCTTATGACAAAGACATACCTAAATCCTATAAAGGTCTTTTCCTGACTGAAACATTTCAGAAAGGCTCGAAATGTTGACTCTTTGCCTGAACCATGAGTAACAGTATAATGAAACAACCTGTAAGAATTTAGAGAAAAAACCACCTTTAATGTGCTTGGTATGGGACTATAGCTCAGCACACTAACTTAGTAGTGCCAGCTACAGGTGTTTGCAAACACCGTGTGCTGTTTGTTTCTGTATGAAGCTCAAGATGTGTTGAGTACAGAACTTTTGGATGTTTGGCACAGAACTTTTTATATAATGTTTAGGTTTTAGCTGGCACCTGATTATTTGTATATAGAGATTATCTGTCAAACTAATTCAGMTCTGGTAATAGTCTCAGAGTTAAAACAAAAGAACAACAACAAAAAAATCCACCAAAACCCCAACCTATTTAATGGATGACCTATTACTTTCTATTGTTTCTAATTACATATGACTCTCAACCATTSTTTTTCTTCATGGCATAGTGTGAGAATAATTTCTTCCACCCAGGCATAACCTCCCAAAAGCCTTGCCAAAAGAAAATGTTCAAAAAACCTTTGTTCAGGATTACAGACATGAAAATTTAAAACCTGGAAAAGTTCTTGTGTACGTTTCACACTGTTTTAAAATCAACTTTTCATCCTGTAGTTGACTTACTGAATTGACATGTACTTATGAACTGATTTCTATATAGTATCATGTGCTACAAGACCACAGAATTTCTCCAATGCTATATAATACTATGGAATTACACATCTCATTTTCCACTCAGAAAGAGTTAAATGAAGACTGCATATTTATATAGTAAGAACTGGATGATTCAGCAGATTTTAATTGGTTTTAAAGGCTTTTAAATTTAGTTATCTGGAATCTAAAATAGGTCAGGGCTGATTGGAATTTTATTTTGTCTAATGACTAGTTATAGATTCTTGCAAAATAACTTGATGGTCCTAAGCCTGTCCTTGCATTCATACTGATCCTCAGGAGGACAATGCTGGGGCTGGCTCTTTCTGTGGCTAAGGATGTATTACTGCTGCCTTGAAAAACAGGGCTTGTTTTAAAACAGATGTTACAGGCAAGCTTAGAAATGAGTTTATGTTTGGGTGCTTTGCTYAGGGCGTAGGCACTCGGCTCCCAGGATTGAGTGTTACTCTGAATGATCAGAAGCAGTGTTTCTGCCTAAGAAATCAGCTCCAGACACAAAATTTGAGYAGCCAATTTATCCATTGATAATCATGTTTCCTCTCAAGAGAATGCTGCTCTGTGTCACTAGTACTTTCTTTATTTGTGAAACAAAAATGTGTTTTACAGAAACATAAGATTATCACCAATGACTTTGCACATAAAAATTCATCTATACTACAATAATATATGAACTTTGTCAAAYACTACAGTAACTCATATAAGTAGTGTGAACTAGTTTCTCTCTTCTACTAAGTGAATGTGAAATAATAGGGCTTTTAAGAATGAGGATACTGTCTAAAGTTTAGAGGAGAAAAACAGTATTTTATTACATAAAACAAAACTGAAGACTTATAGACATTACTCTCAAGTAAGGAAACACAGTAATCCCATCAAACTATAGGCCTACATACCCATATAACTTCAATGACAGTAGTACTATACACTTCCATAYTGACAACAGGTACTTTTTCTGGTAAACAATGCAAACAAAAGTAATGTGAAGAAATAAATAATTAGTAAAACTTGATCAGTTAAAATGACTGACTTCAGTTTGAAATTATTATACTAACAGATACTGCTAATTTAATGGTTTCTCCCTAGAGTCAGCCTTTATCACCCAGCATTTAAAAGGGCCTCAGACACAGTGCTGTGTCCAGTTGCCAGAACTCTAGGCAAAAATAATAAAAGAAGTAGTTAGAGAGTATGCAGAGAGCAAAACCAAGAATGATCAGAGGCCTTGCAGTGATGATCTACAGATGGAAAGGAATTGATGTAATTTACTGAAGAGGAAAGTATTCAAAACCAGAGAAGTTTAAAAAGAATGTTTCAGTGTTCGCAGAAGTGTTTCAAGAACRGGCTGAAATTATAATGAGAGATTTATATTATATATCATGAGGAGAACCAATGTAATGGTAAGGACAGACAAACACCAGAAGAGGTGTAAAAATTTCTGCTGTGGGAGGACTTTTATGAGCTGTTTAAACAAACATCTGTTAGGAACAAAAGCATAGCGGATCCTACCTTGGAGCAGGAAGATGGCTTAGACGATGCATCTTTGAGACCTTTTAGCCCTCATTTCCTACAGTAATGAAGCTTGTGCCACCTTGCCATGGGGTCTATTCCAGCCAGCTCTCACTACCAGCTCTTGACCCTGTGGGCTGACAGGGTCAGACACCCTAGTCTGACAGAAGAATGAGTCTCAAAGACAACGAAGTTCCTGTAACGTTCTTGCAAAATGTAATGAGGAAAAGTGGAGGAAAACTGAGATAAGTGGTGCTGCTGATGGTGACTCTGGAGAGCTGGCAGATGTGACTGGGGGATGGAGCCGTGGTGGAAGCACAGCCGGGGAGCAGCTGCATTGGCTGTTCCCTCTGCAGCACCTCCAGTTCCAGCCATGAGTGAGCTCTGGCGCTACTGGGGTTCAGGCAGGTGGGCAGGCTGGAGGCATTTCAGGGGGAAGCAGGAACATGGGAATGAATTGGGAGGTTCCCGTGGCAAGAAAAACCCATTAGAAACTAGGTTTAATTACTTTCACTGCTCAAGAAACTAGTTTCGCTCAGGGAAAAGCAAATATTTATTTATACTCTGTTGTTTAATACTGACCAACCAGCARTGCAGTGGTCTGATACAGATTCTGATCTGATACCATAAGATTGTCAACTTGCCATTTTTAGCAAGAAGTGTGTGTTTCCAGGATCAAAGTGTTAACCACACAGATACTTTGTACGAAACCACACAGATTACCGGAACTGATTAGCATTCTGCTTCTCATCTCTAAAAATACTAACTGCTACTATTACAGCTGCTTTTTTCCTTGTTCTCTATAGGATAGTACCTTTTTTGAAGTTTCCACTGCTGAATAGACCTCCATATGTTTAAAAATACATCAAATGATTAGCCCTACTCTATACTAAAATCGAAGGTGGGGRAAAAAATTTAATATTAAAAATACGTTGCTTCAAGATTGCGTCCTTTATCTCCAGGACAAAAATAATACTTTACTTAATAATATCTCTTTAAGTATTCAATAAGTCAGCCCAACTATGATTTGGCAGTCCGTGTGTATCACTCTTCATGAATACTTAAAGGAAAAGGCTCAATAACCACTGCATAGCTACAAGGTGTGCAGGGAGAAATTATGTGCAAAGAAGTTAAACTCCCATAGTTGCCATGCTTTGACAATAAAGAATTGATATTATCTATACTTGGAAGGATTCTTAAAGAGTGGGTTTGTTACATATTGCACTGCATCGCTACAGTGATGTATTTTTGAGAAGCTACCTTAAAATTAATCACAAAATTCTCTTAATAGGAGCAGGCTTGGCAGATTCAACRTAGGAATGTTATACAAAAAGAAGTGCTTTACTGGTCATCAAAAGGAATGAGGAGAATATTGAGAACCATCTGGATAATCAATTAAACTGGCCAAGAAAATGCTTCAGTCATTCAAAAAATGGAGTAAGATAGCAAATACATATTTTTAAATATTTTACTGAAAATAAAATAAACAGTGTCTCTCTCCTGGCAAACCTCTGAATAGCTTCAGTAGATGAGCAGGGTCCTAATCCAACAAAGCATATGTAAGCACAACAGCAATTACATTTGTTTCATCCGTTTTACGCGCTGAAAGTTACATCTGTATTTAGGGCATTGCTGGATGGGGACCTAACCTGAATTATGCGAAGTCTTTGAACAGAGGCCGGAGGAGGGGTTTGTTTTTAGCAGCCCATTAAAACCGCGAGAATGCCCCCGTGCCGGACGTTCCCGGCCTCTCTGCGAGARGCCGCTTTGCGGGCTCCGTCGTTTTCGACCACACAATCGAGAGCCCTTGTGACGGCCCCGAGCCTGCGGGGCCCGAGCGCCGCTCCCAGCGCAGGGCGCTCCCGCCGACCGCGCGCGGAGCGGCCGCCACGACCGCGGGGCCGCGGCACCGCCCCGGGCGCGCCGGCTGAGAGGGGCCCGGGCGGCCGCGCGGCGGCTCAGGTGAGCGGCGCCTCCGCCGGGGCSGGGGAGCGGGAGGGAGCCGCGGGGAGCGCGGCGGGGCAGCGCGGCCTTTGTTCCCGGCCGGGCGCCGGGCAGAGCGCGGCCCGCGGGTGCGCGTGCGCGGAGGGGGGCGGCGGCGGGAGCGCGCCCGGGGAGCGCGCGCGCGCGGAGGCGGCGGCAGGATCGCTCGGGCGCAGCCGGCGCGTGCCCGCGGCGCAGGGAGCGAGCGAGCGAGGGAGGCGGGCGGGGAGCGCGCGGTGGGCTCGGGCCGCGCACGGAGCGTCTCGGCCGGAGCGGCGCAGCGCAGTCGGCCCGCACGGAGCCGCCATCGGGGGAGCCAAGGCCGCCTCAGCGGGTCCCRCCCTGCCCGGCGCCTACAGGTGAGCGCCGTTGGGAGCGCGAGGGGCGGCGGGAGCGGCTCGCCCGGCGCGGCCCTCGGCCCCCGCCCGGGCCCCGCCGCCCGCAGGAGGCCGCGCGGCGGCCTCGGGACGAGGCCCCGGCGCGGGGCCCCGGCGCGGCCTAAGCGCGGCCCGGGCGGGCGGTGCAGTGGGCGGCCGCGGGCCGGGGGAGCGGGGCGCGGCGGGGCCTGCGGGGAGCGGGAGAGAGCGGCGGCGGCCCCGAGCCCTTCCGCCGGGCCATTGTGTGCGGGCGGAGGCGGCGGCCCGGCCCGGGCCTGCGCCGCCCGGCCCGGGGCTGCCCCTTTGTGGGCTCGGCCTCGGCCCCGCCGCGCTTTGTGCTCGGGGACCGCCGCGGGCTCGGCGCGGCCCAGGAAGGTGGCCGGGCCCCTGCGAGCTCCCGGCGGGCCCGGCCACCGCAGGAACGCGCTGCCGGGGTGAAGGGGCCGCGGGTGCTCCTCGGTGACATTCCCGGCAGAGCTGCTGTCGCTTACCTAAKCCACTGAGAGCCAAGAGGGAGGGAAATTCTTGCTCATCCCTCGGGTTCCCCTTAAAAATTAAAAGGCTGGAGACCTTCGTGCTTTCTCCTTCCCCACGGTTTTAAAAGGACGGGAAACAACAGCGTKTGTAGTGAAAGGCAAAGCATCCTAAGTATTTCTTCAGGAGAAGAACCAAGTTTCTTTCCGGTGGTGGACTGGTGGCACTTCTCTTTAATGCTCATATTAATACCCTATTTCTCCAATATTYTCTTTGCACCCTCTGTTTCAACCAGTCTGGGTGAATATTGCCTTGCCTCTATAATGAGCAGTTTACTCATATGGTAAATAAATAGATAAAGTGATTTAATTTGTTTAACGTGGCAGATGAGTGTCTGTTAGGAAGCTCATGGCTAATTGGACTAGGTCATGAAGGACATGGGATATTCCACGCTCGGGACGTAGTCTCAGTTGTGTGTTTATCTCCCTTCTAAACTGAGACGAGCACAGGGGGAGGGAAGGGGAAGATACTCTTCTCAACCCTGATTTATGCAAGTTGGTCTGCAAGAAGATGTGAGTCATTGGAATACAGGTGCACTAATACAGAGGCTTTTAGGATAAAGCTTGGATCTCTGGACTGGTCATTTGTTGCAGAAAATAACTTTGGAGAGTATACCTAAAGTAAAAATTGAGTGCTAGAAATTACAACTGTGTTAATTTCAATGGAAGCGAATGTTCTTAAATAGCCTTAGCACTTTCCACAGCACTGAAAATTTATACAGGAAAGCACAAGGATAAGACCTGCCCATCCGGGATGTAGTTTTAGAAACGTGTTGKGATCCAAGAATTCTGAACCTGATGAAGTGATGGGCATTTTTGACCTGAAAGTGCATGGCAAGATGAAGTATCTTAACCATTAATGTGTCATTTCTGTTGATAAGGTTTTAATGCCATAGTCTAATTAGGCTGTACTAGAGGAGTTAGCTCAGAAATTCAGTGGCTCCAACTAAGTAGGTGTGAACTAAGGAAAGTAAATACTTTAAATAACAGGAACACTTTTCATAGTTAGGTTTGAGTAGAGTTGCTGCTGTTTGCTAAGTGTGAATTGAGACAGAAATTCTGCTCAGATGTCAGACACCTGCCTCTAATGTGGAAGAGGGGGGAGCATGAGCATGCTCGTGTGAGAAGCAACTCTTTAGTCTGGAAATTCAAAGAAATCAAGTAGGACAGTTCTGTGAACTCTGGTCTTCAGGTGAACCATTCTGGAAGACTGTGCATGCAACTGCTGTTAGAAATATCATGTTATTAATTTTCAGTTAGAATCACTTTGCTTTAGTTTTCTTCTTTAATAGTGTTTGCAGTCTTGTAACTGTCAGCTTTAAAAGCTGGACTGACTTTTGCCAAATGCATTATCAGTGTCTTTTTTGCCGTAATGATTGTCTCATTTTTGGGAGCTAAAGTGAACCAGAATAGTCAAGGTAAATCAATGATATTTGAAATTCTTGACACATCTAAAGAATTCAGTTCTGCAGTTGTAGTGCACGTACCCAGTGCAGAAAGCCAGAGTGTGTTCTGTGTTTCTAGCTGYTGACTGAGGTTACCTGAATTCCTGGTTGGAGCTGGTGGTGCTACCTGCTGCAGAAGGGAGCAGCAGTGGAGTGAGGATGCTGGCAGGCTCCTGTTCGTCTCAGCCATCACGTGGTGCCTACAGCTTAGGATCTCATCTCCAAAGTTTACGCTCYTAAATGCCATGAACGTTGTAGATGCAGATTTTTTTACTGGATTTTTTGCTTTTCTGTTGCTTTGGCTTTTGAAGGGAAATCAGCATTAAAAAAAAGTGAAAACTAGTTGTGATTAAAAAAAGTAGTAAGAGGGTTGTGTTTTTTTTTTTTTTTACTTTGGCAAAATACAGAACATTTAGAGACGTGTTGTTACCTTAATAAAATGTTTTGTTTTATTGATAAGAAAAAATTGTTGTAAGCAGTTTACTCTTTTTCAAAGTGTACGTACTGTTCCTTTCTTAAAGGTTCAATGTCATGATAAAAATGCAATGTTGCTGTGTGTGTTTTCTGTATACAGTATCACATTGGGTACTAGAAATTGGGAGATAGACATAAATACTGTGTTGTTACCATGAGCTGTTACTTCAGGTTCACCTGAGATTTTCCTATTAGCACTTAATCACCTGTAGCAAAAATCTTCCTAAGTCAGTGATTTGGGGTTGTTTCCTGTCAATGCTGTGGTGTGTTTAGCTGTTAACTATGCAAGGGGGCAAAGGAAGACAAAAACTGACATTAATGCCCMAATAATACTCGTGAAGTTTTATGCCACAAGAGACCTAGATTCTAATTCTGATCCAAACTGCATGCTATGTTTCTGTAATGCCCAGGACAACTATTATAAATATATGCCAGTTTGAGTGAATATATAAAATGATGATTCTTTGTGTTATCACAGRAATAACGAGAGATTTGGTTACTAATTCCACAGTACTTTAATCAGATAAAGTGCTGGATAATTACAGCTAACCAAATGGTCCACTTCTGATTTTGACTTGTTTTTCTTTGTAGAAGCTGAATATGAAAAGTGAGGTAGGCTGTGTTTTCAGGGAGGAAGTAAAACGTTATTTAAATGGTAAAGTCTGTATTTGTCCTTTTGCACGTGGAAATGAATTATAAAACTACTGTGGATATATTCCAGGRAAATTGATGTAAGAAGAGCAGTAAATTGCTCTACAGACAGTTGCTGACCTTTTTCTTTTTGRTTTGCCTTATCCAGAAACACATTTTTATCTTTTCTTGTAACAATTGATGACCTTGCTGGACATGAAGAAAAACAAGGAGAGTGTAGTGATAACTTCGGCTGCTTGAAAAGTTACTCATCCCCTCCTTAAAAGTGAAACTGAAGTTCTTTGAGCTGTGGTTTGTGTGGCTGGCATGGTTTAACCTCAGCTGGCAGCACAGGACCAGACAGCCGCTCTCACTTCCCCACCTGCGGGATCAAGGAGACAATTGGAAGAGTAAATGTGAAAAAAAACTTGTGGATTGAGATAAAGAGGGTTTAATAGGGAAAGGAAGAGCTGCACATGCAAGCCAAGGAATTCTTTCCTCACTTCGCATGGGCAGGCAGTTGTTCAGCATCTCCAGCAAAGCTGGGCTCCATCAGGAGCAGTGGTTACTTGGGGAGACAAACGCCATCACTCCAAATATCCTCCCGTTCTTTTTCTTCCCCCCGGCTTTATATGCTGAGCATGATGCCGGATRGTCTGGAATATCCCTTTGGTCAATTGGGGTCACCTGTCCTGGCTGTGTCCCCTCCCAGTGTGTTGTTCACCCCCAGCCTCTCCACTGCTGGCATGGGGTGAGAAGCAGAAAAGGCCTGGACTGTGCAAGCACTGCTTGGCAACAGCAAAACCATCTGTATTTATCAGCACTGCCTCCAGCACGAACCCAAAACRCAGCCCTGTCCCAGCCACTGCAGAGAAAGTGAACTGTACCCAAAGCAAAACCAGAACAGYGCCATGAAGGCTTTAAATATTTTAAGGTTCTTTTCTACAGTCCTTGCACATAGTACTGAATGGAGCAAAAACTGATTTAGTCTTTGAAGAAAGACCACAGTCGCTTTTCAAGGAGGTTTTTTAATGCTGTCGTGGAGGAGGAGCATTTAAAATGCCACACTTTAAAATATGTGTTCAGATGAAGTATGTCAAAGGAAAACTATTAATGAAGGAAAATTGCGTGTTACATTTTGTTAATGTATGGATTGTCCGAAGGTTTTAACCGGAGTAGGAGTATTTTAAAACAATTTGGTGTTACGCTACAGGAGGGAAAGCTTGAAAATAAATTACATAAAAATTTCTAGAGTTGGTGTCTAGCTTAGAAATGTACATGCATTAAAAGGTTTATCTTTGTTGTTTCTGTTTGCTCTGCCTTACAGATCTTTCATGGGGGAAAGTTATATGCCTTCTATATTTTGCAAGGGATGACAACTGCAATACAAGGTTTCTAAGTTCTGTTTTGTAAATTTTAGTACAAGTTGCTTCATGCTGAAGTGTAATGTAGGTATTAGTTTGACGTGGGTTTTAAAAGTTCATTTTTTTCCTATGATTTTCCTAAAAGTTAGCATTATTTCTGAAATACATGGTTAATTCCTAATTCCTTCCTAGCACATCAGTGTTAGGAAGGGAGAAATAGTAGAATGTGTAGCTCTGCACAAGCTGTGGCACATGCAAGGTACAGCTCTGCAGTAGCCAAAGATGGTTTCTGTTGGGCTGCCAGTGTTAACTTGCAGTGTTGCTGCCACCAAGGTAAACGTGAAATGGAGCAGTTTTAGCCCCAAGTTCAGTTGAAAACTCAGCACCTCTGAGGAATGGGTGGCTGTTCCCTGGTTCCTTTCCCAGAGCAGGCTGCAGCGTGGCTAAGGTTCGGCACTGCGGGGGGTGTCACCCTCTGTCGCTGTAGGTGTGCTCGGCTCCCGGTAAGTGCACGCTTGGAGCTAAGAAAGGGTGGCCGTGCCCTSCATTGCCTCTTGGCCTTGGTGGCTTCCTTACATGTGCCAGTGTAATGCTCGGGTAGTTGTGCAAGACTGGGCTTGCTGAATACATTACCTTAAAGAGAAAGAAAACCAGTGGGTAAAAAGCACACGGCACAACCACTCACTGCCACTTTGGTGGCAGCCTGCTTTTGTTTGTTGGAGAGGTGGTGGAATTACACTCCAGCATCCTCTGGGCGTGCCTGGTGTCATGGAGCCTGGATCTGGGGGTCCTTCTTTGTGCTGTAGATAAACCATTTTCTTCGCTGGTTTGGAGTGATATGTGAAAGCTCCTAAGAAATGCTGTAACTGAGCAGTTTTCTTAAAAGTGCTATTAAAATATTTAAGAACCTTTAAACCGTGGAATGWTGCTACTTTCTCTTTGAAAGGTAATGACTGTAACTTGGTTCTGTAAAAATTGACCTTTTTTTTGAAACCTCATTACCTTCTCTTTTTTTTTTATCAACATGGGTCTGCTACMGTTTTATATTTTGATCTCCTTAAATTATTTTGAAAATCATATGTGAAACATGCTTCAATATGCATTTCTGTGTTCATATGTATATAACCCCACTTTAAGGCRTAAAAGAGAAACTTCTCATGTTTAACTAAAGCTAGTTTTTAAATTCATGTGAAGTTGATCACTTTTGCATATATCTGAGCCTTAAGTCTTGCTCCTTTCCATCTTAGGATGTGCAAGTGCAGTTGTCTTCCTGTAAAAGTTGTGAAAATGCTCTGCTCAACTAATATTTTCCTTTCTGAATGACTGCTTATTTTGAAGTATATATATGCACATATATTTGTAAAAAAATCTTTAGAGTCACAAAATCACTTTCATTCACAGGAATTTTCCCCCTTTTTTTTGTGCATGAAGGCGTTAGCACAGTTGGGAGTTAATTTGTGTGGGGTTCATCTCCATGGCCAATATCTGTGTGATTACGCAAGTGCACTAAGGATGTAATTTGGAGACTGGTTGCACTGGTGTGACTGGGGAATCATTTGGCTGGCAGATGTTGATGGAGTTCTATAAAATTTTAGTCTGGCTTTGTGCTGGGTCAAGTCTAATTATTAGAAAGGAAATTTTATAAATAAAAAATATGCATTGCATAATAGAAGTTGAGATGGACATTCTTCCAAAACAGCACCTGTAAAGCCGGAATTTTAAGAGCACTTTTGTGCATATTAAAACCAGCTGCTGACCTAATCAGTTTTATTTTAAAATGAGGTGTTCTGTGTAAGCAAAAGTTGTTCTTCCTTGTGCAGTCATAATTCTTCCRTGGATGTACAGGTGCTCATCTACTAATGGAGTTGAGTGTGGGGAAAAAGATGATTTCATTGAAGGCTGTTCTTCAATGTGTATATGAGGAAGTAGACTTAAGRTTGCCTGTAAAACTTTAAATTTTTTATTTCACATTTTTTGAATGCTTGATCTTCCAATCTATTCTATTTTTGTAATACTCCTGTAAAAGAAAAAGGCTAAAAAGTACTGAAGTTAACAATTGTGCTTTAGACAGTGATTCATTGCTAGGATTTGATGTTTGAGACTCAGCACTGCAACACAGAGTCAAGTTTTGATTTTAACTACATAACAGAAGAGAGGACAATATTTTGCAGAGAAAGACAGTGGTAGGTCTTGAATTTAGAAAGTGCAGATAGAGAATGTGAAGTAGCAGAAAGATATGTCTACTGCTGTCAYTTCCAAACCATTTATAGTATCTTGTGTTTTAATTTCTGATGCAGACTCAGGCCTGACTTCAGAGTGATCATGACAGAATTTTAATTTTGTGTGCAATGAAGCAATTCCCAAGCAATACAAATAAGTGAAATAGTGCGTGCATTTTRCTTGGCATTTGAGATGTACCTGATCAGAATTTAATGGCAATAAAAGAACATGTAATTCTCTTGCCCAAGAGCTTTTTTCTACTGAATTTAAATCACTTGCTTGAGAATCTGGGTACTTGGAGCTTCACAAAGAAAAGTGARGGAATTTTTTTTGGTAATACAAGGAAACCTCTAAAGAAAGGTTACTTTACTTTTCATAAAATCAGGAGGGCCTTCGGAACAGATACACTAGAAGTGGTGAGAAAGGTGTTGCCAATGTGTCCGTAACTTGTCTCTTTGATGTACAAAATACTGGAATGAGTAGAAGGCAGTTATCCGTATGTGAGCAGGAGTTTGAAAGTAAACCGTGATTGAAGTCTGATGATTGGTGACTATAAAAACGGAGATGTTAAATAATTTAGCMGTACCTTTTAGTGTGTAATGATATTTCGTTATTACTAACC
This sequence comes from Amblyornis subalaris, assembly GCA_018881555.1. Lineage (NCBI taxonomy): Eukaryota > Metazoa > Chordata > Aves > Passeriformes > Ptilonorhynchidae > Amblyornis > Amblyornis subalaris. The sequence continues at coordinate 3,165,097 of JACAXG010000027.1, read as the reverse complement.
TGAAGTAAATTTGAATAGGGTCTAACAGGGTTAACTTGGTATCCTTATCAAGTTATTTCATTCCTTTTTGCATTAAKGTGTGAAACTCACAGCTACTTGTGGTAGTTTAAAACCTGTAAAAGGCAGGGAAGTACTTGCCTGTGGTGACTCAGAAACTTGTGACAAAACAGGAACTAACCCCAGGTCTCCCCTGCCACAGACTTCTGCTGGAGTACCACTAATCGTGGGTTGRGTTGGCTTTTTTTTTTTTTTGAAGGTTTCAAGGAATGCTCAGTCTTTTCATGTAACATGGTGGTCTGTGACGTCAGCAATTCCACCCATTTCTGGTCTCTGCTCWGGTTGAGCACTTTCTGGGAGACTGCTCTTAGTTGTGAGTTAAAGCTACATTTTAAACCCGAGGTTTTGAACAGAAGCTGTAGAACTGTTGCTCTCTGCAGCAGTGGGGCCAGTCCTGGCTGCAGACTTGTCAGTGGCCAAGCTGGAGAATTTGAGTAACATTTKAAGAATTATTTTAAAAATATTTATTATTGTGGCAATTGAATTCTCATGCAACAATATTACAGAAACAGTTGATTCAGAATTGATGAGTGGGGGAGAGCTAAGTCAAATAAAACAGATTGGTTTTCATGGAGGCACATGTGYTTCAAAGAATAGGTTCTAGAAACACAAGACATGCAGAAAATGAGAGTTTAAAAAAGTGAAGTACTGAAAAGTGTGGAACCATCAGAAATGTGAAAATCCTACTGTAATTTTGCACTTCTTTTACTAAGGTCTTACTTTTCTTACGATCTGAATAATTTCAGTGCTTTCTGTTTTCTACCTGTGGTACATCAGCAAAATACAAAAACCTTTGGCCCACCTTAGATTTCCACAGCTTTTCTTTTGAATTAATATGCAGAGGAGGAAAATTTTATTTCCAAAATGTRGAAATGTCCATTTTAAAAATACAGACTTGATCCTTTACATTTAAATGTTCTGTGTTTTATTCGCTGTGTGGTGTGTGTCTGTGATAAAATAAATACATCATCTTTATCAGACATTCTTCTGAATATTCTTGCTTTTGAAGATTAAATTAATTTTAAAAAAACAGATTTGTAAAAACCCTTACTCAGAATGACTGGAGACTGTGTATTTTAGTACTWGAGGTTCTGAAAAATTAGTAATTTCTGAGGAGTTAAAAGTTAGGCTTCCAGTGTCACTAGTCTGTGTTCCGTGATGCTGGATGTATTTGTGTGTAGGATCCATACCTGATGTACCTTGTGGCACCAAGGTCTGCACTCTGGAATTGGCAACTTGATTCTCCTGTGTGTTTGCCCTTCTGAGTYTGGATTGCCATACTTTACACAGGGCTCCACCGTCATCAGGACTGCATACAGAGATACAGAACAAATGAAGGGTCACAAGGATAAATGATTATTTAAAATGGAAGTATGGATGAACTTAAGCAATGAACAAGATGGASGGATCTTTATAAAAATAGTCAGGGTATGTCATCCTGTCCAGACTCTTCTTGCAGAGGGACTTCCTGTGTCATGGTCAGTCTCTTCCAGAGGCCAGTCTCTATTTGTAGGTGTCCTTGATAAGGTCTGGTTATTTTGATGGTCTGCTCCCTACCACTGCTAAGTTATGCAGGGAAAATATTGAGCATAAAATAGGTGTTGAATTTGAATTGGAATAGTTATCGCAGAAAGACGTGGTAAGTGAGCACACATCAAAGCACAGGTACTGTTTTAGTTGAGCCTTGCTGAGTTAAGGTAGGTGCTTCCGTGCCACACCCTCTTCCCTGTGTGTGCCACAGACAGCAATGGTGATGCAATATTGCGTGGCAATTACAGCATGCACTGAAGAGTATAGGGTTTGCAAAATCACACTGAGGAAAGAAACCCAGCCCCCAAATTGTCACACTTGGTAGGATTTGCTRTTAATGTTTACAGAGGGGGTTGGTTGTGGGGGGTTTTTTTCCCTTTTTTCCTTTTTTTTTTTTTAAGTTCCAATAGAATGTAATTGTATACAGAGCCCATCTATGATGCCTTGTAGAACAGTTAAGTGTTTCCTGTTTAGATACTTCTGAATGGCAGATGTGTTAGAGCATGAAAAATAATTTGCTTTTCTTTTTTCYGCTGCTGTTACTAACTCACTTTGTAGCTGATCCTTCTGTATACCTGCCTTACTTCTTATTGCAGCGTTGTGTGTYTAGAAGTTTTTAAAAGGTAGCTGTCTCCCTGTATTTATAGATATTACTGGGCTGAATTATTGTTGGAAGATGATTCTGGTGCAGCTCAGTTCAGTGTGCTCTGTGCACAGTGAACGGAAACTAGATGTTACTAAAAATAAAATGTTTTCCCTGTTATTTAGTGTGCACAGAGTTATCTGTATTTTCATASGAAGTTTTTCTTTATTTTCTTAGATTCTATGGTTTCTGCCATCTTAATTTTGAGACCTGTACTTCTGCTTTACCTCCACGAGCTTTCCCATGCCCAGCCCGTGGCAGGCTGCAGACAGGCACGCTCTGTTTGGTGTCTCACAGAGCTCCTTGGGAATAGGTGCTGGTTTGGGTCCATCCCATTGGCTGTGGTGCTGTAGGTTCCGTGTGCGGGCAGGTGCCCGTGTCCTGTGTCAAGGAGGGCTCTGGCCGTTGGCTGAGTGCTGATACTGGCCCTGGGGGTCCAGAGCTGGGGAAGGAGGAAAGAGAAGGCTTTTGTCAGAGAGCACCACCAGGTGCAGTGCAGGAGTGTGCATGGTACAGCCTTGAGCAGTGGTTCTCTTGTCACCATCTTCACACCCCTCTGGTGGGTGGGATTTGGCAGTGTCACAGCAAGATAAGTTATTTGCTTCTTTTTAAAAAGGAAAAATATGGTCAAGTCCAATTTGGAAATGGTCCATGATCTTTTTAATGCTTTTGGCTTTGATTTGTATTTAAAGAGTGATTTTTCTCTGTATTTTGTTTAGGTGTGTGTAGTTTCACTAGCTAGTTTGTGTATAGTTTCAGGAGCTTCCTTTTATTACATTAGATTACCGAATATCAATAATTTTTATAGTGTTGCTTATACCAGTGTATTTCAAGTATTACTGCATTTTCTATTTCTCACAGTGGCATTAGATAAATTGGCATTTGATAAATAGCTTGAATTTTCAGGAATTTCCTTGATTGTATCCCTTAGCTTTTGCTTTCTGTCCTCTTTTCTTTCCTTCCAAGCTCACAAAGGAGAGACAAGTGTCCTGTTTTGCTTTATAATTTGTAGGTGGTCTGACTTTACAAAGAAACTTTGCTTTCTTATTTAATTCTACACATAACTATAAGATGTGAAAGCTGGGATGTTCTCCAACTATGTAGTACAGAGTGAGTGGTCCAAACTTGAGTTTTGGCTGTTGATCAGACATTTTTAGTTGTAATTCTGGATGAAATCTGGGCGTTTATCAGGTATTTTCTCAGAACTTTGTTCCTTAGCTTGCCTTTCTTCGGAAGGCTGGAGTACCAGAGCACTGTGGTCTCCAATATTCCATGCAAAGTTGGATGTTGAAGCTCTGTTTGACTAAAGTACAGGTTATTCCCRTGTGATAATTGAAGTTCTTCTTTGCATTTAAAAATGAACACTTCAGTGATAGTAGTTGGATACTAATGTGATTTTGATGTGGTTGTTGTATCTCTTCTTTGGGACACTGTTCCCTCTTAATTTTACATTATAAAGTTGTTGGAAAGAAAATCTCTAATAGCTAGAAAAAAAACCTCCTGGGTTGATGTTGAATATTCTGGCGTATCTCCACAGGAGAAACAGTTAGTGATAGTGATAAAGCAGAAGTCAAACAGCACGAGCCAAACTCAAGTTTTGGGTTGTGTCTGCTGTTGAACTCRGAGAAGATCGGGATTGACCACTGCAAAGGCTCCATTGGTGGTCACATGGTGTCCAAGGGAACACGTGGGATAAGCATCAGAAACGTGGAGCGTCAAGGGCTGCTGGCTCACTGCACTGGTAGCCACGAAGACATTTCCATCGTTAAATAAATCCATTGGGATTTCTTTTCCTGATGATTGGAAAATGGGGTTGATAGGGAATGTCTTGAGGTGCAAGATAAAAAGCTACCTGCAATTTCAGGCAGACTGGGTTACTGCAAGGTAGTGGGAAATGCTGTAATTGTGTATGAAAAAGAGATGAACTGGACAGGTGACGTTTTGGAAAAGAAAATCATCGTGAGACTTGCCTCAGTTTTGTAAATTTATTTTGGTCTGATTTTATAATATTCTGTTACATGGGATTGATCTAGCTTTTGCTTGTTGCACAGGAAAAGAGAAGCCCTGAGGTGTCTGAAATAACAAATGGCATAGTTAAGGGCACCAAAGAAAATGGTGTCTGGAAGGGTTGAAAAAACTCATAATTCATTAGTCAAAACCAGAGTGTATAGAGACTAAATTGTGTTATAYAGTTGATTAATAATTTATGTCATGAAGTGTCTTCTAAAACTCCTGAAGTAGGCCAGCAGGTCCAGAGGCTGTGTCTGAGCAGAATGCACATGTCTGTCCAGGCCTGCGTTTGATGCTAACCATGCCAGACTCTTGTGATCCAACGTCTCCCCAGAGCTGGGACAGAGAAACTGATAGGCTGCAAAATGCAAAACACGTGGGCCCTAAAATGTCTTCTGAATTAAATAGAAATTAAAAATACTAATTTCTTTTAAAATACTGACAAGCTTTTCTCTGATACTTTTGATGTTTAATGAGTATTTTAAACCATTCTTTTGGCTTTTGGGTTTTGACATTCTTTGGCTTGTATTGCATCTCAAAAAAAAAATTGTSAGTGTTTTTCACATGTTTGTCCTCTTCTCATTTCCAGTGCTCTGTAACAGTACTATGGATAAAAAAGCCTTATTTTCAAATATGATTGTACAGTTGAAAAGGTTAAATTATTTTCTGTTACTTTGTTGGTGGCTGTAATGCATTGAGTGCATTTTGAATTGAAGTCCCTGAATTCAGTTCATTTTGAAATGTTATAGAAAAAATATTTTATTACATCACATACAGACACTTGTGACAAATCATTTTTTTTTCTGTCSTTGTATCACTCTTGAATGAGATTGTTTCCCTTCCAGCCATTGACTATACAGAACTTTCGTGGGGGCTTTTTTTCTCAAAACTAATATTCAGTTACCCTTTCAAAAGCAAACTAAAATGTTAAACTCAAGTCTAATCTATTTGATATGGGTGAAGATACAAGAGAATATATGATATTTGATATGAGAGAAGTGGATGGTGTTAAGTTGAATTTTTCAGAGGTACCCTGTATTGCAGTGAAGCAAAAATGTGATTTCTAGAATGTGTCTGGAGCTAACACCTTGGAAAGGTGAGAAGCTGAAAGAGTATCAGTCTAGTCCTATTTACTGTTGTTAATTCCTGGCGTGTCAGGTACAACATCTGTTTCAGCTTCTTGAAACTGCTTTCTGTGTGCCTGCGCCTCAGCAGAGCTTTTTAAACAGTGGATTGGTTGCGTCTTCCCATTCTCACGTATTTTTGTTACCTGTCGGGGTTCCAGAGGCTTTCTCGCTCATGCATTGTACACCCTCCTCAGCACAGCAAAGCACCTGTGCGGCGTKAGCTGTAACCTGCAACCCGTCCGAGGGCCGTGGGTGTGCTCTGGGGACAGCTCTGCCACAGGAGGGAGAGCCTAGGCCATTTCAGACACCTCAGAACACGCTCTTAGTTTCTCAAAAGCCACTTCTGTGCAGTTTTTCTTCAGCTTTTCTGTTCTGTTTGAAAACTTTCTTGCCTCTTACCTGGTGGGACGCTGTGTATTGCCCATTTGGGGGTGAGTCTGAAGGAAGCCTTGTATCGAATGGGCAGTTTTTGTTTACAGTAAGTGGGCATTATTTGCATGTATTATAGTGCTGACACAAGTCTTTCTTGAAAAGGACTTGGATTTCAAATAGTATGGAAGCATTTTTAAAGATAATTCTCTTTAGTCAGATATTGTAGCCTTTCTTTTTATGTAACCACAACAGTTCATCTCAATGTGTCCTTCTGTTGCCTCTACTGAAACTTGTACTTCCATGGTCTTCTCCTCTTTACATCAGTGTTCCATAGTGGCTAAGCTTTCCTGAGCCCAGTATGTGCAGCGTGCAGCCATGGTGACTTGCTGTCCAACTGCTTAATCCTTTAACTGTTCTCATGTTTTAATAGTCCAGGTAGGTAATCAAATATGCCACATTGCTCTAGTTCTGTTGGTCATCTCTTTTCCTTGAGATTATTATGTTTTTGCTWAATTGAATAATCTTTATACAAACTGAGAAAATTCCTGTTGGATAGGACTTTACAGATCCACAGTGAAAAATGCTCATCTGAGGAATATCCTTGAAATAGCAGGAAGTGAATTTCATGTATTAGAAGAGTTCTGAATGGAATCTGTAGCTTTGTAAACCCAGTTATTTCGAGAGCAGCAGAGGGCTTTACCCAGCGCACGTGTGAGGCACGGCCGGCGCTGCTCCGGACTGCCCGGGCGTGCGGAGGGAGCCGCGTGTGCGGAACGTGCGGGCGGCCCTGGGGACACGTGGGGCCGGAYCAGGCTGTGCCGGGCGGGAGGGGCCGGATCCCGTCTCCACGGCGGGGAGGGACGGGGCCGGGTCCCGGTTCCGCGGGAAGGGCGGGGCCGGTTCCCGGTTCTGCGGGCGGGGCCGAGCCGGGCCCTCCCCCGAGGGCAGCGGCGGGCGGGGCGAGGCGGGGCCGTCCCGGGCTGGCAGTGCCGGGGGAAGCTCGGGGAACCATTTTGGGGCGCGGGGCCGGAGCGCGGCAGCGGCCGGGGCCGGCCGCACATGGGGGCGCTGGGGCCCGCCCGCGGCGGTGAGGTCCGGGCGCGGCGCGGGGCCCGCCGGCGGGCGCGGGGGCGGTCGGGGCGTTCGCCGCGGGCGCTACCCGGCCCGCGCCCCCCGAGCCCGTCGGTGCTTCGCGGACACGCCATGAGCTCCTCCGCGCCCCATGACGGGCAGATCTGCCTCCAGCGGGCCCTATTCCTGGAAGGGCGTCTGGTCTGCGTGCTTGCCGGGGAGTAAAACCTGCAAGGGGAAAGGTAGCGCCGTTTCAATTGCCTTATGCGCAGTATTTAAAGCTGGGCTGTTAAGTCGTGTCCCTCGGGAGGTTTCGGTGGTTTCTGCCTGTCACCTTCCCCAGAACAGCGTAGAGAATACTTTTATCAACAGGTCGCTGCGTTCTGATGTTATCGAGAACAGGTTTTTTTGTTTTAGAACTAGGAAATAATATAATATGTTTTCCCCTTTTCACTCTTTCTGTTGGTTAAATTCTTCCCAGTATGTACAAACTTTTTGATAATTTGAGTTAAAGGAACGAATACTCTTAAAAATAACACCTTAGTGTGCCTTGGTTTGTCACTGTTGCTTAGAGACTTATTCCTAGTGTGGGCAAATAAAGATAACGTAATAGCAAATATTGCGTATAGGGACTTTTACCTGTAGTAAGGGGGTTGTAACTAAAAATATCTTTAAACTTAACKTCCAGTTCTCTAGTTGTTTTTCCTTGGTTTGGAATTGTATGGGTTTCATAGTTWGGTGGCTTAAATGTATTACACTCTTATAACTTCTACTGGTGATTAACTTGTAACTTCTAATATAGCCATAAAAATGAACTTCTCTGATTTTTCCATCATGATGTGTTACTCATCTTAGTGTTAACGAGAGTGATGAAAATRTAAGCTTTGGGCAGGTTTAGGCTTGGTAAATTACAGTTTATAGCTTTATCCAGTTTCTTTCTTGCATGCTAATCTCAGTGGTCTGGTTCAGAGATTCGTGCTCATTTTCATTCCCTGCTCCTGAGATCCTGGGTTGTGGAAGGTGTGTGAGGGCTGCTCACACAGGAGCGGTGATAACACCCAGTTCTGTTCTCCAGTACTTCCTTAGCATAGAAAGCTCAAGTGGGAAGTGCATCTGTGCTAAGGTCTTTCGCGAAGTTTATAGGTTGCTTCATTTAACTGTTGCATGGGCTCAGAGAGGTGTAATTAAAGACACCAGAGCTTGCCCAGCTCGTCGGGCTGCCCAGGGAACTGGTCTGACACCGTGGTTTTCACCAGCGTTATCTGCAGGTTCCTGGGGATCCCTGCATCAGCCGTATAGGGTCAGSCAACGTAAGGCGTGCAGAGACTTTCCTGAAATGTGTGCGTGTGGGATATTCAAAGGGAAACACTTTCAGAATTTTACATATGAATATGATCATGATTTCCAAGCTCTTCCCAAGTGAACAGCATGATCAGAATTGGTTCTCCCATGTCCAGTGGTTTGTTCTGGAGCACAGAACTGCAGGATGCTGTCACGAGCTCCCACCTGCGGCTGCTGGGGACACAGAGYAGTGCTCAGGTGGCAGAGGCCTCCTCAAATCCCCTGGCTGGTGCAGCAATGCTTGATTTGTCACACACATCCTTAACTCACCTAAGCTGGAATGCCTCACAGTGGAAGATACAGCCAAAAGACAGAAACATTCTTGTCATAGCTCTACAGTATCAGTTAAGGCCAGCACTGAAAACTGCTGCATGGTTTTTTTTCCCCAAGAATGGGAATTGTGTATTTCTGTTGCACCAAGCCTGAGACGAAGGAAGAGAATTTGGTGGGTTGAGAAGATGTTGTGAGTGGGCTTGTGAGACTCATAAAATCAGCACCTGAATATCAAATCTTAGACACTCAGTGTTTTTCTAGCTCTGGGGAGAGGTACTTCTGTAGAGGAAGTCGGACTTGTGTGTCTGTCATTAGTTTTTGAATGTCAAGGACTAAGTCATTTTGCAAGTTGGAATCTCTTAGTTCTTCTGCTTTGTGCCCTGAACAGTGCATGTGATGCAAAAGCATGCACAGTATGCTGCTCTGAGCTGTCTGGTCCAAGCATGAGTAAGTTTGTGGGTGAAATGATGCTAAATATGGGAAGCTTGCCTATTGCCTAATATTCCCATGTCAAATAGCAAGGAGATTAAAGATGAGGTTTATTTTGAGAGCTTTGTATGTACGTGACAGATCCAGAGCTGGTTGTACTCGCAGAGAGGCACTTAGGGTGGCTGAGAATTGTACTGTGTAACAGCAGCCAATTTTGGATAGCATTTTATTTAACTGTCCTTTACTTACAAAGGTAAGATTTGTTTTTTCAGAACTGTATTTCCAGATAGTGCTAGAAATTCCTTTTGCACAAGGAGGAGAGTTGGGAGTGCAGGAGAAAGTGTAGCATCCATAACTTACTAAGAAACTTGKACCAGATCTGTGGAATGCTCAAGTGAGCTGTTTGGTCAGACAGCTGTCACCTTTGTCTGGAGACATTGGAAAGGACAGAACTTCTGTGGGAGCTCCACTGAATATAAAACTTCATCAACAGAGCCTTTCCAAGGGACTGCAAATATGTTTGACTATTTCCATGCTAAAATTAATTCTCAAATTTAACTTTTTGAATTTTCAGTCTTAAAATAATTGCTTTGGAGTTTTTTTCTGGTATCCTCACAAATGGTTTAGTTCAGGAAGCTGAAGCAGTGGATGTGCTTTACAAGCTGTGGGCCTCAGTAACAGAGTAATGAAAATGAAGAGTCACTGTCCTGTCCTGGGAAAAAAGCAGCACAGTAATGGTTTGAGCTGTGTTTTTCCTTGCTACTATTTTTCAACTTTAAAAAAAAGAAATTACACAGTAAACATCATTACTGAGGTAATATCCAGAAGATAATTTTTTTCATTAAAAATGGCTGATCTCTCCTACACAGCAGGTTAGAATTGTTCCGTAGTGTTCTGAGTTGTTACACACAAGTGCTGTGGGTGAAGCATTTCATTTTGTTGACACACTGGTGTTAGGTCATAGATTGGACTCAGTGATCTCAAAGGTCTTTTCCAACCTGGTTAGTTCTGTGATTCTGTAAATGGAATATTAAAAAAACCAAACCAACAACAAAATACTTCTTATTTTTAGCATGTCTTTACTCATCTCTCTTGTAGCTTTCAGTAGGTAACTTCAGTTAGCAGAACTTCCTCACTTGTTAAATATCCATGTCATGCAAGTGTCTGTATCCTGTGTGCACAACTGATGTACACATAACGTACACACAGTTTTTATTACTTGGGGTGGTTTTTTGCTTTCTTTTGTATCTGTTTTCTCTTGAAGCTTCTTTGTAAGTCAAGAAATGCTGTATGCAGAGGAAAGTGCCCTGTGGTTGGATATTAATTGTATTTTCTCTGTTGCGTTACAGAAATGAGCCGTCAGACTGCCACAGCACTACCTACAGGTACCTCCAAGTGCACACCATCGCAGAGGGTGCCTGCGCTGACTGGCACCACAGCTTCCAACAATGACTTGGCCAGTCTCTTTGAGTGTCCTGTGTGCTTTGACTATGTGCTGCCGCCAATTCTGCAGTGTCAGAGCGGCCATCTGGTCTGTAGCAACTGTCGCCCCAAACTCACGTGCTGCCCCACTTGCCGAGGCCCGCTGGGCTCCATCCGTAACCTGGCCATGGAGAAAGTTGCCAATTCCGTACTATTCCCGTGTAAATACGCCTCTTCCGGGTGCGAGATAACTTTGCCACACACGGAAAAAGCAGACCACGAGGAGCTGTGTGAGTTTAGGCCTTACTCCTGTCCCTGTCCCGGTGCTTCGTGTAAATGGCAAGGCTCTCTGGATGCGGTAATGCCACACCTGATGCATCAGCACAAGTCGATTACAACGCTGCAGGGAGAAGATATAGTGTTCCTGGCCACGGACATTAATCTTCCTGGGGCTGTTGACTGGGTTATGATGCAGTCTTGTTTTGGCTTTCATTTCATGTTAGTGTTGGAGAAACAGGAAAAATATGATGGTCACCAGCAGTTCTTTGCAATTGTACAGCTGATAGGAACACGCAAGCAAGCGGAAAACTTTGCTTATCGACTCGAGCTAAACGGGCATAGGCGGCGATTGACTTGGGAAGCAACTCCTCGATCCATTCATGAGGGAATTGCAACAGCCATTATGAATAGTGACTGTCTAGTCTTTGACACCAGCATTGCACAGCTCTTTGCAGAAAATGGCAATTTAGGCATCAACGTAACTATATCCATGTGTTGAAATGGCAATCAAACCTCTTCAGGCCAGTGTTTAAAACCGTTGCATTTAATTTAGCAGAAATAGGGTAACCATCTTTGACTGTCAGACAAATTATTTGGTAGATGGAGGGTAGACATAAATGAAGGTAAATAAAAGGAAAGGCTGTTAAATTACAGGAAGCAGTTGCATGTAGTAACTAATATATTTAAAATAAGTCAACAGTAAACCACTGAAAATATATATACACCCAAAATGGGCATCTTTTGTATTAAGAATTGATTCTACAGGAAATGTTGTAAAATAATTCTAAAAACTTGTTTGTAGATTGATTGTACTGTTGAAAAGGATACTGTTTCGTGTTTTTGTTTGTGTTTTTTTCCTCCCCCTTTGACTGACAAGCCATGTTGAGCGGTCTGGTCTCTGGCCGCTGCTTCCCCTCCTCCTCCCACCCCCTTTGTAAGTCACTACATAGTATTGCTGCTGTTTGTGTATATTTTTTGTGTATTTGCTAATTTTTATTAACTTCTAGTTTTTCATTAAATAAATATGACTTTCTTTTCTGTAATTCAGGTTTTTCTCTTTTTTGTATCTTTTTAAAATTAATTACAGGTGTCATCTTTTGATATGCATAATTGCTATGGTAAAACTTATATTTCTGTATGTTTGGTAAATTTTGTCTCTTTCCAGTAGTCAATTCATTGGTGATACTGTTCTTAATTGAGCTATTTGTGAATGTACTGAACTCGAAAGGAGTGCTTATGTTCAAAGATGTGTCAGGAAAGACAGCTCCTTTAAAAACAGGTCTAGATGTTGTTGTACTTTGAGTTATCTTCTAACAAAAATGAACAATTATTAAGAATTTTCCGAATTAAAAAAAATAATAATTCACATTTCAAATTTAGAGATGCTTAGAAATTTGATCACATCCTTGTATCTGTTGGTTTGCAGTACAAAGAAAGTGTTGTATTACACAGTATTTGTAATTATAAAAGCAGACCATTTGTTTAAAAAAAAAAGGCAGTCAGAGTGAGATGTTTTCAGTCTTTTTATATTTGTCATTAAAAGATTACCTGGTAAATGAAAAAAAACACAGCCAACTTCTGCTTTTTGCTTTAGCTCAAAGTTTGACACATTGATGCTCTTGCTCAGTTTCTTGTCTTCATGTCTTTTGGTTGTTACTGAAGTAACTGTCTGGAACTGACTTTTGTATATCCTTTGGTGACATGATACACGTGACAATGCAGATGAATCTCTTCCAGGTGTGACTGACCAGCCCTAAAGGCTTTGGAGGGATACTGGGCTTATGCAGACTGCCTGTATGTGAGAACCTTACACGAATGTAAATGGTATTTGTGTTACAAAACAAACACAGAGAAGAGCAGGGGAAAAGCTGTTTCATCTCGAGCTGTTGCAAAGAAATCTCTGTCAAACCGAGTAGCGGCCGTGTCGGGGAGCTGGTCTGGCTCTTGACTACTTTTGTAACACATTAAAATACAGTTTATCTACTGTGCACTGTCTTAACTTTCTTGTCAGAAGTTGGTCTGTTAAGACAACTCTTGTTATTATTTTGATGCATGATGAGGTAAGTAGTTCTGCAGGTAAGGAACATAAAATCCATGGGGTTGGATTAATAAAATACTACAGAAATAGTTGGCTTCGTGTAGTAAAAGTTTCACTCTTAAAATTTGATACTTAGGCTGTTCGAACTGTGCACAGATGTAATTTAAAAGATGTAGTGGTACCTTGTTACAGTAGATAAATGCTTCCAAAACTCCTGCAATCTTGCATTTTTTTCCTTTTGAATATACAGCCAGCTGTTTGCAGATTTCTAAATTCAATCATTATTCTCACCTAATTAAGCTTGTCTGCGTTAACCTCCAGTTTGTCTCCTGGTCTTTTAATAGAAACTTGGCTAACTACTTCAGATTTTGTAGAGGAGTCCACATCTCCCTTGCTCCCTGGAGCCTGGCTGGCTGGACTGCTGCCCTCATGCCCAGATGAGCCATTCCCAGCTGTGGTTTTAAGGGAAGGGAGTGGAGCAGCTGTGTGGACCCTGTGACCCGTGCCCCAGGAGGCCAGGGCTGTGTAAGGCTGGTCACTGCTGCTCTTGTATGTGGGAGAGTYCAGCTTGGGGTGTGTCCCCAAGAGAACTGTCCCTCTCCAGCCCTTTGTGCTGATCTGCAGTGCTTTTATTGAGGCTACGGTGGGCTGAAGGTCAGGGCTGTACTTTTGAAGGGGACTTCAAGAGTGGCTTTTGCAGTGAGCTTTAGAAGCTGCCTGGTGTGGTCAGACAGGTTGGGTCATGTTCTACAGATGACAAGAGCTATAGCATAACTGCTGTGTGCTGACTTACTGTAATGTAAACCAGTATTGCTCCATTTGGTGTTAAATAATCTGTGTAAAATGTTCCATGTCCATCATCAGATGGAATTCTTAAGCTACCCTTAGGCCCAGATCCTCCAAAGTATTAGAAGCCTAGTTCAGTGGATCTCCTCTAAAGAGTGTGAGGATCTGGTAAGTCAACTACACTGTTATATATGAAAAAAGAAAACCTGCTAGAAATCTGTACAGTTTACTAGCTTAAATAAATGGTGTATTAAAGCCTGGCATTGTCTTAACATTAGCTATTTGTTTTAGAACGTGCTGTTTTACTTTGCTGTATTGGGAAGGAGTATTCAAATTTGTCTCTGAAAGATGAAATGCAGTAGATCTCGCATTTGTCTGCTAGCACTACCTCCGTGGTTTTTCATTGCCCTTTAAAAAAAAAAAAAAAGCCTTAAAATGTTTGACAAATGTGGATGTAAATATTTTTGTTCTGTTGTGACAGTTCCTGCTAGTTGTTTGCAGTAGTGCTTTAAAATTAAAGCAGGTGAATGGTTTTGTATTGCTGCCTGTCCTGTTGTTTTATCCAGAATCCTTTCAAAGCTACTGTGATTAAAGCAGGAATTGCAGTAGTGGGATAGTTACTATCTGTAGCAATTTAGAGGGGRGGTAGAGGAGAGGAGCTACCACTGGGGTTTTTTTTACCTTTGATAAGCTTTAGCTAGCTTTGGGTATTTTCGTGAGGGGGAACATGTTTAATACCAGGTCCATTTAACTGGCAGTTGCAAAGTAGATGCTCCCCAGTGTTTGACATTACTTCAGAAGTTCTGTACTGCTCTGGCTGCTGCATGGCAGTTATTTTGGTCAGGGAGAGCAAAAGAAAAGGCACCAAAGCATGTATATATTGCCTGATACAATGGGTAATGCTGATGTTTAAAAAAAAGTCTCAACAAAGTAACAGACCCTCCTCAGTTCTGTCAGCAAGGACAGGAAAAGTTGGCAGTAAATGCCTGGCATTATAGAATGGTATTAAACCCCTCACCCTTCAGGTGGAGTGCGTGTGGACAAGACTCAGGAATTGGGAGTAGTTTGTCAGACACAAAGTCCTTTAACTTTTCTGGGGAGCAACTCCCCATTTTATTGTGGCAGAAACTTTTAATAGTCCTTACTCTCTTTAAAAAAAACGCAGATTTGTTTTCTCCATGTGTAAACAGACTGTGCTGGAATTCCGAGCATGTCTGTGCTCACAGTGCAGAGCAGTGCAGGATTGTTTCTTGACGTGTTTGGTAAAGGATTTTTCCCTCGTGGTTTGATCAAAAGCAAAGCAGCAGCACAGAGGTACCAGGCTGGGGTTTACCCAGGGGAAAGTCTCTCTGCACTTCTTCCCTGCACATTTCTCGTGAGGCAGAATGTGTTCTGAGGCTAGGGGTGCTGCCCATAGTCCTGGAACTCAGCTAGGGAATGGCTAAGAGTAGAGCTCTTAAAATACTGACAGAGAAACAGGTTTTATTTTTATCATTTTATTAGATGAAGTCTTTTTTCAAAGTTGTAAACTCTTTTGTAAAACAGGTGTTGAAATTCCCACTGAATTCATTACTATCAGTGCTGTTACATTCCAGGTAAATCAGCTTTGTTATCTATGGAAACGAAAGCAAAGCAAACTCTTACTTTTGATTTATAGGCAGCTTCTAGAATAGGCTGTTGTTACTGGTACAGTTTGTGTTTCATAAGCACATTGGAGTTTGTTTGAGAACCAATGAACAAGAAAACAATGTAACAACATCCGGGGTTTGCTCATRGGGCTGACCCTGGAATAAACAATGCCAAAGGCCTGGATCACACATTTAAGTGCAATTCTCACTGAGGTTCAAGGGAAAAGACAAAGCTATCAACTGACAGGGGAGACTGCCAGTACCGAATGCACTTTAATAATTCAGAATTTTCTTGGCATTGTTTAAATGGATTTAATTTCCAGATGCAAACCTCCAAGCACAGGCACMCCAGAACGAAGTCAGTTTGTAGGGGGTAAGAATGAAGAACTTGTGCTTTGTCCCTCCCAAATCGTTACTGGGTTTTTTCATAAAGGCTTCAGGTGTGCTCCATCCAGCCCTGCTGCTGCCGGGGACAGCTGTGCATATGTGAACTCAGAGGTATTCTCTCCCTTCTTACACAACAATTCCTACATTTCAGTTCTTCTGGCACTGCTTCCTGAGTTAAGGATTGAAAAATGATGTCTGCAGTGACCTTGCTACAAACTAGAACCAAGTGCTGAAAGAAGTTCCTAACTTCATTTTGACCATAGTGCTTCTGTTCAAATCCCTTAAGCGTATTTCTTTAGATTTCAAAACCCCTATTTTCCCCCGATACTGCTGCTCCTTAGCACATTATTATTCATTATTCTTACAGGTATTACTTTCTAAATTAGTAAACGTGCACTAAATCGCTTTAGTTTTTGTTAACAACCTCACCTATGAGCCTCTCCTGCTGCACATTATTCCTTGCCATGTACATACATAGATGCCAGATATGCTAAGGAATTCTTTCTCAACAGCTTTGATTTTCTCATGCTTGGATCTATCAGGAAAAGAGATWTGGGATTCTTTGCTGATAAAAAGCAGCAAACGCCTGTAAAATGCCATTTCAGGTTGGTAACTGCTGCAGCAACATCTTCCTTTTGATGGCACTGACACCTTTAAACACTCCAGTCTAGCTCATAGTTGTACCTGATACCTACATGTAGCTGAAAGAGATCAAGAACTATGGAATTCGATAGAGAAGTAATCTCAGCCTGTGCCTAAAGTTTACTGTTCAAATGCTCTGCTCTGGGCTTAACTGCAAATCCCCCATCGAAGGCTGCGTTCAGGACCTCGTCGAGGCACCCAGCCAGCACAAAAGTCAAATCCTGCCGTACATGCACTGCAATTTCTTCAAGATCCTTCTCATTTCTTTGAGGAATGATAATTCTCTTCAGTCCAGCTCGGTGTGCTGCCAGCACTTTGTCTTTAATTCCCCCAACCTAATAAGRAGAAGAAATATATATATGTAAAACCAATGAACTAATCTAATAAAGTAATTACTGTAACATCACATCAGGAGTTAAATTTTATGAAAGGTTCTGCCTCCCCCAGTCATTTAGGAAAGCAATTAAAAATGCAGTCAGAGTTGTAGCTCATTATGTGCTTAATGAGGGAAATATGTTAATATGCTACAGTATTCTTTCTGTAACAGTTAATAACAAGGGAAAAATAAATCTAGGCATGCAGGTACAAGAGAATAGTGGAAAAGTCATTGTGTTTCAGGAATTTTTTTAACAAAGGTGGCCTTCACTCTGTTTTTTTTAAATGTGCTGAAATCCTGCACCTGCATTAGAACAGATTTTTCAGATAAAGGCAGTGTTAGATTTAAGGGGGAAAGAGTCCTAAGGAAGCAATGTCACATGATAAATAACATGAGCTGTACAACAGAAAATGCACAAAAAAGCAAACCTGTGCTCCAAGACTGGAGAGGTGCTTTGTGCTACAAGAGGCAGTGCTCCACTGAGCCTCCTGCTTGAGTTGGTAATGAGATGTAAAGAGGGGGGTTAAAYTGGTTTTTCTTACAGCTGTAGCTTCTTCTCCCGAACTCTTCTAATCCTAAAGACCATCTTACAGCAGAAACTTGTACTTTTATAATGCTTTAGAGGAGAGGAAGGCCTTGTATTGCAGCACAAAGGGCAAACCTCAGGCTGCAATAAACCCTCAGTGCAGGGGGGAACCATGATTCTCAGGGTCACCCCACTGGTCAAGACAGTGCTGCACACTCAGCACATGGCCTGGAGCAGCAGCAGGGGCAGCTCCTGGCACACTCCTGGGAATTCAGTGACTGATAACAGCAAGATTCTGGACAACCTTCAGGAAGGAGGAAAATCTGGTGTAGTAGTTACAGGTTCCAATCTTTGCACCCACTTTTAGCAGCAGACACAGTGTGGTCACTCCTGGAGCAGTAAGGACAGTTTGGCTGGAGAGCTCATGTGCACCAGAGTCAGTGCAGGGTATCCAGAGCCCTGGACAATGGCCTGGCCTGGCCTGTCCATAGGCTCAGAGAGCCTCCCAAGTCCACTCCTTACTGTGGCACCTCTGGTTTTGTCTCCTCTGCAGGAGACTAAAAGCTGTCCCTGATTTCCAACTCCATCCTTCTGTCCATCATTTGGTATGAGACAGTAACTCCCAGATCTGTTTAATCACCCGTGCCAGGCTCCACTGACACTTAAGCACAGTTTAGTTTTGCTTGAAAACCTTCCTTTGCCCTCGTGCTTTGAAAAAGCTTCATGGAAACACCATTTGGCTGAGCTACATACAAGGAACAACATTTAAGAGGAATCTAGAACCAGATAGATGGAGGATGGTTTCAGGAGTAACCTACGTGCAGTTACTGCAAGAGCTTTAAGAAAGAACTTTTCCAAGAAACCTGAGATAGTTCTGTACTAATAGTTTGAGGAAGCACATTTAGGAGCTGCAGTACATACTTTGGAGCCATGTTGAATTTTAAGACTTCAAGGTTTCCTTTCTAAGACATTTTGATGTGTTTTCCCCAAAAAACACACCTAGGTTGGCTTTAGCTTGAAAGGCAAAGTAGAGGAGTGGGACAGTCCTGCAGCAGCCTGCCCTCCGTTGGCCTCTTCAAACTGCACCAGCAGAGACTGCCTTGCTGCTAAGGAATGATCCAGCAAGACTCTGCTTTTGTAAGGGGCTATAAACAGAACTGATATCCAAAATAGGGAGAATTAATACAACTTAGCTTTTTTCTCAAATGATGCTTACTGGAAGAACAAGGCCTCTTAGTGTAATTTCTCCTGTCATGGCTACATCTGAGCACACCAGCCGCCCACTGAAGAGTGAAGCAAGACAGGTTACTATGGTAACACCAGCAGATGGTCCATCTTTTGTGACAGCTCCAGCTGGGAAGTGCAGATGGATGTCAGTGTTGTCAAGGAGATCAAAACTTCCAGAAGCTTAAGGAAAAAAAGAATGGTTTGAACGTTAAAAATCTAAATCCATTTTGTTCCTGGGTCTTTATTCTAAAAGCCCACCAAAAACTAAAAGCCTTGATACTATTTATTAACAGTAGGCTGAAAAAACCAACATGATACTGCAGAGGCCCTAGAAAAAAAAAAACAACAAAAGAAATCCCAATGAGCCTTCCTAGATCCAGATTCCTAGAAAAAAGCTGTAACACAATAACCAATAAGCTCAGCATTTGCATGTGTTGGGAAATTCAGAGTAGGGATTAATGTAGAAACCTAGGAATTTCTACATAGAATTTTAAGTCCCAAACCATAAATACCAATTTTCAGAGAACACCCCACAGAATCAGCACTCCACAGAAAACCACTGTTATAATAAAGTGAACCTCTCATTTATGTCCTTTCACCTGTAGTGGAGTACAAGGAGTGTAAACCAGAGAGGTAAACATGCACACAGGTAATGCCTGCAGCATTTCAATTCAATTAATTCAATTTTGGTTTTTAACCTATCTAAACTTCCATAAATGGTGACACATACTGGTCAATTATCTGCCTGCTCAGCAGATGATCAAACTAGAGAGCACATTTCCACAATTCTGGGGAGGTTCAAACAAAAAAGAAGAATTAAAATGTTCTTGGCCAGAGTCCTATTGCACTGCAGTTCAACAGCTGCCATACACACCCAACATTCTCAAAATATTAAAACCTAGACTACAAAAACCTTCGAACAGAACCTATTACAGAAAAACTACAGATTTCCATATCTCCATCGTGAAGGCACTGCTGGAAAGCCTGAGTGTAAAAATGAGTCAGAGGCAGTGTCTGCCACAACCAAGGAGAAGCACCTTGGCACTGGGGCTGTCCACGGCCTCCCAGGCTGTTGCAGGGAGACCCAACTCGTGTTCTGCCAGGCCACAACCACCTTGGCTTGACAGGAACTGGGAAAGAACTACACAAAGGAACTCTGGATCCGATCTCATCTTCGCCGGAGCACTGACAGCTGAAAACCCCTTTCTCTGCTAATGCAACATAGAATACACTTCCACAGCGAGTACGAGTGACTCCCACCGTTACTCAGCAGTGTTACAATCTGCCGAGTTGCAAAAAGTACCAAGTTTAGATTTGATTTCCCTGCAGTATGACCCCTCCCCAGGCGCAGCCCCAGGCAGAGGCCGGCGCCGCCCGCGCCCCACCGTTGGTGAGCTGGTATCTCTTGGCGTTGCTGCGCAGCCAACTGATGGCCAGGTGAGCCGACTCCTTCATGACGTCCCCCAGCTGCCCCGTGAGCGTGAGCTGGCCCTCGCCGTCCATCCGACTGGCTTCCACGAACATGATCTCCCCTCCCAGCGGAGTCCAGGCCAAGCCTATGGCTACTCCAGGCTGGTTGAGGCGCTCGGACACCTGAGGGGAAACACAGGAAGCGGTTTAGGAAACAGCCATAAAAAAACCATTGAAAACAATTCGATAGCTGCCTTTGAAACAACTGCACCCACTAAAACACTAAAGCCAAGTGTCTGATCTCTTATTTTTTATTTTACTATTTAATGCAGCAGTAATTCTGGATGTGTGTAAACACTAATTACACAACAGGAGCTGTATGTGGCAGCTTAGCTTAAGGCAATGGCAAACATCTGTGTATCCTTCCTGAAACCTTCACCACCCCCAAAAGCACAGTAAGAATCTTTCTCTTCAAAGGACTTCAAGTATTTAGTCGATCCTGACTGAATGTTTATGTGACTTTAACCATCTGCTAGAGGTATGTTTGCCCCCTGACTGCTCCTCATGTGAAAAACCCCGTTTTGCTCCCCAGTCTTCCCTAAAAGCCTTTCTCAAGGCGGTGGCACTGCCTGAGCTGTGGTCAGACAAGGCCCCGATGTTGTTCATTGCAAACATTTACAAACCCTTCTGAACAGCGGGAACACGAATTCACCAGGCCAGGCAGGAGGGGAAACCTGGCAAACTCCCATCGGGAATTACAAGCAGTAAAACAAGTCAGGAACTACAGTGGTAGCTAAAGCCAGGGAAGTCACAGAGCCCTTCTCCCTGGTTCTCCAGGGGCTCCCTGTTACCTGTGCATTTGCATCAACATTGTGCCATTTGCTTTCATCAGCATTATTTAGCTAAGATAGCTGTTTAATTTTCTAGCATTTAAGAAAATTGTACAGAATAGTGTCTTTCACTTTTATGGCATCAAAATACCCCATTTTCATTTTTGCTAACATCAGTTTCTGTATTCATTCCCTGTGTTTTATTAGTTACAGTGATTTACTCTGATTATTTTAGTAAATGCTGAGTAACTCAGATTAACAAAGTCAGTTCATCCTGGTCACACTGAAATCCAACAGCACCAGAGCTTTCCATTTTTTTTTTTGGCAAACCATCATGGTTTCAAACATTTCAGGTGTAATGAACAAAGCTAACTGTCCACACCCTCTCCCAGCCCAAAGCAGCAACAAGATTTGTTGGTTTGGGGTTTGTGTTTCAGTTTTTTTGGACTGGACTCTGTGTATCAATTCAAAACAGTTTACAGATGGTTAGAGAGCTCAGGGGCAGAAAATAGCAAAAGGGACAACAGACCAAAAAACAAATGGTCCTATAGCCATCACTTAGCACAAACTCCCTCCCCTATCCTCAGACTAGGTAGGTACCTCCTCCTACTTTCCCAAGTTAGTTGAGCTCTGATAAGAGAAACTGCATGTGTAGTAGGCGTTGRTCACCTTTCAACCATTGTTCCTCACACTAACTGGTGCCTCGGAGGCCGAGCAACCTCTGCTGCTGTCCTGGAGAGAAACTGGACCACCTCTGCCGCAGCCTCCCCAGCTGAGCCGTGACTGAGGCCTGGTGACAGGCAAACATGGAAAATGCCCTGGCAGCTCTGATCTGCAGGAAAGGCCCTTGAAAACCCCTAAACACACACCCAGCCACACAACTCACCAGCTCTCAGATGAAAGCAAATGTGCTAAGGCAGATGAATTTAAATTAGAATAAATCCTTTCTTACACTTTTTAAACAACTTCAATTAAAAATGATCATTCAAATCAGCTGATGACTGGTCATGCCTGTCAGATGATGGAGATGTCACTGACCTACATACATAAAGTCTTAGGGTTTGAAAATTTTTGTAGATGAGACCAACCCAGCTGTGATTTAGCTGTTCCTTGCGTAGATGACCATATTGTTAGATACATTGTAGCTGCCTGGACACTGCAAAATTAAAGTCTTAACATTTAACACCGTCATGTATTTTAAAATATTTCAGGTTACCATCTGCAGCTACTCTGCAACTCAATGTAATGGACAAAAAGCTGTTAAGTCACTGATTCCCAATGGGAAGATGAGAACCAGTTCAGTCACTTGCTGGCCTTTAGCGTGTTTGTTATCCTTCCACAGGTTCTCCCAACCTGACTGTACAAACCTTTTTTTCTACTCTTCTGAGTCACTCTCTGGCAAATCACTGCTGGCAAAGCACATTACCAGTGGCTTCCCTCTGAGGGAGGAGGATTTCCCAGAAGCATCACCACAAGACTGACAGTTCTTAGATAAAAATGCCTATCTGAACCTGTGCTTTGTACAGGTTTTGCATCTAAAAGATACCCTAATTTTTTCCTTAATGAGAATTGTGCACGTCCCATGGAACAGAGCCATGCTTTTAYGGCATCTGCACTTCCATTTCCTAGAATAGGCAGTTTCACTGACCTACAGCTTCTGTCCCTTCAACTTCACTCATGTTATAAGGATATAAACTAATACTGATGGGCCTTCCTGTGGTGCCAATAATGTTTTGGTTCTTGAGCAGAATTAAGGGTTGAAAGAAAAAAAAAGAACTTAAAAAAGCTAAAATCCAAGCCAAAACATATAAATAGTTTGTTATAAACACACTGGATATGTTAGAAACGCTTTCCYCCAAAAGTGTGCTGTGCTAAAACATTTCATTAAATCTTTTACACTTTAAACTGTTGATATTATTCTTTCAAAGCCTCACTATGTGATTTATTCCAACATTTGTTCTGTAGGGAGACACGTAAGATTATTTATTTGTGATAAACGAATTAAACCAACAAGTATGAGCTGAATATTCCATCATGGTTTTCTGCTGGGAGACTTGTGCAGAAAATAGACAAGCAATGCACTGGAAAGGTAAAAGATGAATCCCTCTGTTAAGGAATTCCCTGAAGGACAACAGATCAATTAAGTCATGTCATGTTTTCAGTTCCATTTGCTCAGTCTCATCCAGGTACTGACACACTGGCTGCCTCCACTGTCACTTTGTTTCAGCTACTTATAAACGGCAAAATGCAGGTCCAAGGTGAAGCTTTAAGGCCAGACACAGAGAGGAGACACACACCCTGTGACTACCAACCAGAAACCCACGGCAGCCAGTCTCAAACACCTGCCAGAGACAGGAGCTCCTCCTTTGAAAGAATCTTGGGGGCACTTGAGAAAATTCAAAGGAATAATAGGTTAGTCGGGAAAATTCCTTTAAATAGGAGTTATGTGGCCATTTGAGCAATTTACAAGGAAAAAACAAAGTGTGTACTGAAAAATGTTTACTCACTAATAAATACAGCAAATAGTACATCAGAAGAAATCCTGGGCTGCTTGGGGAATTGATTTGTGTGGATTCATCTCTACTTCTACTAATGCATTAAATTTACCTTCTAAATAAAATGTTAAGAAATGTTAAGAAAATCTTTTGACACAGAGGTCACAAGCTTCAATCAGTCTTATTTCAGCTTACACAGGCCAGCAGATCCATGAAATATCTGAATATTTATGTCAACTGTTGGGGACCCCACAACAAAACAAAACAAAACAAAAACCAAAAAAACAAACAAACAAAAAAAAACCAACCAAAAAAAACCCAAAGAGAAAATCCCACCCAGCACTCATCTATTTGTATACTTGAAATTAAGAACCACACGTTCAAAATTTTACTTACACTACTTAATCCTATAGATAAAAGACTAAATAGCAGAAATTATTTACCAACACAGTCACACTATCAAATTTAAATGAATAATGAACTCCAGAAACAAAATCAAAAGCAGGCAGAACATCTAAGAAAAGTCACACATTGCATATTTCTTGGCCTACAACTGAATTTTTAAATTTGTGTGATCTTACTGTTGGGTACAGCCTTCTGAGAGCTGAAAAGAACAAATATAAGTTGCTTACAATTAAGTCATTTGCCTAAAGAGCAAATTCTTCTAACTTCTGAAAGAAAAAGAACACAAATGATCAATATGGATAAACTCAGCCAAGAGAGCCATCAGGTACTGGCCTATTGGTCATTTATCTACTTTGCCTCCCATTCCCTCCCACTTCCACTGTTCCCATCATCACCCTCCATCACACCCAATAGCACCCTCTCCCTTTGTTCCCTCATTTCTGTCTTTTCCTTAAGAATCTCTTCCATGACAAAATCTTCATCTCCAAAAGCCTCAGTTCAGGTCTAAAAACTGACTCATTCCTTAACAATCATACACTTGGCTCCTGCTTCCCCTGCATATCTTGTCCCCTTTCTGTTCTCCAAATCCCACTGGAGTACAGTCCTCTGATTTAGGAAAAAAGAATTATAAGAGGAAAGTTCTCAGGAACAGAGAACAACTGCAACATCAAGGGTGAAATGAGAATCCCAAACAAGCTGCTTTAACTGATGGCATTTCCATAGAATGGAGCAAAATACAGATGGGGAAAGAAAAAAATCTGAAATATGCCTACTGAGGAACTGAGCTGGAGGTGCCTGACTGATCATAAAACATTTTAATAGCTAAGAGTCACACTAACCTAAAGAATGTCTGAGAACTTCTGGTGCAAACTGAAGCGGTTTTAACACCCAAAAATGCTGACTGGCTTTAAGGAGGTATGTGGCACAGTCCTTAACACAGCTGCTGCAGAGACAGGATTCCTGGGTTCTACTTTTGGCTTCTTTCCCAAGACCACCAAACATCCCCCAAACAAAAGCAAAGTTGTTTCAAACTGAAAAAATACCACCACTTTCTTAAGCACAGGCAGGCACCTTTGCTAACAGAGTGTCATGGCATTATGTTATTTATGTACCCTGAATTAAAAGAAAATAAAAACTTCTTCAGGTGAAAACACTTGGTGGAACACAAAGGAACACAGTGCTGTTGTTAACACATTTTTAAGTTGTTAATATTGTACAAGCTCAGTCAATAGCAATAAACAGACTCATAGCAGCCAGAAACAGCAGTCAAGCAGAAACAAATGAGGATGTTACCTCCATGTCATACATGGGTGGCCCCAGGATATCTTTCAGAGCATGGAAATCAATTAAAATCGGCATTTCAGGTGGCAGAGCCAGGTCAGCTGTGTCACTGATGGATTCTGATTTTGCATCTTCCGTGATGTGTTCTTTGCAATCTAAGAGAGGAAAATAATTTAGGATTTGTAACAGTCTCTCCTAGACAGAGGAATTTTTAAAAAATCGTGACAGAGAAAAATAAAATATGCAAAGAAATGCTCAGAAAGTTCACGAAAATGTGCTTAAACCATCTTTCTCAAAAATCTTGTCAATTAAAGATAATATGGCATGAAATTTAATTAATAAGCCTAAATATGTTCTAACTGCTCATCAAAGACAAAATTAAATCTAGAGCACTGACAGAGATGCAACTCATCTGCTTAAGTGCATTTTAAACTAATTCAAATAGCAAAACACATTAGGCTCATTTAGGACTTTGCACTTTTCATCAGATTTGTGCAGAAAACCAGTATTTCATAGAATCAGAAGGGTTTGGGCTGGAAGAGACCTTAAAGCTGATCTTGTTCCAACCTCCTGCCATGGGCAGGGACACCTTCCACCAGACCAGGTTGCTCCATGTCCCGTCCAGCCTGGCCTTGAACACTTCCAGGGGTGGGGCAGCCACAGCTTCTCTGGGAACCTGTGCCAGGCCTCACCACCCTCCCAGGGAAGAATTTCTTCCTGCAGGAGCTGATCATGTGCAATGCAGTGTAATACAGAATATGGAGCTGAACAGGGAAATTCTGGAAATTCAGTAACTACTGTTGTTTTTCTGTATGTTTACAACTGTGCCCCAGCAGAGACACCCACCTCCAGTGCAGCCTTTGCAGCACATACTCTGGTGTCATGTGATTGTCATGGGATTTTTGTCTCCCATGACTTTTATGGCTTTACTCAATCATAGAATAGTTTGGGTCGGAAGAGACCCTTGCAGATCATCCAGTCCAACCCCCTGCCATAGGCAGGGACACATTTCACCTGCCTTGGCTGCTTAACTTACAAAACTGACATCTCCTGTTTGTTCAACAGTCAGCTCAGAACACAACATCTACAGTCCTTGTTCAGTGGAAAAACCTCAAACAACTTCAGTGTAACAACTTCATCCGTGGCTTCTGTCTTGAAATACTACACACACACACACAGAGGGCTCTGTTCTTTTTTTTCTTGGATGAGATCTTTCTAAGGTGCCCAATATGCAGTAGCAGCAAAAAATTCCTCCCAGGTCCAATTATCAGGCGTTTTCAGAAACACCTACAAGCATGATATACTCTTCAGGAAGAGCTATAAACCCCCAGCACCCTGACTTTTGAATGCAATATACTCAAGTGTCACCTCGGAGGGACCACACAATTAAAGCAATAGTTACGGGTTCAGAAGCAGGACTTCCCTTCCTTCATTTATAGCATGATTGTGTTTATCTATACAATCATTTTCTTAGCAGAACTGCCTTAACATTTCTGTTTTCTGTACAAAAGTGAACTGTAATGGGAACCATGTCAGTACAAAAGTCTCAAACCCAGACTGCACAGGTTTGTTTGCATGATAGCCAAAGAGCTTGAACATCACTTGCAGGAGGCTGACACTGCGCATTAACCGAAGGGACTGGAAGCAGAGGGACCATGCAAGCAGGGAATCATTTCCCCACAGAATCTGATCCAGATACAAGAGGCTTATTAGCATTTTCTCAAGAGCCCTAAACGGTGCTTTAGTGAAACATGTACCAGAGAAATGAAAAATACGTGGACAATCCAGCTGTTTCTAAGGCTCTGTGCAGTTCCATGGCAGTGCCTCCCTGCCAGGGGCTGCCCTCGTGCACACACAGAGAGGAAACATTTCTTCCCACCCCAAACACCAGCCTAACACACATTTAAAGTCTGTATGACACAGGAATGGATACTGAGCTTCAGGACCCCTGCACCATATCCTGGACCAAAATACGGGCTGCTTACTTCCTCTGAATTCTTTCCAATTGCAGTTTGAAAAGAAACATTCTGGGTCTTCCTTTGCACATTAACACATGCACAGTAATTGAAGATCCAGGAGTTTAAACAAGTACAGAAAAACACATATCACTGATCTAATTTACTGTAACATGTAGAGGTGGTCAGTGGTGCAAAAGTAATTCTCAGAAGGGATGAATGAGGATGTCTCCTTTCACAAGATACAAACTATCCTGTTACTAATAAAGGCCTTTTTACATATAATTGGGACAGTGCAATTCTCACTAATGCTTTAATAGAGTACAAAGGAAAACATTCTACATCACTATAAACATAACAGCAGCAACTCAGCTTTCATTCAGGACTCAAATCTAATCGTTATTATCCAACAGTCACTAGACTTTCCATTGTACTACTCACTGCCCCACGGATTAATCCCATTCCTTTACTGTAAACACTCCTCAGTCAGATGACCCTCCTGTTGTTCCAGCATGTCTCTATGTTTTTGTTAAACTACTATTTCTGTACATAATAAATTCAAAGACATAAATACTGGCAAGTCTAGGAAACATAAACCCGCRTGCTATTCTTGCAATTTAGACTGCGATTTCAACACTATTTGATAATCTGATATGCAATTCATATTTCAAAACAAAATTAAGTTTAAAAACAGCTGCTTTTGTTCTMTACCAAGATTTTATTGCCTAACAAACACAAATGCTCTTATTTCACCTAACTCTGTATATAGCTAAGAGACAAACTTCTCACAAACCAGGGAATTTGAGGCCACCTGCCCTATTATAAAATCAGAAACTCTTTCTTTACATTTATCTAATCTAATTAGTAGATCTCATTTTATAATCTGTAACAATAACAAACTCCAGACTTTTTCTAAAAATGCTAACCTGAACTGTGGCATTATCTAATTTTCTATAAAAGTATACAGCGATGTCCCAAAATGTAATTACAAACACTAACTTTTTCTTTGAAGGAAAAAACCATCTTCGTTTACCATCTTTAAACAAGTGCTGACTACGAAGAATCTGTAACGACACAAGGAATTAAGATTTCCACTACCAATGACAAATCATGTTCCCTACCTACCCCAGACTAACAGCTATAAACCACAGTACAAGCTAAACGACACATTTATCTAAAAAAAGACAGTCAAATTCACATTTCCAGAAACAGAACTTCTGGTTAGGACACCAGCTTAATCATCTTACATTTTGAGATAAATTGGAAAAATCAACTAGAAGGTCAAAAAGTGCCCTTAACAGAGCTCCAAAATGCACTAGAGGAACCACCCGCTGATCTGCTATTACATGTCTGCTTAAACAAAAGCAGCATGGTATTGAGTTGTTTTAATATTTAAAAATTGTAATACTAAAAATAAACAACAACACATAGCCCTCCCCAAGTAACCAAAAATAAGTTCACAAAACAACCAACCAAAAAAAGATTATGTTTGTAAAATTTTCCAAGCAGAATCTGCAGCTACTCAAAGATCACAATGTTCCTCAGGAATCTGCCTTTGCAAGTTCCCAAAATAAAACAAAGTCTTGCATGTAAATACTGGATTTGTTAAAAAATGGACTCCTAAGAAAACATACTGACAATGAACTACTATATATAATTAAAGATTTAATCTTAATAGAAATTCCATGGCACAAGTATTTAAAAATTTAAGACTGCTACCTTCTTTTACAGATGTAATGGAACTGAGAATACAAGAGCCTAAAACCTCCTCAACATGTAGCAATTTCTCATCTCCTCATAAAACAGATTTAAATTAAGCACTAGTAACACATAAGTCTTAAACCCAAATATTTTAGCCATACTTACTGACCATGATAGAAAAATAAAATAGAAGCCTAACATTCTTAATCAGTTTTTAACATAACACTGTCTGATTTGCTGAATTGCTATGAAGAGCTGTAAGAAAGAGCATCAGCATGACTCAAAAGGTTTCAAGTTGGTAGGCAGTTAAAGGGAAAATAACATGTTCTTTCTTTCTTATCTGACCTACCAGCAGATGCTTCAGCACACAACAGACTCGGAATTCTTCTAGCCCCTCCCCTAACAACCCCCCCAAAACTGCATTTAGGCAGAAAAGGATGGGATTGCTCTTGCTAACAATGGTCCAAATTCAAAGCCAGCCATAACATGAAACTGCATCCTAAAGGCAACATTCTGCTGATCAACTTAAATCTTATGCATCATATTTTTCAGAAGTGTCACTTTCACAAGATTTTCTTCAGGAAGGGAACACGTTCCTGGAACCCTAATCCTGTTAACACTTACTTATATGCTTAAATTTAATGCTATCTGCATTTCTCCCCACAGGATCACCACAGAATAATTACATTCCATCCTTTGTGACCTAGAATAACAATGTGTACTTGAAGCCCTTGAATTCGAGGTGTTCATGCAGGAATATTTAGACAAATCAACATGGAAACAATTAACATGTTAAAAAATAGTTTGTACATAAACCCAAATTTTCGTAACATTGATGCCTTTTTGACCTACGACAGAAATCATTCCAAGCAATTTTTAGAAAGAGCCCATACTGCAGCCTGCAGAGCTGGGAAGCTCTCTAAGGTCAGCAGAGCTGAGGACAGACCCGAGCACCTGCAGTCACACCACTCGGGGACCGATGCTCATCAGATTTCATGTGTCAGTTCACATTGACCACTTCAGTCAAACCTGCATTTAATTTAAAACCAAGTGTTTCATCCACAAGGAGTAGAACAAACTGCACTGTATTACTGGGTTATGGAAGTATGTTCAAAGCCTTGGTTTCAACATAAATAGAATCCTCATTTAATCACTTTTAGTTATTAAATATTACCTGTCTTAAATCTCCCCTCAGGTCCGAATTAGACAAGTTTTTCACTCTGGGTTTCAAATGTTGTATCATGATACGATGCCTTAGTGCTGCATTGTATTCTCATGGGAGCTGCACTAAAATAGGAAGGAGAGTTTCACATATTTTTGTGACTCCTAGAATTTCTTCTAGTGTCAAAAGACTCGAGGAGTGTCTCATAAATCTTGGATAGTGTTTCAGTGAAATATCAGATGGTGTTACTGCACACAGGGATGACTCCCCAGAGAGGTCTGAAAAATGACTTCMTTTGCCCCTGCTGAAGTTCTCTGTGCAAACTCAACAACTGACACAAACTAACACTCCTGCACTCAACAACTTCTTCAGAAAGCTCGAGAGTCAAAGGAGCGAGGAAGGCAATATAAAGCTGCCAGTGTATTTCAGTGGTGCATTTTTGGGAAGTGCTAACCACAGCCTGACAGCAAATCTCCAGTTCCGCTCTGGCAGGTACCCTCCATTCCTAGAGCCCACTGCCAAACAGGGGCAAAAGCTTGATCTTTCCAAAGCCCTGAAAACAGGTGCTCCCCTTGGAGTTAATAATCTGATTTAATCAATATAATGATGGAAATTCTGTGATTCTACCACCTAGTGTCCTTAATTTTTATTACAACCCACAAGCCAGAAGGCACTGAGCTGAATAAACACAATAGGCACCATGTTACTATTTGGCTATGCTATGAATCAGGTATAAATTCGGTTTTAGCAAGCAAGGCAAGCCTGCAGTTTGCCCGCTCCTGCTCACAACTCAAGGCATACCAATGCAYTCACTGTAGAGTCTCCATCTCACAGCAGCAACACACAAATGTGGAAAGCAAAAATGAGTTCTAGGCCTTTTTATACTGATCAAGAAAAAAATGTTAAGAAATAATTCTAAATGAAACTATTAAGAGACAACTTGATTAACTAATCTTCAAAATTAATTCATTACATGAAATAAAAATTCATCATCATGATACACAATTGCATAAATGTCCACTAACCAACAGGAGAAAAAAATGCCAAAGAAATAAATTTAGCCTACAAATTCCATTATTTGCATCAACTCGCAAGTATTTGGAGATATTTGCAAGCTTTGTTTTGAATACTTGGTTGTTTCCAACAGACAGAATGAAAACAAAAATATTTTTTTAAAGGGTCCTACTCTCATACACTCCCAGCAAATGACACTGCTAAAAACACAGCAGGGTATCAGCACATTATTAGTACAGAATAAAACACACTGCACCATCCTATACAAGTCTTCATAATACCAAAGTTTAACCACAGAGCCACCTGTCCCTCAGACTCCCTTTTATTAATACAGCTTTTTCTTATGGACAGTTTTCACTCCAGAACTACAAAGGCAACTCTTCACAGTTCATTTCTTCTGGGCTTGCTCCAAACTGTGCCAACCAAAAATGCCAGCATTTTGCCCTCTTTTGAAGCACTTAGCCTGCTATTTTCACTTAGCCTTGGAAAGTTGCAAGTCCRGTACTAATTTTAACAGTGTATAATTTTAACAGTGTAAATACCTAAGTTGCAAGCACAGTGCTAATTTTAACGTGGTAAATAACTCTCTGACTGGATTGAGATGTCTAATACAGTTCCTTTTTGTTACCTGCCTTAAAAATGAAGTGTTTCTTATAGTATCCTGAGTCGTGCTCTGAACCTACCTTTCATTTATCAGAATCCTTGAAGAGCAGAATGACATCTCTTTTTATTCATCAATTGCATTAGACCTTTGAAGCACCTTTTAGACACAGCTACCCTTCAGTGCAAAGAAATACTTTAAAAATATGACTTGTCAAAACTACTATCAAAAAGGTGCAGTAGCCAAGACACCTGATACTGCTGGGTCAAAGGCTCAGGGGTCATGTTCAAGAGCAAGCCCAGCTATCACAGAAGCATCAACAAGTCAGTGTCTGACTTCACGAAGTCCATCAGAGGACAGAAGGTAGAGAAGAGACACATAACACCAATGGAAAGCATTGGTAAATGTCTTAAAAGCTCTCCCTTTTAAAGTGGATGGGATGATTTAAACTGCAGCATCATTCACACATTCAGTCACTGCTACTGGGAGAGTTCACTGTCTTTAAGCCAAACATTCTAAGAAAACCAAGCTGAATCTGCTTAAGCAAATACAGCCAAATTCAACCTTCCGATATTAAAGTTTTCACAGACATTACAACGATCCTAGAAAACTCAACAAGGTAAAAGAAGATTTAATTTTCAGAAGGGAAATACTGAGCTAGGGAAAAAAGGCAAGGTAAAGCTGATAGACTGTCAAGAAGCAGATTTTCAGAAACAAATTACGTTTTTACTGTGGGTAAAACACTTCTTCAAATACCCTTCTAATTAATACCACTGCTTGTAAAAATATCCCTTATATTTCCTCCCCCGGGATGTACTCTCTGAAAGGGGCGGGCACTGTTCAGACTTGTTTGTTGCCTTGTTTTAAAGGAACAGATAATGAGTATCCTATTTGTCCTCCTCTAATCCAGACCAGACCTATTCTAGTACAGATGTTAGAACCTAAAGGTTTTTTCCACATCAACTAAATTGTGGAATATTTCACAACATCAAACCAATAGGGCCTTGTTTAGTATTTTAAGTTTGTGAGTATCCTGGAGCAAACAATCAGCATTTTCGTAGTTTTCAATTTCCAGGATCCTCTGACACACAGTTGTTCTCTGACAGACTGGCAGAATTTCTTGAATTAATTTCAGTCCTTAAAAAACAAACAAATGAAACACCCAACACCCTGCTTGCTAGATTTTATCAGACTAAGGGCTATCCACATTTTAGAAGTTCAACTTGAGGTTGGATTTTTGCCTTTCACAGTTCTCATCTACCTTACACTGAGGGCTCCTGCAGACATCAAGTGCTGCAATGAGAACTCTGGAGCTCTAACAAAAAATTGCCGTGGACAGTGACACCCTCCATCAGCAACTGGCTAGAAGAAAAGAACAACCATCCACACCCTCCACTGTATCCTTCACCACACACAGTGTGGATGTTCATCTTTACTGAAGAGAACACTCATGAGAGGATGAAAAAGGGAGCAGTCACCTATTGTGTGTTGCACATGGACTGGATTATGGCCCTGACTTCTTCCTTTTCCCCTTCTATCTCAAGACTAGAAAGAGACCTACCTTTACTGGTGAAGCAGTTACCTGTGTGTTTTTGCTGTTTGAGAATTTGGTGTTTAGTTGTCATTCAGTCTGATGGATGACTGGGAATGATAAAACACTACTGCCTGTATGCACGGGAAACAAGACCAGACTAACTGAGGCTGAGAAGTTACCAAAGCTCCAAGAGACTTTGAATAGTGTTGTTTTAAAAGGTACATAAAAACAATACTGATTTCAGAGCTCTTCAAGCACACAATATTTTCAGTGTACAACAAAATAACCAGATTGAGTTCTTAGCTAATAAGAACTATAGGCATGCTTAGTTTTTTATTAAAGAGAAGAAGTGAAAGACTTGCATTAAAAAGCCTAGGAAGACATACACAAATCATAAGATATGAAACAGATCCATTGTACTTCTCAATTACCAACTTGGCAGGCTGAAATTACTCAACTTATGTCCCAAGTCATAACTCAGCACTACTTAAACTGTACGTCACAATAATGTCACACTATCTGCAATGCTCTTGAAAACAGAGCCCTTAAAGAAGCATAAAAGAGGAGAAGTTGCTAAATTAGCTTCCTAGTGACTATATTAGGAGTTTCCTTTATAATAAAGACATGCAAATGGTACACACCTTCTCCTTCCCCTTCAGCACGATCTGGCTTTGTTTCCTTGTGCTGCCCTTCTGCCACTTTCACAGCCACTGCTCTGCAAATGGCTCCCAGCTTCCGGTCCAGAGCGCGGACTCCTGCCTCTCTGGTGTACCTGCGCACACACGGGGGCGTTACCGGGGGTACTCTTTGGAACAGAGAGCTCCTTTAAATGGAAACACTTTCTTACTAAAAACACAGCCAAATAAAATGGGATGTGAAAGGCAGTGAAACCTTGGACTGCTCTAAGAAATAGGGAAAAAATCATTTGTTTTTATCAAAATAATTGCAGTTGCATGATAAAATTGTAGAGAAATACAAATTACTGAGTGGGAAGACGTGACTAACTCCTGGTGCCAACACAATGCTCCAATAGCACTGAGCTCTTCTTAGATGCACAAAAATTAAAAAGAAGAACAATTTTAAAACTTTAAACTTGTAGTTCACTGAAAGCTGAGGAACTGACTGTAAAAGATTATTTTTCTTTAGTGTATGAATTAAGAAGAAGCACCAGACAATAACACTAAACAAAGTAGCCCAAATGCTGTTACTGGTCATAAAATAGTTCATTGAATCCCAATACACTTTTTCCATGGAAATGAGCTAGTTTCAAGTTCAAAAGATGTTCTGATCAATATATTTTCTCTCATGTCCAACAAAAAAAACCCCAGTTCTAATTAACAGAAGCTATTAAAACTCCCCACATTTTAATTTTTTTAACCTAATTCCAAATTTTAGACAAATGTGGCCCATCAAGTCACAAGGAGAAAAGCAAGGTAACTTCCATTTTTTGTATGAAAATGATAGAAATATAACTTTGTTCTTTAAAATAAACTTCTGCCAAGGCCATGGCTTCACACACTGCAGCAACACCAGCCTCAAGTGTTCCCATTTATTCACAGGGCCTTGCCAATTGTGGCAACACAACTGATTGTAAGGCACACCTGGAGAGCAAGAGCAAGGAATTCTCTACAGAAAAGATGCTTTGCTTTAGACAGCAGAGCCAGACAAGAGCTAAGGAAACAGCAATTCCATAAAAAACCTATTGTGGAACTTCTGGAGCTATTAAGGACAATAGATCTTAAGCCATGTTAGTGTTTTCACCTTATAAACTGATATACTAGTTACAAAAAAAGAAGTTATTTAAACTGAAAGCAATGCACAGATTTACCTGGTAATTATGCCCAAAGTGGTTACTTGGGGAATCTGTATTTGCTGTGGAGTCAGACCATGTTGTTCAAGCTGTTTAGGAATCAAGTGTCTATGTGCAATTTCAATTTTTTCTTCTTGTGTGTATCCTTCAAAGAAAAAGCATGTATTTATTAATCTTTTTGCTTACACATTACAATGTAACCAAATTTCTTAC
Organism: Amblyornis subalaris; assembly: GCA_018881555.1. Lineage (NCBI taxonomy): Eukaryota > Metazoa > Chordata > Aves > Passeriformes > Ptilonorhynchidae > Amblyornis > Amblyornis subalaris. The sequence goes on along the minus strand of JACAXG010000027.1, from coordinate 3,130,522 downwards.
CTTTACAATTATACCCGATTGAATTTAACAAAAAAACCACCCCCAGCTATAATTTAAAAGGCTGTTGCTATGATCCTTTGTGGTTATTCATAACCTAATGTGAACAAGAAGAGCATTTTAGTGTTTCAAAGACCCCATTCCTCACTGGAATCTTGAAGAGACGTCTCAACCAACAGACAATTAGAATACAAACAAATCAATGAATGAAAATGTCATTACAGAATGTATCAATGTATCACCATAAACCTGGAACTGAATTGTCCTAAGTTCAATGCTAAATATTATTTTCATGACAGAGGCATCCTGCCCAGTCTCTTAACAATTCTGGCCATGCACTTCAGATTCCCAGCAGGCTTTCTTTAAGGAACTGCCTTTCTTTTCAGGAAAAACACCCCAAATTTGTTTAAGGACTYGCAATAGCCACAATAATGAAAGCACTGTAGTGTTACCTGGAACTTGGATAACTTCCATTCTGTCCAGCAGAGCAGGTGGGATAGTGGCTGTAGTGTTGGCTGTAGCTATGAAAAGCACTTGGGACAGGTCAAAGGCTACATTTAAGTAGTGATCGGTGAAACTGTGATTTTGTTCTGGATCCAAGACCTTAACAAGAGTCAATACAAAAATAATGCAATTGCTCAAGTAGAAGTAAATAAAATATGCACATTTTTATTATATTCCATTTGGATCTGTCAAATCTGACTTCACATTAATAAAACACGTTATGAACATCACTAAAGCCTGGCCTTGCTTGGATTACTGTGGCTACATTTCACACCACATGTACAATTCAAAAAGTCGTTTCCCCACGATTTGTTTCCGCCCTTTTCCAGCCATTCGAGCACCTCCCATAAGCTGTATCCCCATGACCTTTCACACCTGGTAGAGAGTGGCCCTTCAAGGTCTCTCAGCATCCTTGGAAAAGCAGCCCATGTGGTCCCATGGAACAAGTAGAATTCTCTCAAGTAACCCCTGACTCCAATCCTCACCTGCTGCTGGTAGCTCTTCCTACTCCAAGCACACCAACCTGTGAGACCTCACTGTGAGCCCAAGGGAAGAATATAATCCCAGCCTTATCTGCTGTCACTAAATCAGCTGCCCCACTCACTCTGCTTTGTCCAGCCTTTTACTACAAATGGAGGAGTAAAAGTTCTTCTCACTGCCCATGACATCCCAGGCAAGCTCTGACCCTTGGTGAGCCTGGCCTTCCTAACACAATCAGTTTTCTTTTTTTCCCCAAGCAACAGAGACAAAATTGAACAAGCGCAGCAAGATAACAACAGTCTGACCAACCTCAAAAATTTACTGAGCAAGTAGAACTATGGCTTAAATAACTGCATTGTCTTCCTAATTCTTTTACTACTACTTATGCGTGCCAAGGCAACACTTGCCTTTATTTAAGATTAGGTGATAAATATTCAATACACATATGGAACACGAGGGTACTGAGACACTGTCGTTTTTTCCAAAGTGCCACGAATGGGAAGTTCATTGTATAGAGCAATGTACACTTGGCTTCTCTATCACCTGTGAACCACCTCTGCTTTACGTCCCCTTAAAGTACTGCCACACTTTTCCTTCCCAAATGATGAATTATCAATGCTACATCCACATGAATAAGTCTCATGTTACAAATAATGGGACCTATGCATCTCCTGAGAAACAGCACACCGCTGTCAAAATAATTTATCTGCCTACACCCAAATGAATGCACACAACTTGGATTATACCCAAGAACAGCGTTGATAATTAAAAAAACCAACTGAATTTGCGCACTTCTTAGATGGTTATAAAAGCAACAATTCTGAATTTCCATTACTGTTAAAAATTCTCCTCAGGCTTTGAAAAGTGAAAAAATCTTTAGAACAAAATTATGATCAGAACCAATCAGGAAAATCCTTTTTTTACAGACTGCCAGAAACACAGCAGACTTTCCTAAAAACCTGAATAAATTCTAATTTCATTTTGAAGTACCGCACAGATTTCAGAGCAATATTTGGAAATGTACTGCAACTGTAATAAAATACAAGTTACACATTCCCCTTAATAGTGAAATTTTAAAAAACACACTGAAGCATATGCTTAAATTCTAAACCTAGGGCTGGAACTCAGTGAATGCCATTGTGCACCGGCTCTAAGCTATTCAAAAGCTTCTCTTACCCTCTTCAGCAAGCAGCTGCTGTCATTTACTCCCTTCTTTACCAAGGAAGGCAAAGGCCTTGAAGTACCCTGACCAGCCAAGTACACTGATGCATAATTCAATCAGAGATGTGCCTTAGCTCAGCTAGCCCTACAGTCTAGCCCTAAAATACAGGGAGACACAACAACAGGCAGGGAATCCAACACAGCATCTACAAACTGTCTTCAAAACAAGCAGATCTATAGCAAATACTAGTCTCCCATTCAAAGTCTACTCTTGCAAATTTTTCAAAACTGATTTAAACAGCTAATCCTAATTCAATTTACTCCCCCTTTTTTATACTGATAACAGTATTTCCACCGAGTTCCAGTCCATTAGCTGAAATATTCACAACTAATTCCAAAGCTGTAGAAAAACAATGCATTCTGACAGACCAAATTGGTATTTTGTCACATTTATTTAAATGCATGTTTCTCTCTCCTTCTAGTCTGAAACTAGAAATCCTTAAGAATCCTACTAGGTGCCAAGCTGGTGATTGTAATATTATTTACAAAGACACACAAAATATTGATGCTGTATTCATATGCAAAAAATACTATCCAATAAAGGTAAAAGAAACTGTAATCCAAACCAACTCAGATTATATCTAAAAACAAGAATTCTCTGGGATATTTTACAAGCACTAGAGTTTCTCTGGACTCATAATTTTTTGTCACGGTAACTATTTTTTAGAATAAGATATAAACCAATATCCTGCCTATGCATTTAAAACAGGTTTTCCAAAGCAAATAGAACCGTTCTTCAGTTAGGTATCTGTGCTAAAGTTGAAGTTCAAAAGTTTTCCAAGATATTTAACTAATACAAAAATATTAAGTACAAAAAGAACATTCAGTGCGCAAAACATCTTGGCTAATTTATGGCCGACAGCTCACACGCATACAAAGGCTTCTCTGTAACAGCTTTTTATTACCACAAAATCCAGAATAAATTCCATGAACATTTAATTGCCTGGCTATGCTCCTGGTCTAATTTCCCTGCATACAAATAGTCACTATCAGGCACTTGGATCCATTTTTGTTTTCTTCTGTTTTTAACTGAGGTCATCTAAATTTAGACTAAAATATTCCTTTGTTAATGAACAGTAACTGGAAATGGGAAGACATTCTGTCTTGCTTAAGCAACGGCTCTGCAGAAGCATTAGAACTAAACACATATCCGGCAATTATAAAGCACCAAGCTTTGCTTCCAAGCTCACAGGGATGGCAATTTTCTTCTTGAATATACCCCATTGTAGACAGCGAGAATTTAACACACCTACACATTAAGGAAAAAAGGATGTGCCTTTTATACTTAATGATGGCACTTACCAAACAAGCAGCAGTGCGAAAAACAAATGTACCAGTAGGGTGACCACTGACTATTGTTTGCTCACCGACATAACAGCCACCTTTGCTCACTCCAGATGGACTTTGCAACGAGGTAAACCACGAAAAGCAGATGAAAATTAAGCTGTTATGTGCAGACATGAGCTCTCCATTAGAAGAGGTAAAGCACCTGCTTCAGGATGTTTAGCCAGCAGTAGAGAGATATACAGATCTCGCAGGGGAGCAGCCCAGCCATGGTTAATAGAGCAATTACTTCTCCAGATGCAACTAATGGTCAATTAGCAGGGCTTACATAAAGCCTGCAGCCCAGGCAGACAGGGAAGCGAACCTGATGAGCCTCAGCTGGAAAAATCCATGGCTGCAGCAGAGCTGAATATCACTGAGAACGTGCTTTTAAAATATGGAAAACAGAAACATCTCAAAACAGCAATAAAGTATCCAAAATTCAAACACAACTAATTCAAAAAGTATTAATTAAATTCATTTGCCCTCATGAACTTTATGTGATAGAAAAATACAATTGTTCTCTACCGCAGCACAGGGAATGAAAAATAAATTTAAAAAAAACAGCAAAGGTTGAACCAAATTAACAATATTAATATACAGATCTAGATTCCTGATTAGACCAGTCTTTTCAAGAAATGCCAAATCATTGTGTCTTTGATTTTGACTGTGTAGCAAACAACAGCCAGCTAACAAGCAAAATTTGATTTTCAGGTATTTTTATCCATGCATTGACAAGAATTTGGACAGCTTAGTCCAAATATCTAAAGGATAAATCACACAAGAGGTATCAGCAAACTCAGAAACAGAGCTCATTACCATTAGCAAATGGTAAATAAAATCCCAGAAGCGAATAGTACAAGGAAAATGCATGTATTTATGACACTCCCCTCCTGGTTTTCACTGCACTTTGGGGCTTTTCATGCACTCTAGAAAAGTGTACTACACAGTTGAGAAATACACAGGTAAAGGATCATAACTGTCATTTTTAAAAGCTGAAGTGAAGCCATGCTATTTTCTAGCACATTTAAATTACTACTAGCTTATGTTAACATGCAAAGATCAAAACAGAGCTCTCAAACCACAGCCTGTTCATACACTGATTTTCAAAGAACTACTTGGCCTTGTCAAAACAGTAATTTTACACTATCTAGCAGGGAGAAAATAATGACGTTTGTAGAAAGTCAATTGACACTTCATTTGCAGAATGTCATACAGCATCCAGATGAGCTCACGACACCTTCATTTAAGTAGCATTTTTCATATTTAAATCACTGCATTAAGCGCTGTCAGTCAAGAGAGTTATTAGAATGACTCTTGTAGGCAAATATTACCAGCACCACTTTCATCCTCACCTACCAAAGTTGCCACATCTCAAGTCTGAAACTGAGATGCTTCTAGGATTACGCCCTAAATCACTTCTGAGAAAGTGAGACAGACTAGCTCAAAAACCGTGGGTATTTTTCACTAACCCATCCCCTTTGGACTGAAACAGGTAGAGAACAATGGCAGCAGCAGTGCAGCTGGAACAGTGGGAGGATGGCAGTCCCTACAGCCAGGGAGAACACAAAAGAGAGGCAGTGTAAAAATACAGCAGTCCAAGGAAATTCCAAACGTGCACAATACCAAAACCATTAAGTGCACTAGTGCTACATCTGCCCTGGCAGCTTCAAGCGCTCCAGCCTGGCCCAGCCTTGCTGTGCAATCACCTCATTTATTCTCTCCTTTGCCATCCGTGCTGGCACAGGAAGATGGACACAGCCTCCTGCTTGGAGAAGGGCAATGCTTGTCTCTTCCCCATACCTGAGGAGGTGCTCCTTCCCCTCTCCAGCAAACTGCTAGAATAAAAGCACTGAATAGGCACAAGTCAGCAGAAGAAGGAATTGTACTGGGATAGTGCTGGGATATCGTGTCACACTCCAGAAAACAAGTCAGGAAGAAGGTTCTGACAACTCATTACTGCTTTCTGCTACATGATACACGAAGCTTGCAAGGCACAGGTTTCAATTCATCTTCTTCATAATCACTCCAGTTTTAGCCTCCTGAAAGCCTAATTAACATAATAACATCTCAACACTTGATGGGATTTACAAAATATTCCTACAGTATCTCATTCACTGAAGTCCTTAATTGTATCTCCTGAATTTTATTTGTATCTTTAAGCAAATCAWCTTTGACAACACCAAAACCTTTGTGATAAAATAACTGTAATATGTGCTTCAAAATTAGATTCATTTACATCTTAGTCTGGGTGCCAGAATTTCAGAAAAAATGCACTCATGGAAAACCTGACTCTCCTGGAAAGCTAACACTCATCACACCATAATCAGTCAAGGAGTGGGGATCTGTGACTTACATAAAAAATCTTACTTCAGAAAGTTAATTACAACACTAATTAAAGAAATGCTGCTCAAAGAACATGCAGCTAGTCCATATTATGCACTGGGTAAAATGCTTAGCTATAATACAAGCCGGTACCATCAAGAGCTTCAAAAATAAATTAAAATTTTTCCAAGAAAGAAAAACTTGAAAAAGTCTAGTTACTGTCTAGGTGCTCTACAGTTCTTTCTTAGCTAACATTTGACCATGAAAAATCAATGTCTTGAAGTCCTCCAAATAAATAATGCTTAGGGCTTGAACAGTATTTAAATATACAAAACACCAATCTATCCTTGTGGTCAAGTACAGCTCACTAAGATTTATGATATCTCACTTAGCACACCCTGTAACAGCATTTGCACTGCCCAAGCAATCGACAGAAATCCACCCATGTCACAAGTCAGTAGCTGATACCTGAGTAACAAAGCTGGCACTGTAAGACTTTATTTTGTCCAGTGAATCTTGAGTCCAGTATTTTAATTCTTCTTTAAATACAAATGAAACAATGCTTGCAATTTAACATCTCTTACCTCAAGCAAGGCTGCTGCAGGATCCCCCTGCAAGCTCTTTGCCAGTTTATCGACCTCATCCAACAGGAACACAGGATTGTTCACCCCAACAGTCTTCAGCCCATTGATGATCCTGCCAGGCATACTGCCCACGTAGGTGCGCCTAGAGAGAAAGGTGTATGGGGAAAGAGGGGTGGTGACACGTGCAACAGGAGTAGGAATATTAAAAATATCACAAACAAAACTCCAGGGAAGATATCAGGAGCATTGTAACAATTCTCGCTTCTTTTGCAAAAATTTTTTGAACTAGTCGATAAAAATACAACTGAGCTAATCAAAGCAATTATAGCAGCAGATGAGAATTTACGTTCCATGGTGAACTAGTTGGCCTGGAAAGACAATCCTATGCATTAAAGTATATCCCAACTTTATGGCTTGTGAACATCTTACATGTTCCAGTACCAGCMTCCTTGTACCGCAAGAACAAGCAGAAGCAGAGTTGGGAACCTCATTAATAGTAACATTTTAATAATTACAATACTGGGATTTTGTCATCACAACAGAGTTCACACAGCATGTTACAAGTTAGGGCAAAATTCCAATTATGCTGAACTGTCAATGTCCCCTGAATAGATCGCATGCTTTAATAAATACTCATCAAAAATAATTGTATTTATTATGTCATTTGAATATGAAATGAAAAGAAACAATGCAATGAAACGAAAAATGACAAGTTTGAATTTATTCAGCAAAATCAGAAAAAATTTTTTTCCACATTATCCCTTGCACGCTGCATTTATCACAGTCTTTTCTGCTTGTGCCATAACTACTCAAAATACACTAATTAAGAGTATGAACTTCTAAGAAGAAAGAGATACATTAAGTGCTGAATTACAGTATCTAGCTCATGACCCTCACAAAGCAGATAAGCAGCACAGGCCTGCTTTGCCACATGATCTGGTTTACTACAGTCCAGAATAAACAGGATGACATTTACGAAGATGAAACCAAAAACATCATGGGAGTAATTTCAAAAGATACTAGAGATGACTTTAAATATATAAAAATCCCCCCAGAAAAACAACAAAAGCAGAACCCAAACGACACAGCAATGGTGCTAGTTCCACATAACATTTAATCACTGAGGAAACAAACTGCAGTTACTGTATTTAATTCTACATCTGAGCAAAAAGAAAAGTTTTTTAAATCTTCTAAATAGGCAGCAATGCAAGAGAAATTCAGTTTGCCTGTTACCACCTTCCTGAGGCAGCTGCTAGACTGAAGCAGCCAGCATGCAATAGTTTATCACTTCACTGCTTTTGTGTAGTCTTAATCTGCAGCAAGGGAGTGGATTGCTCTCACTGAGGGCTGTGCTGTGTAACATTCATTACAGATCAGGACTCTGCATGGGGGAGCTGTTACACAGCCAGCCTGCCACCTCCTTCTCCATCTGCACACCGACAGCCTTGCCAAAAGAATGAAAGGATTCTATAAAGTGCAATCAGAAAATTAGGAGACTGAATCAGAGCTGAAGTTCACAGAAGTGAATCATTTACCAGTGCAAACAAATTTATCAGTGTAGCAATTTGGGCATTTCTTTGGGTTTTTTGAGGTTTGGGTTTTTTTCAGTTATGGGTTGGTTTTCTTTTTGTGGTTTTGGGTTTTGTTTCGTGGTGGTAGTTTTGTTTTTCTCTGGGTTGTTTTTGCCACAAGGTGCTCGCTGCACTAGAGAATAATTTTATATGCTTCAGAGACAATGCAACTCAACTGTTTCAATATTCYGTTTATGCCAGTAACAGGATAACATAATGAGGTAAACATCAAACATTCTTTGTTCTTGCTTGCAACACTATTCTCAAGTGCATGCTTGAAGACATTACACTTTTAAACGCATGTTTGTGGTTTTATATACACAAAGTTCTACCCAATCCTTTTAAATCCTACAAAAATTTGAGCTATCCAYGTTCCATCTAGTTTTAAGAAAGAGATTGGTTTATAAACCAAATGAAGACAAACAGAGGTAACAGTCTAAATCTGTGATACGTCTTCATTTATTAGAGATGGACCAATACCTATTTTATTATTAATCAAAGACTCGAGATCTCCGAAGTTATTATGGAACACATCTCAACAAAAGAATCCTCAGTAAGACAGGCACTGCAGGTATTTACATATAAAATCACAAGAATATATTAAAATTACAAACAGATATTGCCATTTATCTGCCTGGATATTAACCTTTGCCTTGTAACTTGTCAAACTAAATACTGCTGTTTGTGAACACCAGACACTGAATGGGATGTTTATTTCTTTATTTTTGCTAGGGTTGAAAGGAGGAAAACCAATACCTTACATTAGTGTTTTTGATGATATAATATAGCTTTGCTCATTTTTTGATGCAGTGYTTCTTTCCCTGCATTAAACCTAGAGGACAGTCAACTGTTCCCCACTCAAAAGAGGAAGTATAGATCAAGTCTCTTGGTTATCTCACTTGTGTAGCAACACTAAAAAAACCCCTGAGAGCTCAAGCCAGAAAAGGTCTGTAATTTAGTAATCTTTTTATATATTTTTAGATCAGTGAAAAGGTATCTTTAAACAAAACACTAGAGTTGTACAGTATGTCATTAGGCACTATGTATCCTAGAAAATGCAAGAAAAACAGCTGGGAAATCTAATCCTCTTGGTTCTCCCAAGGTAAACTGGGAAAGCATATGAACTGGAACCCTTAAAGCAGTGGTAGTATTATTAAAGAAACATGATACACTTTCTTCATAGTGATCTCAAGACAAAGAGTTTTAAATTGTTTTTAACTGCAGAGGTAGAAAAGGATAAAAAAGTTAATGCCACTATTTCTGAACTTGCTTGCACAAGGTCACGACCTTTTTTTTTTTTTGGCAAGGCCAGAGGTTGTGTCTACTCAAGGGCTTTACCAATATATCTCTGCTTTGTACTTGTCTAACAAAGCTCATTCCTCTCATGGGTGAAGCTGTCTGAGGTTTGTTTTTTTCTGGTGCAACAAGGCCTGTGCAGGAACTTCTGCCAGCACAGCTGTCCTGGTGAGGAATCAGTGCAGGGAATTTCACAGCTGTACTGGTGAGGAATAGGTGCAGTGAATTTCTGCCTGCACAGCTGTACTGGTGAGGAATAGGTGCAGTGAATTTCTGCCAGCACAGCTGTACTGGTGAAGAATTGGTGCAGGGAATTTCTGCCAGCATAGCTGCCCTGGTGAGGAATCGGTGCAGGGAATTTCTGCCAGCACAGCTGTCCTGGTGAGGAATCTCACCTTTCCTCACACAGGTGCACCTGAAGAAGTCTTCAGCAAAGGCCTAAGCCAGAGGTTAACTGCCCCAACTTCTAGAAACTGGAAAGCAATGGGAATATAAGGAGTGCTTCACATGAAGTTGAGAAAGAAGAGCTTCACACTTACCTCACCAGCACCACTATAATTAAATGGCACAAATTCCTTTTCAGAAATAGTAAAACACACAACAGAGAAGATCATACAGTTGCTGTATAACACAAAATATCAATACTGAGGAGATTTTAAATGCAGCTTTTTGGAAAAAAGTTCCAAATATCCTTCAGGGTGGTTGGTGGAGTTTTTTCAATTTTTTTTTTATACAAGTAAACAACAAATGTAAACCAGCATACTTTAACATATGGTATAGATGAGTGGTAAATGCAAACAACAGCTGAAGGATGTCTGATAAAGCAGTTCTGGTTTTGTACCAAGAGGATGATTTCATTTTGGGAATGCAAAACATTACTTGTTACCCTTCACCCAGTCAAAAAAGGATTCCCAAACCCCCGGTGCGCGCACATGACCCACAGTGAAATGGCAAAACCCGAGTGTTTGCAGTCGTCCTATTTACACACCAGGTGGAATGGCACAGTTACTGAAACCCCACAGCCCACGCTGCTGCTCTCCAGTAGATTTGTTTGCTGAACCTATCAGTCTACATCGTTCACTGAAGTGGCCAAAGTGAATTCTATTTCAGGCACTGTTTGCTTTCAAGTCAAACTGAAACACAGTTCCCTTTTAATGTTCTAGTACATTTAGTACGTTTTTTTAAATGCTTAGTACATCAGTAGGTACATACAGTACTGTTCCTCTGCAATGTTAATGGAATCCTTAACTTMAGCCCTAAAGCCTAATAAGGAATTCTTAAGAGGAAAACAATGTCTTCTAACGTGTATTATTAGAAAATCAGCCTACTAAACAGTAAAACTCAGAAAACAACAGTCTCTGTCTCCTCCACTTCTAGACCACCTCTGCCACCAGATGCACAATACGGATTCACTCGACTGGGAATAACTCGAAGGATTTACTCCAGCAAAAGGACATTACAGAGTTCTACAGAAAAGCYGTAGTTCTAATCTGATTAAATCTTATTCTGAGAAGCAGAAAAACAAACCAAAGCAGAATTTAAAAAACAGTCTGCAACATCTGGGTTTGATTTTAGCTACAAAAACTTGAAAAAGCAGTCGGTTACAAGGGACTCCTGGTACCAACTGATCTGAAGTCCATTTTTAAACTATATAYGTGTTTGTTGAAGAGTAACCTGACAACATTCCTGCTAATTCTAGATTATATTTTCCTTGCTGGTGAAAAATAAACTCTCTTATCAAATATTTTCCATCAATTAATTCCAAATACATTTTAATATGACATTTATAATGGCTAGCCTCTAACATGCATTAATAATTTAATAATTATAGATATATCTATAATAATTACAGATATAATTCTTCAAAAATGTGTGACAGCCACAAATACCTGAATTTAAAAGTGTTTTGGAGGCTTTATCACATGACTCTATCTGTCTTTATTCTTTTTTAGGTCTAAGCACAAGACAGAAACTTTGACTTTTGTTTATAATTCCAAGTTCAAGACATGGTTTCCCTGTCACAAAGATTTCAGTCCTGCTCTGCCCTGGGAAAGCTACTTGTGTCCACAACGCTGAGCATCCCACAGCCTCTAGTGGCTCCAGTTCGAATAGCACATGTTGTGGAATTACATTTTAAGTTGTTTTTAGGACCAGTACCATAAGTAACCTGAAACATCAGAACTCTTACTTACAGTGACTAACAATACAGTTTATGAATTACAGGAATAACAGAGTGAAGGAGAAGGACAGAGTTTGGCTAAGCAGGGGGGTGTAAAGGCAGCCAGCAGAGGGGTTTGCACACCAGCCACACCTGCACCGACACCGCCAGGCAGCGACAGCCAACGGATTCAGATGATTCCTCCAAGTTACAAACACCAGGTAAGTGTCCAACACCCCGGAGTACACAACTGCATATTTGCCAGAAAGGGATGCACAGGAACAAATACATGTTCCTCGTTTTACCAAGGGCGCTGAACTAAAAGTCTGCGGAACACCTCTGAATTTTCAAGTTGTCATCGAGTACAAATTCACCATTTTGTCACTTCTTCCTCTTTTATATACTGGTCTAAGAAGTGATCAGTAGTACATTGTGCCCTAGATTCCAAGAAATACACTATATTCCAGATTCCTAGAAGTTTATGCAGATGTTCAGCACAAGATTTCCTGAGTTCCYTCCAGTTAGGACTGTGAGCTTCCACCACTAATGAAATCACACCTACAACTACCTTACACAGTCAGGAGTCTGAAGTCTGACACCACAAAATGACATTTTTATTACAGCATTCCTTTTAAGTTTTCATTAAAATTACACAGGGAGGTGATAAGAACACCAAAGTCCTTTTCATGCTTTCAAAAAAAAATTTWAAAAATTACAGAATAACCTGGAATTGAAGAAAAAACGATGGTGTATTCTGATGAKTTAGAGTAGCTGCATAGCCACTGGGCAAAGTTTACTACTAGACAGCATCAAAAAAATAACTGATAGCCTTAATTCACAATATTCACCTACAAAAATGCTGCACTGATGCTTGACAGTTACTTATCTCTATTACCCATTCATTATGCTTCCAGTTGCAAGGAATGAGGAATGAACTAATACAAATAAATAGTTTAAAAGACTAAGTAGTAGACACAGAAAAGGACGCAACGTCAAAAACAGTCCYCTGAAACCTGCCAGCTTAGGTGTTCTTGTACAAACCTCCTTTTGAAATGGGAAAACAGTGCACGAACAAGTCCATTGCTATCCTCCAGCAACTTTTATGTATCACTCCATGTTTCTTCTACTGTTGCAGCAGCAAACGTGGTTATACAGGAATGTATTGCTACCACAGGTTATACTGTATAACTAAGTCTTTACATCCCTCTCAAAAAGCAGAGAAATTAAGAGTTTGCATTAGACTTTCTACTGCATTTTACTTCAAAGTGCTAAAATGACTGAAGAYGAAATTCCATTCCCTATGACAATAAAGGGCTGCAGCAAAAGAAAAGAATAAAGGAGGTATCTCAACACCAAACATCCATTCCCATTAAAATTCTCTCCCAAATAACACCACTACCAAGGAAAATCAACAAATACCTATCATTGTTTCAAAGAAGCAAAATTTCTCTGTATTAGCTGAACAATGAAAACAATCAACACATTCTACAATTAAAAATTGCAATTAGGAAAGGAAGAAGTAATTACCTGTGGCCTCGGATATCAGACTGATCACAGACTCCTCCTAAAGCAATTCTGTGGAATTCTCGACCCAAAGTCTTTGCAATTGATCTTCCAACACTCGTTTTACCAACCCCTGGGGGCCCCACAAAACAAAGAATGGGTCCCTTGAGGTTGTTTTTAAGCTGTCGCACAGCCAAGTACTCCAAAACTCTCTTCTTCAACTTCTCCATAGCATAATGGTCRTTATCCAAAACAATTCGAGCTGCACGGATTTCAAGGCGATCTGTCAATGACAACACAAAAGAGATCAGCACATTCACCTTTAACATGGAAACCATTCATTGCACAATGGAAACGAACACCTTCAGCAGGGCAATCCCCCAACACACACATTTCAGACAATGCTTTTCTAAAACAAAGGTATTATAATTCTTCTTTAATAAAGAAGTTAGACCTAAGCTAGACATATTACAGTACTGATAATGACATCCAAGGCTAAAATAATTACAGTGATTTTCTATATTTTATATACATGTATATTTTTATTCACTGTAGCTAGAGAGTTCAAAATATCAATCACATGAATGACATCACTCACTAACCTTGCTTAAAGTAAAAACTTTGAACCGCACATGACATGGCATAAGTTTAAAAGATCAAAGAGCAACTTCCACCAAAAAATACTCTGCTAGGACACAAGTGTCAACGAACACTTTACTCATTTTGGAATTCTTTGAATACTACTGCAAAGTAGCTGTAGGCAGACCTTTTTACAATTTAATGATTAAAGAAAATATTTACAGGAAGATTTGTAAACAGCCAGGGCTGGTTCAAACCAGCAACAATTCATCACTACACGCAGGCTAGAGATGGACAGACATTTCTGCAGGTGTGCTAAGTCCACCCTCTGGAAAGTCATTTTGCCCACTTAACCTACTTGGGTCGGCCGTGTTTTGTTTTCTACTCTTTCCTCACTCTCCGTTTTTGGACACTGTATCTGTTTTAACAGTATCACCCTCTACTCACAACTTTGAAAACCATGGTACAAAGAGGACATGAGACTCAGTTTTTCTACAGCACCTCAAGTTGTAATTATTAAAATTAACTACAATTGTGCTTTTTTATCCTTTTATTCCTTACCAAACTTGATTAACTTTAGATAAACCATAACCTTCTTTAGGAAGATTAATGTTACAGAAATGTCCAAAAGTTTTTTGTCKAACATATAAAAATAATTAGATATTCATTTCTTATTATTTTCCGTATGTTAGCACAAATTGTAATTAATAACACCTTCCTTTTTTATAAACCTATTCTTAATACTTTTTAAATTCACATTCTTAGATGTACAATCGAGCTACACAGGCTCAGATCTCACTGCAGTCTAATCCTTTGTCTAGCCTAAAGTAACATATCAATGATGTTTTTACAGGGCAGAACTAAGTACAGTGTTCACATGTTAGTTACTTGTCCTAAAATGTCTGTGCAAGAGAATCACCAGTAATAGAAGGGTTTACCTTTTGTACTTTTGTTCCATGGCAATTCTACCATCAGTTCCAAGTAATTTCTTGTCAGAGCATATTCTGGCATTGACTGAGGCATCTTCTTTAATCTGGAAACACATGCACAGAATTCAAAAGGCCAACCAAAAATTAAATGCAAAGAAAGACTCTCCTGCACCACAAGACAGCAATTGAACAAACCTGAGGTTTAAAATCATTTCAAAAACAAAACCAACACAAACATATATCAAACAGGAAAAGGTCTGCAAGATTTGTTTTAAAATTTAAAAGAAGAAACCATCATTTAAGAGTCTCCTACCTTTTTATTTCTTTAAGACAAACTTTAAGAGCTTGTTCTGACATACTGGATGTTCTAATCTTTTTTTCTAGCATGACAACATCATCATGATCTTCTTCTTCCTCCTCATCTTCTGTAATGTTTCCATGACTGATTCTTCTATTAGGACGAATAGCTACAACCTGTGCAATGGAAGCAGAGCCARGCAATTGCACCAGGTCTTGGCCTTTAAATAAGGTGCATACTTTGGCTTTGAATGAAAATCATGACAAAAACWGGTAAGGTGCACAGAAAAATTCAGAATGTTTTAACTCCATAACTTCACAAAGTGTTATTGGTACTAGTTTGAAAAGTTACAGTTCTTTATGTATTTCCTAAGTGAGTTTATCATATATCCTAAACTAGCAAACAACAGAAAACAAGAAAAAAAACTGAAAGCAGCTATTTGTGATATTTCAAGCACTGCAGCCCATCGGATTAAGCAATTATTTCCCATTTACTAAATTGCATAAGTGCAGTTGGATGCAGCAAAAGTGAACAAACTCCATTTTACTACACATATTCTTTAACTGTATTTCAAAAGCTGCCACTCATCTGCAATGCCATCAGTAAAAGATACACCTTTCACTGCACAGGCCAAAACTTACTGTATGCACACCATGCACATGAACTGACTCTTCAGAGGAATCTGAGCATTCACTCAATGTCACAAAGTGCTCAGATTAACATAAAAAAAAATAAAGCCTAGGCCATTTAAAAAAAATATTTTGTCTTTTACAGATCTACACAGCCAAAGTTGCCAGCTGGGTGTTCTCTGCAGCTCCAGACTATGATCTCACGTTATAGCTATACATTTAAAATGCACAGATTAAAATCATGCGTGTTCATTAGCCTGCTTAAAAAGTGCATCTTTGTACATATTTAGAATGTTTAAGTATCTCAAATGTAAAGCTTCATACCCTTTTATCATCATCCTGTTTGGGCTTTCTTGTTTTTTGAAGCAGCTTCAGGCCTTCAATCTGTCTGACAAGCAACGGTATGGTCATCTTGAACCGTTCTTCCAGCCTAACAGCATCTAAAATCTAACAGCAAGGAGCTGTAAGCAGCCAACAAGTTCACACTGATGAATCCTCACTTTGGGGAAAGGGAACATGGAGGTACTGCTACTGTCTTTTGACCACAGTTATAGAATAGATGTATTAGGGAAAGAGGCAGCAAGAAAAGCAAGGAGAATATGTATGCAAAATCTAGACTCAAGAGCCCAGATGCTAAAATTACAAAGCACTTCAAACTAGAGAAAAAGTCTCTTATCCTGTCTAGTTTTAAAGYGTCTTACTATTTCAGTTGCATTTTCTGTGGCAAACGTCTATCAGTGTTCTATTTTTCAATTACTAGGSCTCAGGAAAGAAATGGCCCTGTTAAGAAAGTTACAGCATGATCTCCTTGGGTAACTCAGGAAAAAAAATCCCCTGGTGCCTTAAGGTTTTTTGTTTATAGAGATTTTTCTTTTCTTTATTTTGTTTGTCTTTTTAAAATTTTATACACCATTCCATTTTCACATTACATGAAATTAATATGTGGAAATGGGTAGAATCCTGCCTCTCTGTATTTCCATAGCTTCAACTGGCTGCTCTTTTCTTTAGAGCTTCTAATTAAAAAAAAAAAAGTGACACACTAAATTTAATAACTAACGTATCTTCCTCCAGCAGGATATCCAGCTACAGTACACACCTTCCCTTCAAATTACTGCATTAATTTCTACTTGTGGTGCTTTGAAAGAACATAACATGCTTTCAATTCCAGGTGCAGCATTAGCAGTGACAGAAGAAAAGGAACAAAAAAACTTCCAAACACAGCAAGCAAATACAGAAATCAGACTAGTAAGCATCAAGCCATAAAGATCATTTTTGCATAGATTTACTCTGACATATGATAGAAATTTAACCAGTGCCTCAGTATTTAAAGAAACACAGACTTCAGGATGTTTTTAAAAATATTTTTAAAAATGGTTGTGAAGGTGTTAGTATTAAGATATATATAATGATCTGTCAGCTGGGATAAGTAAGCAAAGTTTCAACACAATTTGGAAAGGCAAAGTCCATGCTCTACTTATTGTTTAATAAAATTAACTATTTCCAAGATTTCCCAACTAGATTAATTTACCTCTTAAGTGACTTCTGACATATGCATATAACACTTTAAACAACAGCATAAAAAYATTTTACAAGCATTCATGCTCACTTGTAACAAATCCCTGCTGGCACGTTATCCCTGTACAGTCACAAGTGCAAGCAACTCCAAAATTATTTAAAAGTGACTGACTCTAAAAAGATAGCAACATACTTAACTACCCTGAAAAAAAGCTTAAGAAGATGATACCTGCAGCTTCTCTTGGTTGCTTGTTCGGATGATAGATGTCAGTATATCTGGCAGAGCTTCCCTAGGCAGATTGTCCAGGAGCCGTCTGAGCTTTGCCACTGCAGGCACTGACATATCCAGCATCTCAACCAGCTACAACACACCAGGAACAACATTAATGGCTGCTGTGTTTCTTTTTGCATTATCTCAGTGGGTCTCTGACCTAAACAGGATTGTATCTTGCAGTGTGAAGCACGTCTAAGTAGTTTGTCGAAAAGCTACTGAAGTAAGTTCACAAAAAGTTCACAGAAGAGGCACTAACTCAGCATAGGGCATCAAGACTTTGAGCTTTCTGCTTGTTTGGGAAATTCAAAAATATCATTATTGTTTGCAGCATTTTTTTCAATACATACATCTCTTATTTCCCCCACAGACCCAGATTAAAAACTTCCCCATGACTTTCTATACATCCTTTAAACTCAAATTCGTTATACCTAGTTTATAATCAAGGTTCTAGAGGGTTTTTTTCTCTTTAATAAAAAAAACCAAACTCACAAAAAAAATCCATTGTATATATTTTTTTACGCATCTATAAAATTCTGGAAAAATTAATCAAAAGTATTCCTTTTACTAGAATGTATTTATAGTATTGCTATATATGAAACACCAACTTACCRTAGGACTAACACAAGCAGTTAGACTCAGCCTGCAATGAGCTGTTTTAGACACCCTGGAACTCAGCACAGAAATCTCAAGCTATTACAGTAACATTTATTTTGTAGCTGAAACACTGAAACTCTACTAGTCACTAAAAATTTTAAGAGCTGGTGAAACAGAAGGGGAGATAGGAAACACATAAAGAGCCTAAATGTACACATAGATTATATGATACAGGGGATTAAAACAAACTACCTGCACTGCATACTTGTAGAATTGTTCTGACAGCTCTCCAAGCTCCTCCTCAGATTTATGCCCATTAGTGAACTGCTCCAGTCGATCTAACTGCTCCACTTCAGCAATGGGATACGGCTTCTCCTTCAGCAGCTCCAGGATCTGGAATCGGCAGAGGCCCGTCACCAGCAAGGTGTAATGGGGTTTGGGCCAGTTGCTACCAACCACCTGAACTGCCAAGGCAGCAGTGCCAATCCTAAAAACAGAACAAATCCTTGTATTACTTGTCACCTTCCACAGAACATTTTGTGTGCCCCTTACCAGAAGCAATCAAGCTATGGGTTGCAAGACCCTGCTGGGTCATAGTTCCCATCGTGAAATGCAATCAAATTACCCAATTTCATTTGTAACACAGAGTATAAAACCAAACCCTAAAACCTGAAAATGAACCACTTAACTGAAAAAGTAACTAAGATACTATAATAGAGTCATGCAATTTAGAAACATTTGTAATTTCTTCATAAATACTGGCTCTCGCTGTGGACAGGCACGGTGACATTTCTGCTTAAACAGAAAATGAGAATGAGAAATGACAGTGTTTGTAAGTTATGACTCTTCACTGAAATTCTCGGCCTTGTACTGAACAAATGTTTTAGATCACACCGTACCTATTCAAGCAGATTTAAAACTGAAGTTATTTTCTTGCAAAATCTTACGAAGTCCACTGATACGATAAAGTTTGGAGAGTAAGGGTTACAGAATGTTAGTTTCACTCATGCTTTACCGCACGGAAATAGAATTTGTTTTCATTTTGTGCGAACTAGGTTAATATCCGTGCCACCTATTAGGTGCAAAATGCTATGGTTAACAGCTGTAACAGCCCTAGAGCTGCGTTCTTTCCTCTATTTTCCTCTTCCACCTTAGTCTCTTTTCAAACTTCTCTTCCGGACGCCTGCGAGCCCGTCCCCGGCAYCYGACCCGCTGGGCCGGTGCAGCAACCACGGTTCTCCGAGGGCAGACGCGTTTCCCGAGGGCGGCGGAGCCGGACGGCCCCGCCGGGTGACCCCAGGCGAGCCCCGGTCGGGCAGGCCGGGCCCGCTCCGCGGGGCCCGCAGGCCGCGAGGGCGGCAGGGAGAGCCGGGCCGGGCCGCACCTGTGCAGGCTGGGCAGGTCGTCGCAGTCGGAAGTGGGGTCGCTGGTGTTGGGGATGACGCCGATGATGGTGCTCCGTAACGAGGTGCCCTTCAGCAGCCGGCTGCGCACCAGCTGCATGTTGCGCGGCGAGTCCACGCTGGTGCGCATGGTGGAGCCGGGCAGCAGGACGCCCTCGTGTGTGAGCAGCAGCGGCAGCCGGGTGGGGATCTGGATAGCGCTGCCCGCCGCCATGGCTGCCCGAAACCCTGGGACTGCCCCGCCGCCCGCGCCCCTCACGCCGGCCCCGCCGCCATGGCAGCCCGGCCCCTCACACCCGGCGGCCCCGCCCCCTACGGACGCCCGGCAGGGACCGGCCGCGCTCGCCCCGCCCCGTCCCGCTGCGCCCCCTACCGGCGGCGGCCGCGCGGCCCCCGGCCCGGGCCTGGCCGTGGCCCCCGGATCGCTGTCGCCGCTCCCGCCGCTCCCGGGGCCTCCCGGGGCCTCTCGGGTCCGAGCTCCTGTCAAACACCGAGCCCGGRCCGCTTCCCCTTCGCCCTCCGGAGGCCGCTCGGCCGCCGGCAGGTGTCAGCCTGGCACTGGCAATGGGTGCGGGCTTTGAGCTGTAAAACGGTGCTAAAGGCCCCGACACTGGAGAGGGAGCAACAWATCGTTTGTTAAATGGGGCGGTTACGAAGTGAAATCCATTTTGTGCTGGTTTTTACACAAATGTGCTCTCCTGCAGAGGGCTCAGCGCCCTGTTTCACAGAACCACAGAATGGTTCGGTTGGAAGCTCTGGAGGTGATGCAGTCCAACCCCCTGSCCAGGCAGGGTCACCTGGCGCAGGTGACACGGGAACGGTCCGGCTGGCTTTGGAATTCTCCAGAGAGGGAGACTCCATGACCTCCCTGGGCAGCTGTTCCAGGGCTCTGCCACGCTCCATGGGAAGCAGTTGTCCCTCCTGTTGAGGAAGCGCGGGTGAGCGCTGTTGTCCTTCCGAGTGCTCCAGGCAGCCCCAAAGCGGGAGGAGATGCAGGACAGGGCATCTCTCTGGGGGCGGGCGTTGTGGCCGGAGCCTCCCTCCAGGGCAGAGGGAAGCAAAGCCCGGCTGGTGCTGCCCGTTCCCAGCCCGTGCCCAGCCTGGCTGCCCGCGGAGGCCTCGCTCACACCGCGGGAGCTCCACTTCCATAGGGATGTTCAGCAGCCCTGGAGGCACCAGCCAAAGCACAGCTCGCTAGGACCAGTGACATTCCTTGGCCCAGCCAAAACAGCCTGCCCAGGTGAAAGGGCTCCAAGCACCCATGCCTTATGGAGCGTTCAGATGAAAAACTGGGGTTTGGAAACTTTCCTTTTTTTTTTTCCCATTGGTGAAATGAGGTGCAATATCAAAATTGCATAATGCAGTGAACTACGTTAGTCAATCTCTTGTTAATCACTGACTTGTGTGATTAATGCTGAACAAAGGTAATCCTGTACAGAGGGGAAATCACAGTAGCAACAAACTGACAACTTGAAATGCAAAAGGATAGCTGCAGTAAAAGCCTTGCCTAATCATCTGGTTTATTAACACCTTAATCCGTTGCCCTACTGGAAAATGCAAGGTAATAAGATATATGGAAATAACAACAATATATTTAAATGCAAAAAGTTATTACAGCTGAGAAAAATATCTTCTAAAGCAACCACCTCAGGTACCTGAGAAAGAAGCTGGAATTTAAAATACTAGTCAACATGACATTTAGAAAACATTAATATAAAAGGGCACATAACACGTGGAAAGTGTTTTGTGGATTTCCCAATGTTAAAAATAATTACTCTGTAAACATATGTTCAACACTCACAAATGTTTAAGCATCTCTAACTATATTTGTTTGGAATGTGAACACAAACCAAACCTAAGGGTTAAATATTTGCTCATCACATTGACTGGTGAATTTTCTCAGTTTGAGTATTTTGATTGAAAATAATCCACCAATGTCATCATGTTTATTGTCTAGACTACCATTCTCCCCTTTCTTCAGAGATGACTAGTACCTGTGCTCATTAACAATTGTTTCTTAATTAATTCTGGAGCTGTATCAAAAATCTCAATGATTGCTTTAAAATTTCTTTCAGTTTCTACTGAACAACTCCTAATACCCAGGGCTATATTTTACTGTGTGTACTAAGCAATACAACAGGGTCGCATCCTGATTATGATGTCTAGATAGTACTTGATCCCCCAAATTGTATTTTGCTTAAATACAAACAGATCACATTTGAGTAACAGCCTTTCAGAATGTTTTTCTAGACTAGCAGAACATTTCGTCATACCTGGAGAAGCATTTTTGATACCTAGCAATAAGTATTAAGATGTGCCTCCAACTTGGGGGATTTAAGATTAAAAGGGACAATTGCCACATGGTCTGACCTCCTCTGACTCTCACCAGCAGCTTCTGCATCAAGTCCACAGTTGCTGACTCACACTGTGTCTCCAAGGCACTCAGCCTTGTTTTTAAGTGTCTGTAACAGAGCATCTACCACTTCTCTGGGTTGCTGTTCGGTAGTTGATTACCTGATTAAAATTTGCACCTTGCTTACTTGTACTTCCAGTTTCCAGAGACTGGCTTCTGTTGTATCTAACAGATTGAAGAGTTGTTTACTACAATAAAAGTCATTCCTCTATGAACACGACCAGTGCTCCATGAGCAAGTCACGGCTTGACTTTGAGCTTCTCTATTAGCTATCTTTCTCATTTTTTAGATAAAATCTCATCCTTCTTAAAATGTGGGTAGCCTACAAACAGTATTCATTTACTTATCTTGCAAATGTCATAGAAAGGGGGTAATACCTCTTTGTGTTTCCATTTACTATTCCCTTCTCATGAAATCAAGCGTGAGGTTTGTTCGGGTACAGCACCGCTGCACACGGCTCARGTGCTCCTGCTCTGCTCTGGGTGCAGCACAAGCCTGGCTGATGGAGATRGGTGTCAACGCGGTGTGCTAAAGGCAGTGAACACTCTAGCAGAYGGTGTGGTGCACCTGTGCTTCCCATTTCATAAACCTGTGCCCTGCAGAGCCTCCTGCTTCCGCTCTCTGAAGCTGGACTGACACAACAACTGGACCTCATTGATTATTTTATTGATAAAACAGCTGGTCACTTTTTAGATCCCAGTTAACCAAGGTACAGACCACCTCCTTCACATTAAGCATGTAAGTAGTGCTATTCATTTCATGTCCTTCAGAGACTGACAGGATAGAAATGCTCTTCCTGAGCTCCTTGGCAGTCCCATACTAATCATTTTGCAATAATGATCTTCTCAAGACCTATTTCTTTAAAAAATAAAGCAATTCACAGTTATGTGTATTTCATGCTGAAAAACTCACATAACTTTTTCCTCTTCACCCACCTCTGCTCTATTTCTTGTTTAGAGTTCAGTATTTCCAAAAACCAAGACCAAGGTACCTCACAATGAAGACTTGGGGTTAATATGTTTGAGATTAAAGCTCAGTAGTTTTCTCCTAAGATGTGCACACACTTCTCTTCTGCCCCCTCACTGGCACTCTCTAAAGCTCTCAAGCCCTCTGCAGCTATTTTATAAAACAAGACTCTCAATTTGTCATCAGACTTTCCCTTTCTCACACTCCTTCTATTTTGTACTTACAGATCGTTTGATGTGGTCGTGTTCTTTAGGAACTATTTCTCTCCAGTCTCAACTGCTCTGTCTATAAATGAAAGAGAAAAAATTTTCCCATTTTCTTTTCAAATTCTCTCTCTACTGTGTGAAAATTTAAGAGCCTCTCTTAACAATCACATAATCTGGCTCCAAATCCAACAGAACACTTATTCTTAAAGACTATGAAAAGATGCTTTGAATTGACTCAAGGTCTATTTCTATATATCRGTTAAGCTGAGACATCCAGTAAGAAATATACAAGACTGGTGCAATATAAAGAATTAACTGTCAGGATTTTGCAATGCATCTGATGATAAAACACACATTTTGCAGTCTTCTGAGGTGAGGGATTATATCATGGTCTGTGCACAGATGGACTACATGACTTGTCTGTTTATTAGATTATTTTCCTCAATAACATTTCCTCTACCCCAGATGCTTCCTAGCATCTTGGCATGCATCACAAATACCTCAAAAATCTTTAAAATACCATAACTAGGAAGGAAGTTCATGTGAAGCTGTTGAAAGGATGTCATAATACAGCTGAACTGCATTTTAAAGTGCATGTATTTTAATGTCCACTTTTTCCACTCACTATAAGGTTGAAGTGGRAATTTAAATATTTATTTTTTAATGTAGTCTTTGTTATCATTTCTATCCTCAGTGATTCTTTCTTCACACAAAAGAATTTGCGTTTCTTCAGATCCTGATGGATTAAAAAGCTACTGGTTTGTTATGTAAGCACAGCACATGGAACACATGCCAGAATTGCTGGCAGCACATTACTGACTAACAGAGTGAGAGACCTTTCAGACATTTCTGAAGCTCTGTGTAGGATCCTTTATGGCAACTGTAAAATGCATTTTAGGAGTAAGTGCTACCAGACCTCACCAGAGCAGCTGAACTTAGAGACTTAATCTTTTATTCAAAAGTGTGAGTGAACTCCAAGGAAGGGACAGGGGGAGGTACACAGAAAAAGAAATTCAAATTCACTGTTAAAGTTTGAAACTGGAGCTAGAACAGCACGGGGTAGAGAGAGCTCTCGCCTGTCTTGCCTAACCAAATAGGATTTTCACACCAGATGCATACATACCACAAAAAAATAAGGATTCAGAGGAACTTCTGAAGGACAGGAAATATCCATGGGAAATTAAAGAAATGCCATCAGTAGAGCTGTGCTGATGAGGGTACAACTGTAGGAATTGAAAGAGAATTTCACTCAAACTTAGTTTTGCTGCCCAATGTCATACTACCTGGAAAATATTTTTTTTTCTCTCTTTAATCTGCATACTGTCAAATCAGCCTTTTTAGGGAACTGCTAGTAAGAGAGAAAAATACGTTTCCTTAGTATAATGGACCTGAATGAAAGAGCTGAAAAGGCTACATTTGAGGCTCATATGTCTTTGGTAAGGTTTTGTTAGCTTAACCCACTTTTTCTTTAACCTCATAAAGTGGAAAAAATTTTGAATTGTAACTAAGTAAATTTTCTTCTGAAAACAGGAATATTGCCACCAAAGAAGAGAAATGTGGAAAATAGTGGAGTTACTGCCACAACTTATTGAAATAAATACTCTTCCAAGTCAAACTCAATCATATTTGTAGTCAATAATTTAATGAAGTAACAGTATGAAGGAGTTGCAGAATCACATTTTTATGTTCCTCTTACCCAGAGGAGCATTTTCTTTTCTGTAGTTCTAATGAAATTTGCTGACTGCCACCTAAAAATTGCATGCAAATGTTCTGGAGTAATTCTAGGGTTTGACCTTACAGAAAGTCCACACAGACTGTGGGACAGAGCACAGAATTATTACACAGACATCAGAGCAGTAAAATTTGGGAATGAGCAGGAGTTTTGCCTTTTTGTCTTAGCAACTGGTTAGACTGCCTGGTCTGGATTTAGTCACTCTTCTCTGTTTGCAAGAGTTTGACAGGATATTAACTGCGCCCTGTAGGTCAATCAACTCAAGAATGTTTTCCTACCTGATCCYTTTCAAATCTGCAAGATA
Source organism: Amblyornis subalaris (assembly GCA_018881555.1). Taxonomy (NCBI): domain Eukaryota; kingdom Metazoa; phylum Chordata; class Aves; order Passeriformes; family Ptilonorhynchidae; genus Amblyornis; species Amblyornis subalaris. The sequence continues at coordinate 3,105,718 of JACAXG010000027.1, read as the reverse complement.
ATAATTCCCTATGTGAAGCATGACCTACTCCGCTTTCAGTCATTCAACCAAATTTTATCAACATTATTCAATTTTCAGAGGCAAAGCCCTTAAAAATTAAAGTTAATAGAGGCAGTTACCTATCTCTGAATCAGCAAAATAAACCTTTTTGTTCTGTGCTATGGTATCTGCCATTGGCAGGGCTGTGCTACACAGATACCCAACCCTTCAGTGCCAGTTTTGATCACCATACAAACTGAATGGAGTCATTAGCCAAAATGTTATCCATCATTTCATGTTTAAAAATATTTTTAAGCTGCCAGATATTATAAATGTTGTTCTAGCAGCTGCATTGATTTAAAGCCACTAAGTAATCATAACTGTGTACTCCCTGAGGATGTTTCAGGAAATTATATACTAGAACCAATTTCCTTTCTAATATGGTTGTGGAAATTCAGGTCAGGTAGCCACTGACCTCATTGTCTGAAATTCTGAAATCTCCTCTGCACAAACATATCATGTGTACATGGCAACAACACTGCTACTTTATGCTGATTCCTCTAATGTACATAATTTACATTCACCTCACCTTATTTTTCATAGAAATKACTGTATTAGCTAAGCACAACAGCATCCAGAGTTCTGCATTTTCCCCCTGTTGGTCTTCTGGTAGAATATTATGATAGTGAAAATACAAAACATGGCAGATATAGGTAAATTTATTGTTWCCTATTGCCTCTTTGTAAAACTTTCATGTGTACAAACTTGTTTTCAGTACCTATTAGAAAAACTAAAAATGCTTATCAGTTTCAAAAAATCCTGGGAGTCTTGCCARAAACTGCTGTAAATAAGAACATGCAGAAAAGAAAGACAGGACTCTTAGACATTATTAAATATATATTAAGTAGCTGAGAAGAATGTTTTGTGATTGACAAATATGAGATTAACTAAGTCACTGTGATGTGCATAATTTCTTTAGCTGGACAGACATTGCAGCTTCGTGATGAAGCCTGAAGGGTACAGGACACTTCAGAACTGGGCTCAGTAAAGAGTCTTCCCTTTAATTTGCAGTTTCTCTGGTAACATCTGAGACAGCAAGACATGTTACCAAAATTACTTCTGTCTATAATTCAATCACCCATTTTGGGATTATTTCTTCACGATAGGAAAAAAAATCCTGAATGCGTGCCAAAATGGACTACAAATTAAGAGATGAAAAAGGAACCTTGATTTCCACACATCTCTGCATAAATCTTGACATTTTACTCCATTCTCCTCACAGTCCTTTACTTTTATGGCCTCTTTTGCCAGAGAGACAAACAATCTCTACTGATTTATCTAGTCATCTCTGGAAAACATTAATATTGATATAGCSAAAACGTGTCAAGCAGGTTCCTTTTCACATAAGCTATTTTTCCCTAAATTATGGAAATGTAGAACAGGAGAAATAAAAAAAGCTGCTTTTCTCATGTTTATTTATATGCTATTTAGGAAGGGAGGAGCATGTTTTCTGTGAATTGCATTAGAGAAAGCCCATTAGGTTTGATTCTGGCATGCAAATATTAATGGCAGTAATGGCTTTGTTCTTACCCATTAATTCAATCTAGAGCATATCAAATGGCTGTGCCATGCACATTCCAGAGTAATCTGTGCCACAGCTGGAGGAGGCAGCCCAGTGAGAACTGTCTCACCCAGCACTGCCTGCTCTGCAGCTGCCACACACTAACCGAGAACCAAGACTCTGTTGCTAAATAAAAATCTCTAATAATGGACTTCTGGTTATCTTTTAATTTAGACACAAATTAATATCTCTTTTTGATACTTAACTCTTGTTTATAGGTTGAGGGTTTTTTTACAAAATGTTTAAAATTTATATTTGAATTTTTTAAAAGTGGTTTCCACGTAGAAACAGATGGAAAGCCTGACTGCTTTACTGCAAATGCAGGGAGTATCCTCTTTGGCCTCATCTCTTTCAACATAAATATTTATAAATAATACCTATACTAGATTAATAAATATAATATAGTTCTAATATGAATCAAAACGTCCAACAGTAGGTGGCACATGTRTTACGTGCAGTGTGAGTATTTCACCATCTTTCTTTCTCATTTAATCCCACAATAGGTTTAAAAACATTTACAGTACAATTGGTGGAAAGCAAATATCTTGACGTAATTTAAGTGGATAATTATTTTTAATTCTAAATTGCTACATTTAGGAAGAACAGAAGAAACGGCAAGCAAGCTTTTCAGAAAACATTAGGCTATACAAAATTAACTGGCAAAACATGGTGACAGCAGATACATTGCAAATGCATAATTTAAAAATTAACAGCTTAGATGTTTTGATTCTTTTAAGCCTCATTTTTTTGTTAGATCAGCTATTTCAAATAGGTAGCTGTGCTAGRCTAACAATTATAATCTCAGCCTCCACAATTTCAAGTGGAATAGAATCTTCACAAGGGAACAAAAATGGGGCCAGAAATRAAAGCTAATAAAACCAGGTCCTATGAACACTAATAGAGAAAAAAAAAACCGAATCAAAATAAACCAACCCAAAAAAATCCATGCAGACTTTTCCTGTTTCTTCTAAGATATATTTTATTTGGAAAATTGAGGTCTCAGGATAGGATATTAAAATATCTTTTGATATCAGAAAGTCTCAGACCTGGTTCACCAAAAAAGAGCTCACATTTAGGTATTGCATACTCAGTATTCAGGCAGTTGCATCAAGGGCKTTGTTCAAATTCGCCTATGATGTCYATTCTGTTCCATGAAAAACAAAYGGTTTCAGATATGCTGGATTTCTAGATTTCAGGTACACTTTATAACTTCAAATTGTAAGAAAAGGACAAGAGGCAGACACTATGCTTCTAATGCTCCCAGGAACTATGTGACTTCTTTATACTTTTCTTCTGAATGGTAATTTAGTGAAAATAGTCTAAGGCATCTAATTTTGATTATTCAAAAATCAGTTAAATGTATGAAAATTATAACAGTTCAAAATAAGCAGCATAGAGGAAAAAGTAAACGGTGCAGACATTAATAACCTTTTCCCCCTCCTACCATTATTTACATGTTGTAATGTAAATTAATCTCAATTTTGCCGTAAAAATACCGTCTCCTGTGCCATAGGCATGAAACATATAATCTCAGAATAGTTAAGGTTGGAAAGGTTTCCTGGGACAACTAGTCCCAACCTCCAGCTCAAAGCAGGGTCTGCTAGAGGAGGTTGCAATGTCCATTTAGGTTTTGAATACACCCAAGGATGGAGACTTTGCAACCTCTCTATGCAAACTGGTCCAGTGTTCGGTCAACCTCACAGGTTTCTTTCTTTTTTCCTTCTGCTTAAAAAGAACATCTGTTTTTTCAGTTTTGCCCACTGCCTCTCCTCCTTTCACATGATATCTGCATCCTTCTATGATCCCATAACATCCCCCCAGGCCTTCTCTTTCCCAGGCCGAACAATGTCAGTACCTCTCCTCCTATGTGAGGTGCTGCAAACCCTTAACAACCTTGAGTCCCTCTGCCAGACTCAATCCCTGTGTTCCTGCCTGCCTTGCCCTGCTGAGCCCAGAAGCTGGACACAGAACTCCAGATGTGCTCCCTCCAGTGCAGAGTAGAGGGGAAGGGTCACCTCCTTGATCCAATAGCAGCTCTTGTATCGGAGCCCATCTTCCTAATAAAACCTTCCTCTATCATGAAAGCAAGGTGAGGAAGACTAAAATCTTTGGAGTATTGAATGTTCTCACTTCTCCCAATTAGCAGCTATGTTTGCTTTCTGAAACAATGAACAAAATATCACTGCAGAAAAAAACTTACAGTTGTGAAGTGGGAGGCTGCAAGTTAGAAACAACTTAAAAACAGAAATTTCTTTTGCCTCTGCTTGTTTACAACTCAAATTCCCCCAGCAGTCAACCTTTCACAGAAAAGAGACAGAAAATACTGTTACAGAAAACATGCAGCAATCGCAAGGAATGCTACTAACAGTAGCATTTCACTAATCTTTTTAACGTGTGAAGTTGTATTTTAAATTCCTGTTAATCCATGCTACAATTTTAGCTTTAATGATGATTTAATAAGAGAACAGAACTGTCCAGATACTGGCAATTTAACTGAACATACAAGGCCAGGTGATATGCCTTCAGGATTTTTTCAGCAGGAAACAAAGAAAGACCATCAGTCCTTTTTACAATACTAAATACAATTTAGAGTATGAGTTATAAGCTCAGATAATATCCACTGTCAAATAAAATTATGAATGTCCAGCACAAATTGTCATTTCCATTGTGAGAATTCCAAGAGTAGAAAGTATAATCAGGTGCTTTTTTTTTTCCCCTTGCCAGTGATGGTTAGRTTTACAGTATAACATTCCTTCACTATGTTCTGAACTACTCAAAGACCAGGTTCCAGGGCCAGCAGCCTGTGAATTGAGGAGCAGGTTCAGCTTTGAGCAGAATAATTCTCKGGTCTTGTGCTATAATCGTCATTCTCCAAACCAGAAATTTGCTGCAGAAATGTTATCAGTGGTTTCAAYATAGCTTAACAAATCTATTTCAAAGAGAAAGAATGATGTGACTTGAACATGAATATAACAGTCTGAAACACATAATTGGCTGCTGGACCATTACCATAATTATAAATGGCACAACATTGACTAGGAGATAATGTCTGGATATGTGCTCTCAGAGTCACCAACACTAGATCTCCTTCAATAAATATTAATATTTTAATTTTAATTACGATTTACTATTTGATTTAATATTTAATTAAYGTAATTAATATTTATGAAGACTGGAAAGAGCTGTATTGTGCCTTGATCAAATATGCAGGTGATCTAAAACTCTGGGGAGGAAAAGGATATGGCACTTGATGCAACAGAATTATGACAGAGAAACAGTACTATGAACCAAGTATGGAACAGTGGGATTTCTGCAGTGTTTCTAAATATTGGTGTGCATACATATAGATAATGATGAACTACCTGTTTGTATACATACACACACACCTACATACTGATATGCAYACACAACTTAACTGTTAAAATACAGCTTTGGCACAAGCTGACTCTAATTACAGTTTAAAGACTCTTGAGCAGAAAAATGACATGAAGAAATCTGCCTAAATAAATGAGATAAYGTAAGCCAAATAAAAAACTGGGGTCTTAATTCCAAAGCACTACTGGGAAAAAATCCCACTGATTCCAGTTAGAGCCTACACAATCCAGACACTGGAGGGATGCTTTTAGKCATGATGTGGGTGTAGCAAAACACAGAAAGGTAAGAGAGGCAAGAAATAAAGATATCCTAACTGAGCAGTAAGACAAAAAAGGATGTAACCTTTTTTTTGTCCAGTAAATATCAAAGAACAAAGATTAACTAAACATGGAAGAAACAAAGGCAGACTTTTCAGAAGTTTCAGACTTCAGGCAGAGGCCTGATGAGTTCCTAGAACAAAACCAAACTAAAATATAAATAATACTTGTTTGTCTTCAACCTAGACCTCAGAAAACTAAAACAACCTAACCACTGGGAGTGAATAAGGATCTTGTAACTCACTAAAATGGGAATAACAATACCAAGCAAGAAAGCATTTCTGTAACACAGCTAAAATATATGTATATATATATTTATAWGTATGTACATATGTACTGCAAAATGGGCATACAGAGATTTATGGTACAACTGCACAAGTGGTGTACAGGAAAACATCTGCAAGCAATAAAACATGCACAAAAGACAAAACATGTAGAGCAGGCGGGAGAGATGTCCAGGGAACCCAAATTTATACTGCAAAAAAAGCAGAAAGTGTCTCATAAAACCAAAGTGATCCTGCGGCATAAGCAAGAAATATGCCTGGCAAAAGCCAGAATTCCAAGACRACAAAGTAAAAAGAACTATGACAAGATGCTGTGAAAATCATAAAGCACTAAGGACAGAGGAATGACTGCARGGGGCAAAAAAAAGCCTCCTTCAGTTCCAGCTTTTCTTGCTGAAGAGCTCTCACCTCTGATCACTTTGATGTCTGCCAGTGAGACCATCGAGGACTCTCAGTGCCGACCATCCGGGATCAGGCCGTGGGCTGTTTTACACTGGTATTTTGTAAGAAGCTTAAGGAATCATAATTTGAACATGTGTTGGTAACAACTGACAGCAATTAAGAACTAACCATTGGCCATGTGTATTGTATTGTTACTGGATATCAATCTAATAAAAYGTTGCTTTGAAGTTGGCCTCATTTATTGGCTCTCTATAAACAGTCCCATTATTGTGGCTCCTAATTCCCTAATACATGCAAAGATGCAACATATATACACACACATGCATATATTCAGTTGGAACACTTTACATGTTTATCTCCAATGATAACATTCTGTCAAGACTGGAAAAATCTCAGTGACTTTGTCACCAGGTTTAAACAGTTACTTAAAAGTAGCTAGAGCTAATTATAAAGTTTTTTCAATTTTTGCTCCAAAAAAAATCTGAGCAGGGACAAGACACTCTGGAAACAGAATATTGGCAGAATGACTACTTCAGCACCATGTAAGGCAGATGGACAAGTAAATAAGAGCTCTGTTCTTCAGAAATACGAACCTAGTTTAAAAATGATGATTCCTACTCCCRCCATAGCAGACTAAATTGTATCTGTAACTGAAAAATTAAATGCAGAAAYATACAGGACAGTTGAAATGTCATTAGCCACATTGATGGCTAATGTCATTAGGTCAACCTGAGCTGAGCTAAACTCACAGAATAYGACATTTCTGCCTTGTTGAGAGGTAACAGGAGCAGATGTCCTAGTGCTCCATGCATGCCCTGTAGCAGCACGAGGAGGATACAGGTTCCATGTAGCAAATGCCAGTTTTCTTCAAGAAAGRGAGTTTCTGTTGGCTCAGAAACAGAGCAGGCAGCACCCACTGGAAAGAAGGTCTTCATTCATAGCTCCTGAATGTGACCTTAACTTACCACTAATTAGTCAGTGGTGTATTCAGGTTGTTTTTCACGCTCCTAGAAAATGCATGTTAATCCCTGTCTGGAAGTGTCAAAATATCTTTATATGCTTCAGAATACACAAATTTCTACAGTTAACATTAYTGAGGTCAGTCTAACAACCGTAAAAGGAACTTGGTGAGTACTTAATAATATCTTCTGGTTTCCCTTGAGCTGGCTGATAATCCAATGGATGATACAAGACTGTTCTCATCTGCTACACATTCTTGGTTTTCAGCCTTAATGATGAAAGGATATAGTCATAGCTCTTAGCTGCAAAAGTTTTGTACTGTTCCCATTGTTTAATTTAGTAGATTATTCTCAGAAAACAAAAAAGAGGTGAGAAGAACATAGTGTATTTAACATATAAAGGACAAGTAGAATTTGTGTGTAATATAATACAGAAAAACAGAGAAACTAACATAAAAGTAAAAAAGGTTTGCTGCATCCCTCCTCAAACATTATACAAGAAGATCTAGTCTCTACTTATCATGAAAAAGGCTATGAAAAATTGCTCTCCAAATTCATCAATTCACATGTCTCTCCAGCCAAATTAGCATATGGTCCTAACCAAAATCCAGCAGAAGCTGCAAATGTTTTTTGTGCAAGCTGAATCTGATCCAAAAGTCCTGCTCATGATTGGCATGAATACTTAGGAATACTGTAATATTTATTTATAACCTTAAATTCATGTTCCTAGCACCGCGGGGTCAGATGCTCAGAATTTTATAGTATAAAGTCCAAAGCTGTTTCTAGTGCTTGAAGCTGACATTCATTTCAATATTGGCACTCTGTGACTTCACTCCAGGGCTTKGAAAAAAAAAATTATTTAATCTGTTTCCCTGTAGTCTACTGTCTTGGTTTAAGACTACTGAAGAGTTGGACACTCCGAAATAGGTTACCTCCCCTTTTASTTTTAAACAATCCCTTTTCACCAATAAGGACAGACATGAGGGAAAAAATAACAATTTACAAAAAAAAAAAAGAAACAGCAACTGGCAAAAACCCCCTGATAATTAGTAGTTACAAATTGCTGAAATCTCCTAACTCTCGGAAGGAAGAGGAACAAAAACGGCAGCAAAATCCCTCCCCCAAGACGGCGCATGCATGTGGAGAGACAAGGGGAAAATGGTGGACAAACCCCGCTCGGCTCAGCCTTGCCCTGGAACACAAAACTGGGAAGGCAGGAGCTTGTGAAGCAGCAGATGGGAATTGCTGGCACTGCCTGGGAAGCTCCGGCCCCACGGTGAGAGCCTCCCTGCTTCCTTTCAGTGCCTGTGGTGGTGTCTGTGTGTGGGGTCAGTGCTGCTGCTCTCCATCTTCTCCTCCTGCCACCTGCTGGACTCCGCTGAGCTGTTGGGGTGTTGGGCAAGGGGGGGAAGAAATGGTCTCCCCCAGCACCGAGAACGGCCCCAACTGGCCCCAACTGGTCCCTACTGGCTCTGGCCCTGCGCTGCCGACCGGCCTGGAGAAATTCCCTCAGTTTGCATTGGGAAATGCAGCAACCCCCACGTTGCTCCTGTTGCCACTTGAGACCTGCCCGAAGCAGCCCCCTCCAGGGCCCACAGAGAAGCAAGCCAAGTGGGTGCCTTGCACTGCCCGAGCTCTGCCGCAGAGCAAGGGAAAGGCAGCAGAGTGCGGCCTCAGGGCCTTAAAGAGCACAATAAATTCATTTCATGAGGTGTTGCTCTGTGAAAATGTGCTCTGTACATTACTTCTAACCGTATCTTCAAATAAACTGGTTGGCACTGCAAGAAATTAATTTCATTTCTTAATCTGTTTCCTACACAAGTGCCTTACACCTTTTGGGTATTGGAAAAAATTCCATCAAGTATTTCACTTTTGAAACAACGGAAATTTGCTTATTTACAGATTCCAACACCTTTGAAAAATACAACTTGCAAGCACTGAGCCAGAAAAAAAGGTTTAATTGAACAAAGTAGTATGGAAATTACAAAGAACAAGACTTTTAGTGGATATCATAGCATATTTAGTTAGCATTACATTTGCTGCTTTAAGAGCTCTACGTTCTACTTCCTATATATGAACAATTTTATTAATATTCTTATATTCTATACTTAAAATGAAAACTCCTTAAATATCTAAAATACAATCTGGTTTTGGAAAGGTAAAATGTACAGCCTAAGAATGAATACTATTCTATTCCCTGGATGCAGCTCTGTCCAAAAGTCTTTTGTGGGAAGGGCTTGGCAGATGCGTTGATTGTTCCTTTCATCTCCTCCTCTAAGTTCTGCATGTCCTTCCACTAAAGACGCTGATCCAAAGACTTGATTTGATCCAGCTTGTCACTGCAGTCTGCCATGCCACACATCCTCTTCCTCCTCCTCCTTCTCTTCCTCCTGGGCACTGCTGGAGGTTCTCCACCGGCTGAGCTGTCGGAGCCGGAGCCACCCTGCCTGGGCAGCCAGTAGAAGGCAAAGATCGCGAGGAGCATGTCGGCAGAGGCCCAGAACCACCAGTGCTGGCAGGCGGAGAGCAGCAGGCTCCCCTGGGTGATTTTGGGCGACTCCTGGCTCCTCTGCTCCATCTCTAGCAGCCAGGCCATCTCCTGGCTGCGCTGCTGCTCGTGCCGGTGCAGGAGCTCCTCCGTGACCTCCACGGTCTGGTCATCGCCCCGCAGCACRAAATGCAAGATGGCCGCCACCATCAGGATTTGGGTGAAGCTTCCAGCCATGGCCTGGAAGACGAGGAAGGGGAGAAGGGGCTCAGCACGGCTGGATGGGAGATGGCTGCTGGAGTAGTGGAGACAGGACATGCAGGGATCTGGGAGTGGGTGGGAGAAGGAGCTCGGCGGCAGCGAGGGGAAGGTCAGTGAGTACTGTGGRGATGAAGCCACATCCCTGCAGCCCCACGGCAGAGCACTTGCTCTGCCTGAGGTGGTCCCACAGCCCCCGCACCCTCACCCCAGCCCCCAAAAACCCCCATGGTGGCAGGTCCTTCTGCCCCAGGCCTTGTCCAGCAGAGCCTTCCTCCCGCCTGCCACACTCACCGCTGCCTCGAGACGCACTGAGGTGTCAACGCCACYGGCCCGGTGTCCCTGGGGCGCCCGGTGACACCGTTCCATGGCTTGTCCTCCGTGATGTCAGCGGCGCTGGAGCCCAACGGCCGAGCCCTGGCCATGGCCGTTGTCCCTGGCCCTCATGCCCCGCAGCGGGCGAGGCACAGAGCACATGAAATCAGCCATCCACACACCCTGAGAGTCACGGAGGCACCTTTTAGTGCTCACACCACTGCTGTCTCTAACAACTAAGCCCATGCAGGATAAAATCCCAACAAAATTCTAGAACACACAGCAGAACTTTGTGTGCAAAAGAAATCATTTCGTATTTCAGTAGTTCTTCTGTAGGTTTTAAAAGCACACGCATTATATATATGTATATAYAAGGAACATATATATAATAGATTTTATAAATATATAACTATATATATTCCTAATCAAGCAGTAATTAGCATGCAGCTCTTTCATTGAATAAGCCTTTTTTATTTTTAAAGCTTTTTTCCCTACGTTCCTTCACTTGCATACAGCAATGATTATAAAAAGGGAACCTTGACTAGTTCTTAGTGAGCAACAGAGTACTGTAAGAAAATATAAAATGTAATAGAAGTCACAGGAACAAATAAATATTCAGTGGTTAAACTGGGAGCATATATGCTTGGAAAAATAAACATAAAAAGAGATAACAAATATCACTTTTAAAAGTGTGGCATAAGCTTTGTAACATTTCTACTTTGTAACACTCATGCTCAATTATCTTTGTTTATCTTAATTTTTGGTCAGATATTTTAGTATTAAAGAAATATTTTAACAAGACATCTACAGCTTGATTACAGATGAAGATGGCTAACCTCACAGCTCAATTTCAACGAGCAGCAATTGCATTAACTGATAAGTGTACCCAAATAAAGAATGGGATTTTAACATGCATTAAATTGATTACAACGTACTGTTGGGAAACAGCTTTTGAAACAACCACATAAGGCATAGAAAATTGTTATTTCAAAGTAGTGAACACGATCGTAATTGTGGGGTTTTTTCCAATATCAGTTCACAGAAACAATATGAATTATTGTAGTTTCTGAAACATTTTATAAAGAAGGATCTTTATACATTCCTCTTCTGAGTTCTCCTAATAAAAGGCAAAGAGAACAAAACATCAGAAATTATCTCAAGAGAGTAGTGGCTKTTTTGCTCCATGCCAGTGGAACAAAAGTCCTCTGTAAGAGATCTGGAGATTCAGGCACTAGAGATTTCTTTTCACAGTTCTATTCCTCCGAATTTAGTTTTCCTAAATCACTAGGGGCTTTTTACAATCTTGTTACAGTTTTATTTCTAAAAAAACCCAAACCAAACAAACCCTAAAAAGAAAACCACAACAAAACACCCCTCTGAGTTTTGCTAATGCTTTCTCAATGCATGCTTTTCMCCAGTGTTATCTAGTAGGTTGATTGACATCCAGTTCAAATGTTCCAAGCACCTAAACTCATTATACTCATAATTCCAAGCTTTTTAAAATCCAAACTCTGTCTTAGAAACCATGACAGACAATGAAATGATAAACAGTCTTGAAATTACATGATTCTTCAGAGACTTTTAATTTTGTAACTCTGATCTCTGAGCATGCTAAAGGTCACATGTGCTGGCCAAAAAATTGGGTGGTTTTTGTACCATTGTTTTCTCTCTGATTTTCAGATACTCACAAAAAACCTAAACCCGCTTCTTTTCTTTATTCTAGTCAGGTGACTGACAGTCCCTTAATAATTCTACTCATGATCTCTTTGCTGTTAAAGATACGTAGAACTTTATGAAAAACTCAGGGGTTTCTTTAAGTCACACATATTTAACTCAATCTTTTCTTATAAATTATCCCCTTATTCTCCAAGTAAATTTTCATGCAGTTTTCTAAACTCGCTCCAATTTCCCTAACAAGCATCAATCTTCAAATGCTGATAGATAAGGAGAAACAGAGTCTTACTGGAAATGTAGGGCTGGCTACCATGCCCACATTGGTTTAAGATAACTAGCAAGGGTAACAGTGTCTGTGAAAATGGGATGAAATAGGCAAATAATCCACCTGATAAATCTGTACCCTCACTGTTAATGCAAACTGGTCTATTACAGGAAAAAAATCCTGTGCATTGTATATACTAAGCAAAAGCTCGTGTCAAGTCGATAACTTGTTGGTTTGTAAGTGCTCAAAATTTCAAAGAGTGCTTCTTGTCTAAAATATAAGCTTGAAAGTGTAACAATTTATTTCTTCTCATACAAAACTGTAATTTTAGAACTATAAAGAGAATACCACAGGTCTCACAGTGTGAAGCAGCTGCAATTTTATAAAGAAAACATAAAAGCAAGATGAAGGACTGAATTTTAGTCATCTATCAGTATGGTTCGGAGCACAGATGCYACAATTAACAAAAATGCTTGAGATTTTATTCAGATGGTGAAAAATAAGAAACACTGAACTCTTACTTTCAGATACAATTATGTAGTCTATATACAGCCTGGTGTTAGGCATGGAAATTTTTCCACATGGAGATACAACTGAAGTAACTATTACAATTCATTCTAAAATGCAAGCAATTATACTGCCATTTAAGAAAAAGGGAGAAAGAATAAAAGAGAAAGACTAGATTTTAAATTTCTTATAAGTTTTTAAGTGACGAGAACTCAGAACTGTATTGTTGGAGCTATCTTACTGCAGCAAATTTATTAATAAAATTAACCCCAAGAAGAAAAGGCTTTAACTATAGCCGCTTACTTTGTGTCCCAGGATTTCTTTTACACTCTTGTGTTTCTTAAAAATTCTTCAGAGCATCACGTGTTCAATTGCACCCAAATCTGTTTCAGACAGGATGGTCTGCAGCCTGTCAGAATCCTGCCATGGTGGGAGGCCTTAGGATTCAACATGCCCTTTGCTGTATCCCTGTGATCCCATTCATCTTTGGGATCTCTTTTCCTTATATTGGTGGATTTGCCTCTGATAACCTCCAATAAACTACGCAGTATCTACACCTTTTGGAGGTACTACTGCTCGTAAAGAGCTGTGTGTTTTACTAGCTTTTAATGTTTTTCTTATCCTCCTGCTAATAAAATTACATCCCATCCTATCAGATTAAGAAATCAAGCTGGTAAAACAATGAAATAGAGAGACCTTCGCCGAGCATGTTCATAATGGAAACTCTCGTTAGCAGGCTCAGGAGAATGATTGTATTCCCTTCTGCCATTTCAGTGTGGTGACTGCCTGAGAGTCATTTATAGTCCATTAACAAGGGCCAGTGTCTCGGCTGGGGTAAACTGAAGGGAATGAAGTTATATTATATTATATTATATTATATTATATTATATTATATTATATTATATTATATTATATTATATTATATTATATCTGCTAAGCATCTGTTACTGAATGTTACAGTCACTTGTTTCCAAATGGTGAATTAAGTACAGAATTTTGTCTTTTTTTTTTCCTCTGATCATGCATTTAAGAGCAAACATTCTCAAATGTTTTGAAATTGGGCATAATTTTTTTTTTTTTAAAGTGACTAATCCCTGACCTGCATTAAGGGATTCAAAATGCAAATGAAAAATTATACTATGACTGATTAAACTAATCCAGCTACTCCAGAGGCATGCAATTCAAATGATATAGTTGTTCCTAATAATCAGAGCACATGCTAATGTGATCAGTCACAAGTGATACAATCAGAGCACCCTGGTACACAGCTACTTTGTTCCCCTTAAGATTTCATCCTCTTGCAAAAAACTTGGAAAGAGAATGACCCTCTTCCAAAGGGCCCAAGAGGAGACCTCTCTCTGCCAGTTTATAATAGATCAGTAATTCACTGGCCTGACCYGTCCTGAGAAAGGTCGTCTTCTCTTCCTTGGCTAGAGAAGCAGCTGTCAGGAGGATACATTTAAACACAAGTTTTACACATTTATATCCCTCTTGACTCCCCACTGAAGCTCGTATTTTAATTTCTCCATGTGTGCGTTGTGACTAAACAGCTGATAACTACATCTTTTATTTCAGATTTGGGAAAGATGGGATTATAGCCTTCAGAAAGATTTGGGATCAGATGCTGTACTGTAGCCAAAAAAATTGTTAAGTTTGGGGGGCAGCTGAAATCATGAAGAACCTTTCTACCTATTTTTCTGTCTGCCCCTTTTACCACCTGCTGATCATCTCTGAAATGTACTGATTGACTTAACCATTTTGAAAACTAAAAGAAAACTCTTGTGATTCAGCTGAATCAGATCAAGAACAATATGCAAAATTTTAGTAAATATGCAGCACTTTGCCTCAGCAATAGCCATTTTGTAGAATGCTTTGAAGTAATTTTAGTTACTAATGTACACAAGATTGCATACTATCTTTTCTTTTTGCCTTCCCTTCAGCAGCTTTAAAGAGCCACAGACTTTTTTTTTTTCAGAATTCACTGTGCTGATATGTCCTTTTCTGTTAAAAATTTTAATTTTGGTGGACTGAAGATGGAATAGCTAAAGTAACAAAAGACATGAAATTGAATTCTAAACTTGCTGCAAACTTCCTTAAGTTTCAGGAACACGAGGTTATGCCCAGCTCCGTGAGGGAATACTTTCTTACAATATTAGCAAAATTAGCAAAGTTTGGGAGACAGGTGACAATGCACTTTTATGAAGATGTGAAATGTGGAAACCAGCAACAGCAACACTAACAACAAAAAAAGAAACAAAGGCACAGAATAGAGCTTCACTAAATTTGTGTGGGATTTGATGGTTGTACTCCATGGAATGCTAAAACTATATTAGGTAAGTAAATCCTCATCTGATTATGAATGCAGCCTTATAATCATGGATCAATTGTAATTATTCTATAGTACAGTGTTTTGTCTAGGTATCTGTCCTTTAATTGATGTAGTTCTCTCTTCCCCTGGAGAGATGAAGGAGGTCTGTACCTCTCTGGTGATCAAAAACAAAGAATCATCTTTGTGCCTGTTGTTTATGCCGACAGAGATATTTATTTGTTGGATGATCCCTTACCAGCAGTTAATGCACATGTTGGAGAATTTGTTTTGGAACAATGCATACAAGCTGCCCTTAAATTTAAAAAAAAAAAATAAAAAAAAAAAATAAAAAAAACCCAATACTGTTGGCAATGCACCAACTATAGGAGGTAAGTAGAGGTCTTTTTCTGTCACTTATGAGTACTGTGGTATTAAATATGCATATGTATTTTCACAAAATAGAAACAATTCTTCAAATATATGAAAATAAGTATCAGAGGGACACCACTTTCCTTTAGAACTAGAACAGAAAACAAGCAATACATCTGAAGATTGCTGTAGGTGTATTGGTGGTAGAAAAGAGGGAGTAACAGGTAAATACTAAGCATTTAAGTTTTCAAGGGAGGAGGTGTTTTTGTGACAAATCCACTATGAGGATCAATAACAAGATAACATTGACATTAAAAACTGGTTTTTAACTCCATGTTTAGTACCTGTTGAAATGAACAGAGCTTATGAGTTCTGTCAGCCTCATCTCAAGACCAATCTACATAGCTGCACACTTGTTTCTTTTGATTTTGAGTATATTTGTTTGCAAAGAGCAAGTGCCCTGCAGAAAATAAAAAAAAATTGTCCATAAAAAGCAATTAGCTGATGTACAAATGTCCAAGTGCCCAACTGTTTTGAAAGGTAAATCATTAAATAGAATGTTTCCCTTTTTTTTTTTTTTTTTTGGCAGGCTAACTAATTATCTTGGATCAGTAAGGTAAAATAAGGTCTCTAAATGAGAGCAAATATTTACCAGTTACATCACCTGTGCGTGTTCTGCCCACTGATCATTCCAGAACAATTTAAACAAAAGATTAAGCTGTCTTCGCTGACAACTGATTTCTTTGAACTTGTACACTAGCGTGACCTGATTCCTCCTTTGCCCCAACACAATCCTGGGTTCTGAATTTCCTACAGCTTCGATAAACAGGCAGAAGCAGACTTCCACTTCATCTTCTCCCATGGCTGAAAAGAACCCTACAAGCCTTTCTATGAGACCAATATTATTTTAACATTCCATTAATGACAGAGGTAGTGGGGTTGAGTTTAACTATTTAGACCTTGTTACGCAATTCCTGAACTAACTGTAGTTTCTGAGTATTTAGTAATCAATCAAATCTATAGATTTCTTCCTCATGAACTTGTCCAGACTGCCTTTGAAACCACTTAGAGCAAAGACAGTAAATTCCAGAGATTTACTGAAGAACCATCACCTTTGGCTCAGTTTGCTTTATTTTGGGCATCCCAGTTATCCCTGACCATCTAATTCCTACCCATCCTCTTTATTTCATTCTCATCTTTGCAGATCTCTATTACATCATCCTGTAGCAATTTTCTTTATGGCTTGAAGGTTCATTTCAAGATGATTACTTTTTAATCTATAAAAATTCTCCCCTGCCAGTTCAATTCAGAAAAATAGAAAAGGGGGAGGCAGAGTGGGAAATGGATTTATAACTACTTTTCCATGGAACAAAATTGGGCTTTTGCATTTCTTCCTATTGACATTTTGTTTTTTCAGGGATGAGAAGGAGAAAATGGAATATCAATGCAGTTCTGTATGCAGACCTACTTATCCTTCTAAGTACATATAATTTATTATAATTTGTTAGTCAGTCAATTACTGCTACAAACTGGAAGGACTACTTACCATACAGCAGCATTTAGCAAAGGCAAGGACTCTATGTGTGAATAAATACATTTGACAAGAAGTTCCTATGAAATAACTGACACAAAGGTTCTTTTAGGTGGTTATTGTGCTAAAATATGCTTAATATTGGCGGACATTAGCACAATCTAGTTCTACAAAGAATTTTGTATTGCAGATCCTGTAAACCAACTTGCTCGAGAAGAGGAAAAACAAGAGTTCTCCTTTCATTCAAAGCTAAGGTGCACAGTATCACACTGAGTTGTTCTTTGTTCCAGCTGAATATCCCCACTTTAACTTTATCGAAATGTGAGAGATGCACTACATAAAAGAATGCATTTTAAAAAACCGAACCAAAACCAAAGACTTAATAAACTTCGGAAAGATTTGTAAGCTGAAAATGCAGATTGCTTCTTTCTTTTCCTCTTCAAAAAGAAATATTTTAGCACAGAAAATAATTGAAAGAAATAACAAAAAAAGGGAAAAGTTTATAGCCATAGTGAGGATAAAGCCTCTAACTCTTGATCTGACTAGGATTTTAGACTTACCAAAATCTGGAACATCTTGGTCTTTGTTAAGTGCATTATCATAAGAACCCAGCAGCTGAACTTAGTGGGGAGATTTCCAGTCTATTTAAATAAAAGATTAGGTTAATTTCTAATTACAATCTAGAATTACAATTTTTTTGCTGTTTTATACCTTTATCAGTAAAGTTTTATTCTGTTGATGAATCTCTAAATAAAAAAAAAGTAAATATAGAAAGGTCTGGAGACCCAAGGAAAATTTTACATGTATTATACAATTTTTTGTAATTCCTGTTGGATTTCTGTCCAGTGTGTGTTGTTAATTGTTTGAATGCCAGTTCTTTTTAAAAGGTTCATATTCTCTGTGCATTGTCCAGTCTTTCCTCTTTATAAATACATAAAGTGTCTTCTCTCAGTCATTAATTTAATGAAAAGTCCCTCACAGATGATGCATGAGGTGTATACACACAGGAATCTGTCCCTTTGGCATCCTCCTGATAAACTTCAAGCTRGAAATGCCCCTGTATATGAATTAAGTTTTGATGGCTTTATTCAAATTTTATTTGGGCAGAGTTTAATGCCACTAAGTACAAAACAATCATACTCTCCTTTTCCATTTCTGAATTGAAAAAGTGTGAGGTTTAGAAAACSTGTACAATTTTAACTACACAAAATTCTGAAGGTATTTATATCATACCCTGGGCTGCATCCAAAGCAGGGTGGGCAGCAGGTCAAGGGAGGTGATTCTCCCCCCCTACTCCACTCTTGTGAGATCCCACCTGGAGTGCTCCATCCGGCTCCTGGGTCCTCAGCACAAGGAAGTCATGGAGCTGTTGGGACCGGTCCAGGAGAGGGCCAAAAAGAAGTTCAGAGAGATGGAACACCCATCCTATGGGGAAGGGATGAGAAAATGAGGGCCTGGAGAACAGAAGGCTCCGGGGAGRCCTTACCGTGGTCTTTCAGGACTATAAGAAAGATGGGGACAGACATTTTAACATTGCCTGTTGCAATAGGAAAAGCGGTAATGGTTTTAAACTAAAGGAGGGTACATTCACACTAAAAATAAGGAAGAATTTTTTTTTTAATGATGAGGGTTATAAAACACTGGCACAGGTTGCCCAGAGAGGTGGTGGATACCCCTCACTTGAAACATTCAAGGTCAGGTTGGATGGAGCYCTGAGCAACCTGATCTATTTGAAGATTGTGGAAGGGTGGGACTGGATGAGCTATAAAGGTCCCTTCCAACCCTAAACCATTCCATGATCATACTAAGCATCGTTAAAGGGTTTGTTTTTCATAAAGGCAACATTAAAGACTCCTTCTATGTTACCTGATAATTTATTTTAGGAGGTAAAGCAGCWACCTTTTTCTTTACAGTCAGTGGAGAATACCTATTTAATATTTATCCAGACTTCCTTAAAAATTGAAGGAGAAACCAACAACCTGAGTGAGATTTATCCCATTCTGAGATAAAATGCCTGAAACATGGAACCATCCTCTAGAGGTGTCTGYTTATTTCTTCTGATTGTAAAGACAGCTTAGAGAACAGGCTTGGGTGCAGACATCTGCATTATAGATACCTGAAGCAGATTATATGAATCACAGCCTKTTGCATCAGGTTTTCTATTTAATACAAAAAGTACCACCTATAAAAGCTCTTACCCTGTTAATCTTCCTAAAAAGTCTAAAACTCTCTAACAAGGTGTCTCAGTGAAGCTGCTGCTCTGTGTAGCCTAAGTGTGTAACAGCCCCTCTAATCTGCTTGCACTTATGTTGCTACTATTCATGTACAAGTCACAGAGATAAGTGGAGGTGGTGGATTTTGCTATGAAATCATCAAATCCTTGATATCCTGACTCATGTGCTCTTTTTTTCCTACTTATGAAAACAACAGAAAGACTTTAAGACTTGAAGAAATTTATTTTACTTTCAAGAGCATTACTTAYAAAAGGTGCTTTATAAATGCTGATGTTGTAAAAGCTACAATAAAATTGTTTGCTTCTCCTATAATTTTTCAAACTCTACCATCTGATTCTGTTCTTTCCTGTTATCCACAGATTTTACAGAGTCCAACGAGTTCCTCTGATACAATTCCCACTGGCAGCCTAATGAACCATTTCTGCTAATAATACACACGAATTGGATGTGAGCCTTCCCTCTCATGCTGAGATTTTTTTGCAGCAGTTTGAAATCTTCTTTATTCTGGTCAAAACAGCTCTTGTTTTTCTTTTTCTACTAATTGTAGTTGCTATCACAGCTACTAGTTTTGGGGTTTTTATTCTGCTTAAGCAAGTTGAAGCACTATTCCTTCAAGACATTTTAAGTGGTTTGAATTGTCCTTTTTGTTTGACCTACAGAAACTTACAGTKCATGCTTTTGATGTTTAGCTTTAATCTTCAGTTCTGTAGATTCTTTTGTAAAGGCTTATCAGAAGCTGAGAACTGTAGAACCAAGTATCTTAAATAGTGAGTACGTTCAGCATGGCAAGCTGTCAGTTATTCTCTGCTTTTTGTATAAAGGGCTCTGGTTAAACCATTTTCTCTGAATGTAGCCAAGTCTCTTCGTGTGTGCAGAGTGTGATGAGAGAGGTTTGTGTCCAGCACTGCTGCCTGTTCACCCAGAGTCCTACAGCTATCCACAAAGATCCAGAAACAGGCCAGGTTAGAAGGGAAGGTGAACTGAAGTAGCTGGAAATTCACTGCTGTAGCACATGGTAGAGAGCACCCAGAAATGCAAGAATTTAGAAAATTCAAAGATACTTTCTCACATTCAGCCATCACTCCAGAGAAAGTATGTGTTCAGTTTTGAAGAGTGTTCTTGATTAAGTATGCTGCTATTCTTCAAGTTTCTCTCCCATTCTGACAATACCTATTCAAGCATTTTCACTGTTTTTCTTGTATGTTTTGCCACACTTCAATATTCCCTAAACATCACTAATAAAAGGACATGAAACAACGTAAGAGACTTTGCAAGGGTAAAGATGTTGCATTATTTTGTTATTAGTGCATTATGAGTACTGAAACACGACAGGAGATTATGAATACAAAAAAGGTATGAGTAACATTTTTTCTATGCTAAAACCTTCAGGGAGGACCTGGGGACAAAGGAGATACAGAAGTAGCAAGTGCAGACAGAGTTCTCAACTGAGGAGTGACCTGAAATAACCTGAAGGGAACCAATTCAAGTGCTGGTAGCTACTCCCTCAAACAGGTTTTTGAAGGTATCCCAAGATAGATGTGTTAAAACTCAAGTCATAAAGCTGTCCTGACTCTCTACATGCCAAACCTACATAAAAGTGTCACTCTGCTCAGGAAATACAGGGACTACCTTCCTGTAGATTTCTGAGGGTGCAAAGTATTTTAAAACTGAATTGACAAGACTGTAGTCTCAGTTTTCTCTAAATTGAAAGCAAAACTCAGCTGATAAGGAAAATCAAAGCAGAGGCCAGAACAATATATAGAGTTCTGCATTCTTGGGACACTCAGGGAAAATTATACAGCACAAATAAGCAGAGAGCTGTCAGTGTACACACACTGCAACATTTCAGTTCAAATCGCCTGCATGAGACAGTGTCATTAACAAGTTATCAGCCATGGTTTGCAGCCGGGGGTTTTACTAGCGCATAGAATTACTACATTGCATTTCTACTGTTTYAGGTTTTGTCTGAGAGCTATCCAAGAACTAACAAAAATGAAAACCAGCAGATCTCCACTGCTGTCTCATACAGACTCCTCTGTGCAAGGTCTCACTGTAATTCACGCTTATAAAAAAAAGACAGCTCTATCAATCAGTAAGAAAAATACAGTTGAACATTCTTTATTTCATTTTTGCCCTAATTTAGATAGGCAATTCTGGCTTAAGATTCAGCTGATTGCAGATACTCTAGGCTGATAACCCCACTCAACAGAGTGATAAAAGAGTTTTTCCATCAGTGTTACTGTGCTACACAAGCTGCAACAATCCTGGAGCTTTTTATATTTGGAAAATGAGCAGCCACAGGAATGCTACCAGTTGCCACTACAGACCTTCAGAACACCATGAAATCCAGTCTCCCTGTGCCAATTTTTAAACATAGCACACACATTTACCTTTGAGTTTTAAGCAACCTTTAGAAATGTTTTAAAGAGATAAGGTTCAATGGCACTCGGTAGTGGGTTCAGATGCTGCTGATGTGTATCCTCATGGAAGCTCTGCCAAGGTTTGTCCAGAAGCCAGCACAGAAGAGGGGAGAGAATTCCTTGCAGTTGAACTGGTAACCAGTGATCCATTGGGCCAATTCAAACATGCTGACCTAGCAGGATTCTAAGCACTGAGATATCAATATAGTCAGGTACTCTGYGCAGAGCAGGGGTGCTCTCACTGTCTGACAGAAATGGTAAATGGGATGGTTCACACCCACACAGAGGCTTGATTCTCAGAAACACACAGCTCCAGCAACAGGATCATTCACCTCAAGATTACCATCTCCAGAGTTCCTTCACTAACCTTTTGTCTAATCAGTATACAGAGACATACATATATAAACTACATGCATAATTCTCTTTTCTACATTTGAGCAGAATTTAGCTTCAATTTCCATGCTTGCACAGAATTTCTTTCAATGAGTTTACCAAAGTAAATTTATACATCAATCTGTCAGACTTAGTAAACAACAGATAATATTATCATATTAAATTTTAGTTCTTTACCTTCAGCAAGTAAAGATCAAGTGCACCCAAAAAAATTGCTTCTCAAACAGATAAAGGTTCCGTTGGAAACACAGGGCATCCTTCTGTACCTTGGAAAAAGATCTTATTTAACACAAAGTTATGCATGTAGCTAATCTATGTGCCAGTATTACAGAATTTGGATGTTATCTCAAATAAATGCCCTTCTATAACTTATCAAACTGGCTTGTAATAAATTCTTAAAATGAGATTGGAAGTATTTCACTAAAGGCAAAACATAGGCTGTATTTTCTTTCTGGATCTGTAGTGCAGTATGCCCCAAATCKGATTACTTTCTTTGTGTTGGTAAAAAAAAAAAAAGGAAAACATGCATTCTAAAACATGCATTCTAAATATGCATTATGTTTATGCATTCTAAACACCTTCTTCTAAACATGGGTGTTTAGAATGCATAAGAAAAAAGAATCTCAGTTTGCTTCATTTCATGAAAGGAATTAGAATGTCTTTCTTCATAATAAGTAGAAGTGTGTTACTTTTGTCTTATCATCATTGTACGATCTCAGATTAGTGCTTCATTTGGGTTTTTTTTTCAGTTTTTGTTTTGTTTTCTTCTTAAATAGTTTTTCAGTCCGCAAAGATTTCAAATCATAATAAAACCCTGACATGCAATAAGAATTTTTTCCATCTTAGGCTTTTTTCAACTCAGTCTTATTTCTATTTATGTTTAAAATTCAAATATCTACTAAAAACGAGCCTAGAGAAATGAATTCACTACAGTAGCATTACTATTTGATTGTTAGTGTCGCTACTATATATATTTAGTTTTAAAATTCACACTAAATGTCCTGTTTATTGCCTTTTAATAACTACATGATATGTCCTTAAAGGAAGAAGGGAGGCCAGGAAAACACAAGCCTTCACATCAAACTGTGAAAAATATTTTTCAAGCTAGTGCAGCTCGGCAGTCTCCACAGGCAGTTCTAATAGCTTGGCAATTGCCTTGGGGTCTATTGTTAAATTTTGTTGTTGATGAGCTTTTGTACTGCTTCATTCTTAAGCAGCCTTTTACTTAGATTAGTCACTCTTCTTGCCTCAACACAGCTATTACTGTTAAAATGAACAAAAGGTGATTTTCCAATAATTTTTCCAATCAAATTTTTTTCTCCCTAAGTTATAGCCGAGTTGTCTTTTCCAGGTCTGTATGAAAACAGGAGCTGAAACAAACTCAAAATTTACCCCACTTGCAGAGATAATGGACTGTACCTTGCTGAGACCTACCTGTAAATATGGCAACGAGACTCCAGCTTATACAGACACTTTAAATTCTGTTGAAAAGTGATAGTAGTGTTAAAGACACTGTGCATACATTCAATAATATAATTTTCCTATGACACCCCGAAACACCGAGTCGCTGAACTCTCCCGGAGGCTGGCCAAGTCAAGTAGAAATTATGTTTAAGGCTTATGAAATTAAATACAGAGAAAACAGTTCTAGGATTCTGCCAGAATACATATAAAAATATAGCTTTTTCTTTAGAATAGCAATGGTTCCCAAAATGTTTGTACTTAGACACTGGGAGAGAAGGTCCTTTTTCCCCCTTCTGTAAGTTCGGTAAGTACTTGGGTGCAGGAAAGTAGGAAAATGTTAATTAAAATACTATATTATAGAAGTTAAAATGCATGGTTATGCTATTTAAAAATAATTGGTAGTAATCTGACTTTACTACCTTGCAGTTTGCCTTTTTTAAAAGACTATCTCATTCTCTTTCAGCTACAATTTAGATCCTTTCATCAACTGTAGAGATTATCAGATCTGGCAAGCACTTGAAGCAACTTTTCTGAAAGGCACAGTATGTATTTTGGGGTTTAAGTCAGCTTATTTTCTGATAAAAGTACTAAATGAATTCTGGCATATAATTATTCATGAAGGCTATCACAGCAATACTAAATGAGTACTCTCACTTGTGGAAGTGTACTACAACTAAGACATCCCTTCCTCTCATTTTTGTGTGTGGTACAGTACAGCTGGAGATGCAAGACAAAACTAACTGTAAAATTAAACAAATGCAGAGTGGAGCACAATCAGTACAAAAAACATAAGAAAAGTATTGCTTTTCAGTTTTTTAACCACACTCCAGATGTTACAACTGCCAGGAAACCCATAAGCAGCTATTGAAAATGGAGGAGCACAGCAGCCACTCTGCATGGCAGGAGCACTGCCTCAGAATTCAGAACTCATGGAAATAAATGTAGTTGAGTCAAAAATTTGACCACTGTAATTATCTGAAGGCTTCAAATCAAATTCCAAATCAATGTTGCATGTAATTCCACAGTTCAATGACACTAAAACATGTGAAGTGTTGCATTCCTGGTCGTACCCCATGTATAGTATTTTTCTTAAATGGCATTAATTACATAGGATCAAAATTACACAGTGCAAGCTGCTTAAATACAGAAATTGCTTAATCAAAGTGAAAATCACTGCTGATAGTTCAAAATTCAATTATTGCTTCCAGATGCCAGTATTTGCCCAGTTTCCTTTACTGTAGGGATCCATGGATTCCCAGCCAAGCCCCATCAGCTGCGCAGACAGCGAGAGTCGTGCTCTGAGCAGCCACCAAGAGAGTTCACAGGAGAACCAGGTTTAGCAAAGGCTCTCCAGGGCTTCTCGTTTATTTGCAGGACATTTGTTCAACCAAACTGGCTCACACAGACCAGCAAAGCCTCCAACTTTACTCCCTTTGTGCAGCTGTGCAGCCTTTAAACTCCATGCAAACAGAACCGTTATTACATTTCTTCTCGTGACTTTTGCTTATCCTCCCTCGGGGCTACTCAGAGCCTTTTCGAGTTTTGAGCCTCAGCAGACAGCCGGAGGAGCATCAGGGAGGCCCCTTCCACTGAAAACCTCAAATTTTCTCCTGACATTTGGTACTTCAGCCCAAAACAGAGCACGGCTTCTCCCAGCGGGGCCGTGTGGCAAGCGCTGCGCTGCTCCAGCAAACAGCCAGTGACTCATCTGCTCACGGAGCAGCACCATTTCCAGCCTGCTACTGACACCCTCGGAGCACATTTGTGTTGCTGGATGCTGAGCAGCAGGTGGTGTGCAAGGAATAGAGATTTTTATTTTATCTTTTATTTCCATTTTCATCTTTTCTAGTTTTGTCTCTGAGCTATAATAAGGCTGTGGAGGCAGTTTTTTTAGATGTCCAATGTACCTTTTAAACCTCAAAAGCCAGAAGTATTGTTTTAATGCATTTCTGTTTAACATTGGGGGGCGGTGTTYGTTTGTTATACTCATCTGAATTATATCCTGTATTTAAATGACTTCATTATTAACTTTATCAATCCATTGGCAGCTATAGAAGAGAAGCCCARCTTTAACAAAAGGAATGTTCCTCGATTGAGAATCAACCCCCCAAAGATGTGAACATAGATGCTGGAAACCTGCTGCCTGTATACAGACTGAAGTAACCAAACTRCACAGAGATAATATGTAAAATATTACTGACAGGACTTGCCATTTATAGGCTCAAGTCCCACTCACACAGAGACGGATTTCTCTACCGATTTATGTAACAACAGCCAGACAAGTTGTCTGCCTTAGCTTATGTATCTCTAGAATTTGACAAATAGCACAGACCAGATTTATTTAACTTCAACCCCAGAGAGCTAGAACGCTGAGTCCTTGGCTTTCCCGTGGATGATCATTCTCCACATTTCAGGTTCTAAGAAATTCCTGTGGGCAGAAACTCTCAACAACTAAATCTGAGGCAATGTCTTATGGCAAAACACTAACACAGCCACTCGGAGCATCCAAGCCTCTCCCAGTGGTCGCAGTGTTCTTTTGTTTTCCTCTGCTCGCAATCAAAATCAACAACTTCACCCATTCCATATTCACAGGCATACAAACCTGGCTAGCCATAAGCCATTAAAAAGACCTGCTCCCACTAATATTTAAGGCAGGTTTGTTGCCTTATCCCTGATTCCCCCAAGATCCCAGATATGTAAGTCACCTACTGTTTGAGCACTGTGTTTGTAATCAGTATTGCATGTTCCACAATGATGCAAGGGGCTGGAACAGTGTGAAGCTTTTTTTTTTGCAAATAAATAAACACCCATTCCTTTATGAGTTAGAGAGTCTTTCATTCACTAACCTCACTTGACCAGAATAATTGGCATAAAAATTACACATCTCTGTGTTTAGCTCCATTTGAATAAATGTGAGCAATGTCAGTGTTAATTAAGTGCAGATCAAGAGCTATCGTTCCACTATTCAAAATGTAAATTCTCTCCAAAAGAGCTGTAAATAAGTGGTTACTGCCTTACATTGCACACAACTGTAACTGGGCAAACCTTGAGAACCACAGAGCCAATGTCAAAGAGCCTTTGACAACTCAACTGGGCTGAAGATGGAAATAGATTTGCAAATTTAGGTATGCTCATTTTTTTCCTCATTAATAGTCCTTCCTTAGCAAATTAATTTCAAAGAGGCATCTAATGCAGCCCCAAAATCCTGTCCTGATTCTAGTTTTCCACAAATGTCCAGATTTTCAAAATCACTCACACTTGTGTTCCCATATGCATAACTGGAATGAATTGAGAGGAAAAACCCTCAGTTCCAGCTTTAACATTTAAATGAAGCAAAACTTTCCCGACTCATCAGCTGCCATTGTGATAGTCAATGCCATTTTTTAAGAGTTCTGAATATGATTTTTGTGATGGTTTTTTTTCAAAAAAAAAAAGGTCTATTCTTAGCCCTCTATCTTGCTCAAGTGCTAGAAGCTTCCAAACAGACTGAAGTGCTCTCGCTTTTTGCTCTTGCAAATTGTTACACTAAAATCTACAGGACTCTACAATCTCAAGCAGACAAAAGTTCTGCCATATAAGATAAAAGTGGAAAATAGAGGAATAGGATATGAATGACATTTTCTAACTCTTCCCCCAGTATAACTATCTAAATTCATCCCAAGGTTGTGGGAGATACACAGTGACTGTATCCCAGTGCAGAAATTATGTGCAACAGCTCACGAAATGTTTCTCTTCAATGCAAACAAGCACAATATCGAGAGAGATAGACAAGCCCCTGGATTTTAATGCCATTGTAACTGAAGGAGAGAAGGATTTATTCCAGGTTTGAAGTGAATACTGGTTTCTAACTATAAACATAGCTGTTATGTAAATATTTAATATTTAAACATCGCTTTTCAAATCTTTTTTTTCCTACATAAAAGAGTTATACATTTTAAACCATGTTAAGCATCTTGCTGAGCATCTGCAACATTTTTTTTCATTTTTTAGTTTCACTGACTTCAAAGTGCTTACCAGCTGCACCGGGTCTGTTCCCACTTGGTTTGAGATTTTGAGCTGAAGATTCCATGAGACTTATTTTGGTGTTTGCAATCAAATTGCATTTAAGGTACTTCAGCAGAAAATATTATGCAAATTACTGTAGCATTTAACTGAGTCATAGTAATTGTGCAGTCATTGCTATGGAATTATGCCGTGCATGATCAGAAAGTCTCTCTCTCCTGCTCCCCAAACACCCCATCCATCTCCAGAGCTGGATATTTTTCAGCCACTGGGTGCTGCTCTCGTTAGAGGAAAGAGAACAGAACCGTGAAAAAGAAAATTCAGTGATCATTTCATGACACGAATGTGCAGTTCCACTGCTCACTATCTACTCAGGTTTTTCCTTTATAAAGCAGCTTTTTTTAAAACTTTACCCGAAGTAAAGTTTAGCATGGAGATTGTTACTTATTGGTTTCTTTCAGTCTGGGCTGTGACAGATGTAGGAATGATGACAGGAAACCTGATTGTGCTCTAACACTTTCTTGTTTTCTTGCATTGCAACATGTAAAATTAGGCTGAAAATCTTTATCTTTATATTGAATTTACACACTTTAAAGGACTCAGCAATTTTGTATATTTTTACCCCCAAAATTTGCTTGATCAGCATTTTCATAGATGATATAACTTTATTTTAAAAAAAGTAGTTTCTTATCTCCTACCAGTTTCAATTTTTGTGTAAATTCAATGGAAGTCTTGTAATGTCATTCCAGCTTTTTCATTCTCTCATCACAAAATCTTCCCTGCTAGAATTCAGTGTACATAAAAAGAATTGTTTCCTTGCTCAATCAGAAGACTTAAGGAATGCACAGAAAAATGACAGATTTAATAATTGGCAGGAAGCATAGGTAATGCAACATTTGCTTCTGGGATAAAACCACGATATAATGAAAAAAGAAACAGATAAATGTCTCTTATTTTCTTCTTGATGTGGTCAAATAAAATGAATTCTCTCTTTTGAAGAAGAACCTTCACACACTTGTCCCACACAAATAGTACAGTATAAAGCCAGATAAGCTTTTTTTCCCCTAATGCAATTATCAGCATTCATATCTCAAAAATCAAACTCCCAGCCTGTCACTGAGAAGAAAATCACCTATCCCAATAATCATTTCATAGAAAGCATTTACCTCTCTATAAACAAAAAATGAATATATGAAATAGAGTAAAACATGTAAAATAAAGCTAAGACTCTGTCCTGAACCCAAAATACACTATTTCTGCTTTTTACAAACACAAATAATTTTATACCTCTGCGGGATTTGTGAGACTTCTCTTTATAGATAAAACTAAGTTTTACCATTACAATTTTAAATTACTGGTCATAAATCTGAGACCCAAATGGGGATGCAATAGTATAAATATATATGTATATATATCTGCATCAATCCATATAATATTGTGTGTACCTGTAAGTAGCTAGATCACATGTATCAGAAGAGACATATCAGGTACATGAACTAAGATCTGAATTTGAATTTCACAGCCTCTGCATTGGAAAGAAGTGTTCCTTGGGGCTCAGGCTGCATCTTGCTATGCATAMATTTTTGTGTGGAAAAACAAAACAAAACACGCTATAAAAAGAGGAAATTCCTATTAATATTTGGTTAATAGCACTCTGCATCCAGATCATAATCCAGAATTATCTGTAGTCTGCTCTAGCTCCTCTAAATCTACCCTTCACTTGTACAAAATGGAAGAACTTGTTTGTAGATTGAGGTGACACTGTATGGCAGGACTTGGCWATAGCAAGGGGACTGTTCCTGCCCAAAGGACTACAGTCTAAACCAGCAGAGAAAAGAATAAGATGAAATAAAACACAGAGTTAAAGTAACTGGCCAAAAATCACCTTACAGCTTAGCAATCACACTCTATTTACAAGTTATTATTTCAGTGGTTTTCCACTGTCTATTGCCTCGCCTTGCATTTTCACAGGAGTTAAAAATCCAGATCTTTTTCCTTATTACGTAGCTATACCTGCACTGTAATATTCTAGGATAACAGAGTTGGAAATACAGTAACTTTTCCCACTGCTACTCAAAGTAGAACTGTACTATGGTTTGTTGGCTTCAGAAGAGTTTGTGCACGTCACCAGGGAAAGCCTGAGTTTTGGGCTTGGAAGAAAACGTCAGGTTGCAGGCAGCCAAGCATCAGGAGTAGGTAGAAATAACAGTAACAGGAGGAGCAGTAAATGAGGACACAGTGTAATTCATTGTGCATGGAAACCGCATCYGGCAGCGTCCTTGGTACTCCATAGAAACAAAGGAAGGACACGGCACACAAATCCGGGACACAGCAGAGTTCTCAGATACACTGTTTCCAGATTTTTGTCTCRTTTCAAGTTGCTAAAACGAATTAACATTTGGTAACGCCTGAACAGCTCTTTGATATACAACAGAAGTAAAACGTGTCTCTCTAATTCACTTTTGATTGATGTTGCTGAGTCTRTGGGAATAGGAACCATACAGCTGTGGTTGCAGACAGCTTTATTACTTTATTTATCCCTGTTCATTATGTTGAAGTGACAGAGAGAAAACAGGAAAGAACTGTTTGGGATTCCTTTAAGTGCTTCCTTCCCAAACCTCTACATCCCACCCTGCAAAGGCCTCCTCAGAGGAGCCTGTCCTGATCTCATATCCATACAGTAATAAACCTGTTTAAGAGCATGGTAATAAAATAAATGAGCATGTCAAAGCTCTGTTGGGAAAATGCCTCATTCTTCTCCTGGCTGCTTCACCAAAGTACAGAACAATGCGGAGTTTGAGATCTAATCCCGTCACCTCCTTGGGGCTTTCGCTTGTTTGTTTGCTTGCTTGCTTTAAATATACCAGAACTGTAGAAGAATGGCCTCCTTACATCTCTCTTACAGTCTACCCTCGAGCCCCTGGACCTGTGTTATTTGGAGGAAGGTCATTCTATGCTGAATCTTTGAAAGAAYCATTTGCTACTTCCAGGATCCTCTACGCAAAATAATCAAAAAAACACAGTTGAAGACCAGAGCTTTTGTCATGTCCGGCCTCTTCCRTTTTACTGACTTCATTAGTGCTCAAAATCAAAATGATCTATATTTCCCAGTCACCRGTTACTGTCACTTGACAGACCATATTAAAATATATGGTCTGATTTGATTTTAGGGATTTTTGTTGTTGTTGCTTTAGAGTGCAAGAACATGATGACAAAAACTGAAGCAACAATGACCTGATTCAGTAACTAATCGTGCTCTTCAAAGGCTCATTAACAAATAAGACAGCCTAGAAACATTGCTGGAAGTGATCTGCAACTGCAGACGGCAACTTGTAACTCAAGATTTTCACCTATTCACATTTTCCAACATCTGCCCAAGATGAGCACACACACAAAAAACCCATGGAAGAGCACAGGTAGCAGGCACACAGAAGACTTCTTTGTTTTAAACAGTGACACCATTCATAGACATGAGGGAAGTAATTTCATCCAAATCTAGGTAGCTCAGATTATCAAATTAAATGTCACAAACTATTATAAAGCCTTTCTAAATAGTAATCTAGCAAATTAATATTTTTACATCTAAAATCCATAATGCCTCAATTTCAGAATTTTCTTTACTCTCTGCTCTTTTGTTCAGACAATCAAAATTGTGCAAATTATAAGAGCTAGGAGATATTTAGAGCGCTAAGCATTCGTTTTCTATCCAGTAAATGTAGTATTAGTTCTTCAGTCACACTGTGTCTGTAACAGTCCATGAAACATAAAAAAGGTGGTTTTCTTGTGCTTCACTGGCAAAAGAAAAGGTCAGGCAAAGAGGAAGAAAGGTGTTTTATACTTCTTTGTTGCAGAGAAGACAAGCACACAAACAGACCACAACCTCATGGTTATTACCCATAGGTAAAAGAATATAAATGAGATGCAGATTGTCAGCAGCTGAGCTTTATTTAAGCAGCTGGGACCTCTACAAATACCTAATTTGGGGTGGTGAGGTGGGGGGGATGTGGACATAAGAATCTCTGTGCCCTGCACATTATCACCAGATGAATTTATGATGACCATGTTATGCCAGTGAAATACAATGTATTCCAAACGAATTAGTGCTGTGATTCTGCACTCCAGAACGCTGTTTTTAATTCAAGTTAAATTATATACTCAGACTTTCTTGTTATAATGATTTCTTCCTTTTAAACTACTTTGACCTCCATAAAGTCCGTGCACATCTCAGGAAGCTGAGTAGCTGGAGGCAGCAGTAAGAGCATCGTTTGGAAAATGTAAAAAGGCAAGCAATTTAAAGAAGCTGTTTCGCCTAATCTCCCATTCTCTGTTGAAAAGATCCAATAAGTAACAGCCTGAGATTAGTTTCGAGTGAAGTGTCCCACATCACTGTTGCCAGTGGAATTGCTTGGTTACTTTTCTTAATCACACAAAGAAAACTCAAATCCCCCCAGACTTTGCTCACCAGTCAGCCTGAACCACAGAAAAATAATTTACCTAACATATAGCTCATTACACTTCTGGAGATGACTAAACAATCCCTGTTTTAAATTCTACATAATGTTGAAAACATCCCATTAAAATACTACTGGAGAATTCTGTTTAAAAAACAGATTCGCTTTGATGTTGGGAATAGTCAAGCTAGATCATGAGCTTTCCAGTGTGTTCCCAAATCTCTTGTCCTTACTGTGTTCGCCAAGCCATATTGCATTGGAAGTCGATGTGTGTGACTATTTGACAGGTAAAGCTCTGCTTAGTGGTGGGACTTACAGCACAATCCAGTTTGGGGTAACTCAGACTACACAGTGCTTCGTTTTCAAACCAGGCATCACTAAGTAAYGAGACACCACCACCCATCCCATGCCCTTCTGAGACAGACAAACTAAACACAATCACTGAATCATTAAGGTTGGAAAAGACTTCCAAGACCATCGAGTCCAACTGTTAACCCAGCACCACCACTGTCACCACTAAAACATCTCCCCAAATGCCACATCCACACATCTTCTGGACATTTCCAAGGGTGGTTCTTCCACCACTTCCCTGGGGAGCCTGCTCCATTTTACAAACAAGTAGAGAGAGCTGCTATGTGATGTGTCCAAAGTATCAGACAGAAGCATGCTCCAATATAAAGCTTTGAATATTTGTATTTCTAATTTTTCCTGATGTTACTTTATAGCTTAGAAATATAGTATCACTGAAAAAAATATTCAAAACACTTTATTGAGCATATATGTATGTGTTTCCTGATGGATTTAGGATCACAACAGGCAAAGCATTACAGTAAAGGAATAAAGCATGATTTTCCAGGATTATTTATGTAGATTGTCTCAGCCCGGCACAAGGAAATTCACACTCAGTACAATGGTACAACTAATGATCCCCCTACAAGCCGCCTGCAAGTGTATCTGGACTAAACTACAGCTACAGAAATTTCTGATACCTGCAACAGCCAGCTGAAATCACTATCCACTACTCAAAATCTGCATCCTTCAGTAGCTGGAATGGTATGTAGTACCAGAATCCAGGATTTTTAGAACAAAAAGAAGTGGCCTAGCTCTTTCTTCAATGCAGGCCCCGAATTAGACCCATAAAAGCAACTACCTGACAGAAATAGTCTCCTAAAATACATCATAAATACTGGCTTTAATTTACATCAGGCTGCCATTTGCATACTTCATACAGTACTTGAACAGCTTTCTTTGGTCTTCTGGGAATACAAACCCAAGAGGTAAAAACAACACAGCCCACAATAGAGCCATTCACTGGCAACATTCCTGAAACACATTGGAGAAATGAGAAAAACATGACAAGTCCAGATTTTGCCTTGARCTGCATGCACGAAATTCCGATAAAGCCATTAAAAGTTAGATGCAAGCAAGCAGAAACAACCAAGAGAAATAATAGTTAAGAATTCATATTCCATTTTATGTCACTGAAGCATAATCTTGAGGAATTGGCAGAATCCCAGAGCTCCTACCCAGGGAATACTGATCCCTCTGTCCCTGGTGCAGTGTCCTCTCCTCCAGAGTCACTACATAGGACAGAGCAAATTAAAAAAAATGAACCAACAACACAATTTCAACCAGCCTCTGCACATGTCCACAGGCATTCTGGAAAGTGCAGGAAAAAATCTGGGACTGAGTTCTTTGTGTTTAGTTWTATTGAACTACCAGGAGGGGCCTTCTGTGGCTCTAAAAATAGAGAGCCTGGAGTAGACTGTACTCATTTCATTGCCACCACCTTATCTGCCAGTTCCCATGTCAGAAATTTCTGTCTTCCTCCTCTCTCCCTGCCTTGTCCTGCAGCAAGGAGCATTACATTCCCAGTGTAGCAACACAGATATACAAGGCACAGAAAAGCCAATGGTGTGGGCTCTGGAAACGATACACTCTMTTCAGGTTATAGAAAAAGGCTGGACTATTTAAACAACGCAAAGGACTGGTCAGATAAAGAACATGGAGAGCAGTTTGGTGGAGAAAGGATTCTGGGCATACATACAGTTTAAAACATGGCCCTCTGCCATTAGTTTTTGCTTTTGAATATTGGGGCAGCAGGGAGGATGTGGGGGACAAATGGGGGACAACACACAAGCTACTACTTGTGTGGATCTGAAAGCTGTAAAGGACAAAAGTGAATCCMAGTTTGTCTCCTAAACAAATGCCTGACTGGATTTCGTGGTCATTTGCAGAAAGCAATTAGCACATCTGCATAAGAGTATTTCACCASACTGGCTGATAGACAACTATTTCTTCAGTTCTGTGTTCAAAAAGAAGAATGGCAGATGTACTCCGAAAATAAGATCTGTTCCCCACATGAAGAAAAAGGAGGGAAAGGATGAATCACAATCAGGAAATAGGATCCTACAGTGACAGTCACAGGTTCAAAGAGTTTTTAMCTGTGTTCTTGAAAAGGAGAGGTATGAAAGCAGCGAAACCATTAACAATTACCTCCACATACCCACTGCAAAGCCAGGATAAATGAAAAGTTAACAGGGAGGCACACATAACTTGATTTAAAATGCAGTTCCAGGAAATAGACTTTTGTAAAAAAAACCCCACCTTTTTAGAAATACTGAAGATAATAGGAACAGTAGGTGGATTCACAATATTATGTTCAATCATATTTCTGAAAGATGAATTATAAAAAGTTATCTTAAACAGCAAAGCCCTTTCAAAGCAAAAAGAAAGAAAAAGTTAATTTTCAGATAACTTCTCAAATGAGAGTGTTAACAACTGAAGAATTTGTTAATGATCTGGATTTTTCCATTTTTCATTAAAGTTATTAAAAAGTCATTGATAAAGAGGTTAATTTCTTTAATATCATTCCCAACTCCTATATTTCAAAATTGTCTCTCTTGCTGGACACCAATTGGCAATAAAATTGAATATTCAAYAGCATGCTGTACATGAGGAGGACTGGATCTCACCATCTAGATCTTAATAAACAATGGCAATATCCCATAGTTTACATTTAACACCCACCAGTCAGCCACTTCTGGAAAATACATGACACAAGCTTTACTGATTGTATCAATAAAAACAGCCATTCCCAGCTTTCAATCGTGCAGAACTGACATTTCTAAGTTTCTTGTAGGAATTAAGGTAGCAAAGTCAGGCTTAGAAAACACGTTACTTATGGAAATTATATGTTCTGCTCTAAGATACAAGAGTGTTCTAAAATTCAAAAGGACCAACACAGAGGTTTTTTTCCTATAGTACTTAGCAGCAAAGAAATTGCATAAAGTTTCTTGTCTTTTTATTGAACTGTTTGACATCAAACATCAACTCAATGATTAAGAGATCTCAATTCAAAATTTGTTTCATCACTCATATTTTTGCCTGTACTGCTCTTTATTTTTTATTTTTCTTTCTCTCCTCTGCATCTCCTGATGTTTTTAAGCATCTCGGTTTATTCTCTTTACTGTCCATGTGTTCCTTATGTTATTTTCTTCATCTTGTTTCAGTTCATCTTCCCCCCCACGATAGATACACCTCCTGTGTGGTAGCCAGTGTGGCACCCAGTGTGGCAACACTACTGCTGACCTCAACAGAAATTAAATTTTGGCCCAAACATATAATGCACATATCTCTTGTAGCAGATAAAGAAAAGACATTGTTCATATGTCTTAATATAAGCAGTCAAAATTAAAAAAAAATCCGTATGGTTCTTTTACAGAAGAAAGGAGAATATTTTCTACATTYTAAGCAATGTAAGTTGAGGATAATTTAATCCCTTTTAGACATTAACAACTTAAATCTCTAAAAGTCCAAAGTATATTCAGGCATCTTTTGAAGAAAAGCATTTTACTATAAAACATCTGTGTTTGACTATTTGACATATTTAAAACTAGAATTTGCTGAATGAAACTTTTATCTCTAAGACCTTTACTGTCTCTTGAGATTTCTCCCTTTGAAAGCAAGACTCTTTGCCTTTATAGAAGTGAAGGAGAATGCATCAGAAAAAATCGCAAATTCAGAAGCTCTTCCTCTCAAGCATTGTTTCACATTTATTTCATTTTTACATATTCTTAAAAATTAATATTATTAGAAGCTTTGCTATTTTTCTTTCCTTCATGATTGAACTGAACATGTCCTTGTCCACAGCAGGGAGTCTGGAATTAGGTGATCTTTAAAGGTCCCTTCCAACCCAAACCATCCCATGATTAAGTAAACCAAACAAGAATCCTTGATTTAATATGACATGGCAGGACAGATCTAATATTTTTTCAAGTGAAAAACTAATATTTAGTGTGGTAATTGAGATCCTAAGTAAGATACCAAGATAAATAAGATGCTGAGAAAGTATCTTACTGTTTCACTTGTGTAAGTGAAACTTCAATACCTAATAAAATCCTGCTACCTGGTGAAATCCTTTTGCAGCTGCTCTCAAGCTGGACAGAGTGCTACTGAATAACAGATGAACACACAAAATGCTGAAGTCTCCAAAGCCGTGGCTTTCCCACAAGAGTAGATGAGGTCGAATAAAAACTCTTCGTGTGCATTWATTACTTTGCAATAAAGCAAATACTAGTCAAAGAAAATCCTACTCGAAATTCTATTTCGAAAGTAACAAAATAAGGAAAACTAGCAAATACTTTATCAGCCACTGGCAATTTTTAATGTAGCCAACTATGGAAATATATGGAACAYCTACTGCACTTGATTTTACCTTATAGACTACACAATTTCCATCAACTTAAACTGCCGATAAATTCTGAGGATGAGATTTTTCAATATGTGATAYGCACTTTTAAGAACCAGCCATAAATGACACCTATTTGAATGAAACACTGCAATTACATGACAATATTCTGCTAGTTTTCCAGTCACTATAATTTTAAATGTAAAGAACAAGTTAAAATTAAAAAAACCAGCAAGAAACAAACAAAAAAGCCTTCACCAAAGGCATGCTTCTGTTCAKGCTCAGAGCAAGAGCTCCATGAAAGTCAAGTCAATCACATATACATCAGAGCAAAATTGAAAGCAAATAAGAAAATTTTATATGGCAGTTAAAAACATGTATTGCCTTTGTAATAGTGAACTGCTTCAGATACAAGGCACGTAAGCAGGAGAAGGTCAAAACACAAATGGCTGTCAATATGTCCAGTGTGTATATGCTGACAACAAAGCTGCAAATATTTATAAATTCACAAGAAAATTAATTATTTGGAGACAGCAGAAGAACCCAATTCTGTGGATGCTCAARCCCACAGTACAGTGAGAGCAGATCAGGGTAAGAGAACAGAATGCCACACTTTCACCCAGGTGCTGCACCAGCTAGAAATGGTGTTTCCAGTTTCGTGAACTCCTAAGCCCCAGCTCAGCAAGGCTTCATRTAAAACTCAGGATCAGCATTATCTTAGGCATAGATTGGCTGCATAGTTCCAATTTGCATCTGGATAGCTTGAAGGTCAGACAGAGCAACCAGCATCTGCCTTCAAATATGTACACGCACTCTTAGATTAACATAATTCATCATGGTTAGGTCTGCAGTTAAACTCGAATAAGCTGATCTCCAAAGTCTAGCCTTAACTCTAGTCTGGCCTAGGACAAAACTTCCCTAAAGTCTTAATAATAGGCAGTCCTGTTAATACTGAATGTTTTATATTTTAGTGATTGTCTTCATGAGAAAACAGCTATTGCAGAAGCAGACTAAATTAGATAAAAGATTTAGGTTCAAAAAAAGGTTACTCACAAAGTGTTTGCTCTTCCAATTAGCAACCCCCCTCCTACACACACTGATTTCTTAGCAGTTTGCTGTAGGCTGGAACAGGACATGCTTGATTCATTAACATGGGACTTAAAAATTRGGTTTATATTCGATAACTCTTAAAAGAGTACGAGAGAAGGAAATGCAGTCTAACAGACTAACTAAACAGGAATACACATCCTTTATTCTGGCATAAGAAATCACATCTACAATTTATCACAAAAAAATCCATTAAGAATACCCCACAGCTAGAAAAACACTGAAGCTGGTGTTAGCTTTTGATTACAGAGGAATAGAGCAGATGTTCATAGAAGGGAAAAGAGCTACTTTGCTATTCTGTTCTTTTTCATTTTGCCAATAATATAACTGCATTTTCACCCTCAGACTGGTAAATTGCAAAACCAACAGGCAGGTCAGTAACTACTTTTACTTTTTAATTTTTTTAATTTAACAGAGAAGCCTACTGAGATTCTGCCCAGCCACCTCAAACTCTCCTTTGTCCTTGTACCAATGTACTTGATCCATTCAAACGTCACATTTTCATCTCAAAGCACACAGAGAACGCTTTAAATTAGGTCTTTGAACAAACCAACCAACCAAGGTGTCTATATTTGCTTCTTCCTTCCTCTTCCTTCCTACAATCATAGGAATTATTTTAAGAAGAAAAACAAAGGCGTGTATCTAGGCTTTCCAAATTAGTCATTTTCCCCACTTTAATTATTTTCATTTATTTACTTCTCAGTATTTTGAAACCTGATTTTCATGAATCCAAGAATTAGCAATGGCTGGAGGTTTGGCAGGGAGCATTCAAGAGAAAAGCACTTCCAGATGTTAATAAGGACTATAGTTGAGGYCTCCCCAGATGTTCTTGTTATAAATTCACACCTTTTTCTAGAGAACTCAGCTCTTCTAGTGAGCACTGCACTGTTCTCCATGTTCATGCTCCCTCTTAGATTTGCTGTGTGCCTCATCCCCTGCTGCTCCTGTTGCTTTCACCCCTTGCTTTCAGAAATTTCTGCCCTCCTCCACCCACACTGGCTTAGCCAGGATCCCTTTGGAGATAGCTTATTTCATTGTTATTCAATTCTTCTCAGTGTGCAGACCCCTAAGTATTTACTGGCAGAAAATGTGGGTCCTAGCAAGTGCCATAAAGACTGAGAGGAATATGTTTTGTCACAGTCTGTTCTGAAACAGAGCACGAACACCCCTCCTTCCGTGCTCTCCAAACACATGCTGAAATCTCCCAGTTCTTAAAGAACAGGAGAAGTAAAAAGACTTACTCCAGGCTTGGTCAGTACTTTGCTGGGTTACTTTTTTAACCTTTTCCTCCTTTGATTTCTTCCTTACAAAATGCAGAAGCAGTACCATGCTCACAGCTGACATGGCTATTATAAAAATTAAGTTTCAAATGTTCCGTGCCTCATAGATTAAAGGTGCTAATGAGATGAGAGGTGCAATCACCATCCCAGGCCTGGCCTGTTACACTTAAGCTGTTTGTCCTGGCATCTGCTTTGATTACACAAAGCTTTCTCAATGAAGTTTCTGTCCAGGGGTAGCACCAACAAGAGAGCAGTGGCACGTGTAGAGAAGCACAGTGCACTTCAAGTGTCTGAGTTTTAAAATGCATGTCTAATTTTGACAGGCCAAAGCCTTCCCATGAACTATTTTGTACAGCTGCCTAAATAATGCATACAAATGAGACAGGAGTGCAAGTGTAACAGCTCTAAACATCAGCTGTTATGTGCAGAACATAGAAAAGACTTCCCATCTTAGATTGTATAGCTGTCAAACCACAGCTTTAGTTACTCTCAGCACAAAAAYATGAATGTGCCCATCTGAAAATCTGAAACCGTCTGGAAATTTTTCTCTAATCATCAAATGATCAATGAGAACAGGCTGCTACTCTTGACTTGATTGTTCTCTCTCTGCTTGTCACATTCTTGCCATGAATGAATTCCAGGACACATTCTCTGGCATGCAGCCCCTTCTTGTCTGCATTCAATTTCAACCCACTCATAGCCAGATTATTTTGGATCCTTATCATAGAAAGTCTAGTGTTGGAAACAACCTTAAAGATCATCTAATTCCGACTTCACTGCCAGGGGCAGGGACACTTTAAACAATTTATCCCAAAACTCCAGGGCCGGTCACTTCTTAGGGCTGTAATAATCAATTTTTTATTTTTTTAACAATAATTCCTTGTCATCAGCCTTTGCTGTCCGACAAAAAGAATGGGTTCTCTACATTTGTTTTCCCAGATCACTCATTCCTTCTTTTTAATTCTGGAACACTGTGCTATTCGACAAGATTTTCCTCACAATGGGTACATGGGAGAAACGATTTCGGTTCCTAGGTCTGACCTGACTTTTTGGGAGACTTGCAGTCATCTTATTTATTTTAGAYGTATTTCAACCTCTTCACATAAAAGAAATAAAACAATGTATTAATGCTTAAATATTTATGCTTGTCCAAATATGTTACTGTTCTCGTAATTTCTATCTGTAAAGCTCTAAAAAGACTACCTATTAGATCAAAACTTTTTTTTTAAACTGAACTTTATTTTCTTTACTGSTTTTTTCTAACACAAAATTGAAGAACAGTTACTGATCTAACATCAGTGTGGCATGTTTTTTTCCTCTACAGATATAAATGATCACCAATTGAGACAGTATCCTAAAACAAGATACATAACTAGCACMAATACAACTGGCACATAACTATGATGATTATATCATCATCTGTGAATTGCCCTGAAAACCCTCTCAATGATGCTTTTACAAACTGATCTCATGCTTGTCAGTCAGCTGCACCAGTCACAGCCAAAATGTGAGTCTTTAATCAGTGTGGTCCTGCAGTCACTGAGAGAAATGAGCTCATACTCTATCACAGATAATCAGTAGACTTTCAAATAAAATAAAAATATTATTGAAAAAATGTAAAAATAGAATAAGCAGTAGCCAAACCTGCAAAGGAATAAGGAGATTATCTCAAGTGGCCAAACCCCAAACTTTAGTATAGAAGGCCAAAATATCAGGATCACGTGGCTTAACATTCAACAGTGATGATCTTCCTATCTTCTTATAGTCATTGATCTACAGGCATTAATATCAATCTATACAATCTATAGACATTATTCTACATTATCCACAGAAAAGCCACATGCTCCCATTMCAAAGGTAAAGAGTTACTTTCATGTGCAAGAACAATTTCCACGCTTACGATTTCAGAATTGCCCTCTAAATATAGTTAACATATTTTTCGCAGTCAATACATCATTCTTTAAGATTATCAATGCTAACTAAAAATCAGCAGCTCCAGATTTGCTGGAGTTAAACAGTGGCTGTTTATTGCAACATTCAGAACACCTACTTGGTGGGGCTTGAGTTTTCTTTTGCTTTCAATAAATACAAAACATACAAAGCTTCTCCCTAACTATTCTTCCAYGAGAAGCCTGCATTTCCCACAGGCAGAGGATGCTTTAGCGTTTCATTAGATGGACAACATTGAACTTATTTAAAAATAGGCAAGCAGTGTCATAGCTCATTTGCTGTGATGCAATTGTGAGAAGATAAAGCCTGTATGCCCAACCACAGGGAACATTTGGCATAAAAAGACACAGCAGGAACAGTGTTTTTTATATAACTAAGCACAGTGGTTTGGCAGAAGGGAGTTTCCATGCTGTAGGCAAATGGCAATGTACATCCCTTTTGTTTCTTGCATTGAAGCCCTCGCTGAAATCCAGGAGATGTGGCACTTAGCGAGTTTTAGGAGTTTTCATGGAGCCAGTCATGCAATACATGCTTGGTTTTGACTGGCAGAAACTTCCTACAAGAGATGGTATTAACTTAAGTGAACCCCAGCACTGCTGAGTATTATGCTGAGTAATTATGCTGAGTAAAAATAAAATAAATACAGGGATTCTGTACTGCAAATCCCTAAGGAAGCAATACCCACTCAGACCCACAAAACAGTAGCTGAGTAACAAGGCAAACATTTAAATTTGAAAGAGTTTGGAGTCACATCTGTAACGACATGTATAGTATTTTCTACCTGTTTTTCATACCATTCTTCATYGCTTTCATTTCATGTTATGTTGTACAGAGCTGACACCATCACACAACAAAATCATGTGCCTGAGGGGTCCTTGGCCCTGAAAGCTTCATGTATACAATAACAGAATGCACGCAAATGAAATCCCCCAATGTGAAACGTTTCAGCA
This sequence comes from Amblyornis subalaris, assembly GCA_018881555.1. Lineage (NCBI taxonomy): Eukaryota > Metazoa > Chordata > Aves > Passeriformes > Ptilonorhynchidae > Amblyornis > Amblyornis subalaris. The sequence goes on along the minus strand of JACAXG010000027.1, from coordinate 3,064,126 downwards.
AAGTAGGTTTGATGAGAAACTTTTCTTGACTGACATCACAGAAGGTTCGCTTGAAGCATCTCAACTTCTTTGAAATTTTAATATAACCGTGACAGACTTCTGACAGAGCTCCACCAACTTTGTCCTGGAACTGGACTGCTTGGGAAGATGCAGAGTCCTCCTTCTGTGGAAAGACAGGCAGAAGACCTTGGCCACTAATCACCTCCAAAATCACTACAGGTGCTGAGCCAGAAATAATATCTAATAATAAAAATGATGACGATGACATGAATCAAATAGGGTGTTTTCCAGGGTTACAAGTCTTCTCTTCTGGACCATGAGCAGAATCACTGCCTAAAACGTCACAGAAAACTTCTCTCTAGAGCAGTATATAGGATATTTTTGGTTAGCTTGTAAGGTAATTAGGTGTGGGGAAACCTCTGACTTAAAATAAGATCTAATTACACCTGTGTCTTTTCTATATATTAGACACTTGCTGTTTATCACATGATAGGAATGCTGGTCTACAATTTCTGCTGTTCTAGAAACATCAAAAACATTTTGTTACCTAAAAACACATTAAGCAACCTGTAATTTGCTGCATTGCTTACATAAAAAAACGCTTACTTTTTTTTTATGTTTTACGTTCATTAGTACAATCACATCTCTAAACAGTCTATGAAAAGACACACATATAATGGATGATTATATAYGTAATTATATATAAAATAAGCATAATATATAAGATTCAGATAAACTAATAATATATTTTGCACTGTGTCATGGTGCAGAAAAACTATCATCAAACTCAGTGCAGCAGTTTCAACCTCATGAAATACACTTTGCACTGCCTCAGACACTTGTTTTTTAAACTGATCAATGTATGGGTTAGTTCCTTGGTTCTGCAATGAGCATAAAGTGTTCAGAAGGAAAAATATTCAGTGGGGAATGTTCAGAGAGGAAGTATTACAAGAGCTTAGTAAACAGATATAAAAGTACAGCTTGAGGTAAGACTTTAGACAGCCACAACAATAATAATGCTCTAAAAGGAAGCAAAACAAGATTTAGAGATACTGTGAATATGGATTTTAGAGCAAAGAAAATACAGACAAAAATGGAAGGAAGCCTTATGAAATGCAGAAATGCTGGGAACCCCAGAGGTCACACATTATAACAGAGCCATGGGGACTGTCGGTACGGCGGGAGGAAATGAGTGAGCAGTGATGACAGCTGTGAATCACTAATGCCTTTARCCACGAGGGTAATGGGGCACACGCAGGGAAGGCATTTTTAATCAATAGCTCCGAGATCTTGCAAGCAGCTATCTGGTCCTAGGCCAGCAAAAGGGAAACATTAAAGAGGTTCTCAAAATAAGCAGAAGGCATGTTATTCAGTTGAAATCTAAAAGACACACTTTCTGAAACGCAGGTTCTTTTTACACCCCCATAATGCCCAAGGATCTTCCCACCTTCTAAAAATTTATGGATGAAACCTTGGTAGCTCATACAAAGCATTGGCAAAATTTATATTGATTATCAGTCAGGGAGAAATGAGGAGTATATGCTTTTATTCCACTCTTTACACAGATATGGTAGGAACCTGATATATCCCCAGCTAGTGCCTGGCTTCTACAGCTCCAAATATCTTTAGTCGTTTGCTCTGAAAGTCAATAAATTCACAGTGTGACATTAAAACCACCAAGACTGCAGTCTTCATAACTCTCTTAACAACATATTGCTGGTGGATTATCTCTCAGCCTTAAGTAAGAATGGAGAGTACTTTATCAAATCCACATTTACGTATTCATTGTCTTCTCTTGGTCTTTCAAAGCTTGTTTTGTACCTAATCTGCATTTAGATGCCCCTGATACACATATGGCTGTTATAAATCACAAAAATCTGAGGCAGCACCAAGATCTTCCTTTGATCCTTCCTAAATGATCCAGTAAGTGGGAACAAAAAACCCCACACCAAAAAGATTTTCTAAACGACAAATAGATAAACCAAAATTTTGAGGCAATAACATGTTTTAATAATTCTGTGTCTTGCTTCAATTTTTTCATTATTGGTAGAGAGAAGCTACAAAATGAAACATGATTACCTCAGGAGTGAGGGAAAAAACTGAACATCTTCATTTGGACATTCCAAATGAGTACAAATCTGTTTTCTTAGAATCTTTCAGGTCAGAGGGGACCTTAATATGGGATCTAAGTCCAACATCCTCTTGAAACASCAGAAGCACAGAATTCTGACTAGACTGCTTAGATCTGTGGGTAAACAGGTCAGAAAAATTCCCAAGACAGAGATTCCACAATCATTCTGGGCAATGTGTTCCCACCTCCCTCAGTCTCCAACCTTCCCAACATCCACAGCTTGGCAAATCTAACAGAAGACAGACTCGTGATGACATCTGCCAGTTCTCTCAGCTCACTCAAACACATCTTTTTTGGTTCTAGAGACACGTGGAGGTCAAGGTTTCTCTAGAGATCCCTGTTGAGTCTCTGAAATATAACTAGGTTTATGAGGAAAAAGTAGTCCTGGGTGATACTGAAACCCCATGGAGAAAAGAATCAAATTAAAAATTAATGTTTTCTCATTAAAATATAAAACCCCTATTGGGCAGAAGGAGAAGTACTTTAGCCCCTTTGTAGCTAACAAGACAACATCCCATCAACAGGTTTGTTGTTGGGACAAACGAAGGACATCAGCTATTTCAGCAAGGCAGAAACTTATACATGTTCTATCTGTAAATTCTAGACTACATACAATTAACATTTGAAAGGCATCTTTGGGCTGATACTTCTAACACAAAGTGTTGGTTTTCAAGATCAAGTTTGTTGTTAATAAATACTGTTATTTGGAAATAGTGCTTAAAGCCCACAATTGCAGGTGAAACATCTGTTTTAACTGTAGCTGAAACAAGAGTACAGAAAGGAGAGTCCCCAGAAATGTACTAAATTCAGTGTTTAATAAAATGTGAAAGAACAGAAAATAGATACCGAGATGCACTGATAATGATGGTGATGATGATCAACATAAGTTATGGCAGAAACACATCAACACAATTGCAGCCAAATGCAACTATCAAATGACAGTCAAGTGATTTCAGCACTACTCTTCAAATGTTACCTGTCTAATAAAGCAGGATCCATCCTCAGTATCCAAAGTGTTTAAGATATCCCATATATTCTGACATTTCCTTTGTGCAGCAGGATTTTCTATTTTGTCTACCAAAAGGACAAAACCAGTATCCATATCCACTTACTTGGATGCATTCATTTCAGAGAGCAACCAGCCATGAAAAGCTTGATTTATCACTTTTACCAAAACAAAGGATTAAACAGAGAAAGTTTAAATTTTGCACCTCTAATTTAAGTATTACAAGATATTCTTACATTAAAAAAAAAAAAGTACAAATTCTGTAAATGACCTTATTATTCTGTCTGTCCTACCTTCTCACGGTCTGTCTTGTTATTCTAACCCCTCCAAAACACTGCAAAATGAAAGCTTTCACAAAAGCCATGCTAAAGGTACAGCTGATACCAGATTCCAGGATGTGGGGAGAAGAAAACTCCCCCAGAGAGCATCTTACACTGACCACTTTTCTTCTGTAACACCACCCAGAAAGGGCACTGTAAGTGCTGTAAGCAGGAGATGTAATGGATAGGCCTAAATTTTAATGACAAGGGTTACACTTGTCCTCGTACAGTTCTAGAACAAAGCTTCAGTTCAGGAAGAACCCAAGACAGAGGTTCTTGATCTTGGTATTGCCATGTATCACTAAAGGCCACTACACAGGCTGAGGTGCCTCCATGTGTCAAATTTTTAATGCAGCTAATTTTACTAGCTATAAACTATATCTGTAGTCTTATGCAATTCTGCCAGTAGGCAAGCAGCCTCTCTTTGCAGCAGTCATGGACTATTTTGTTTTGTTGATCTAAAAATAGTTGAAATTATTTGTTATCTTTTTCAGATAATAAATTGCATCCCCATATTACATGTACAAATTCACTTTTCTGAAGGTAGTGAGAAGTCAAAGTGAAAGAGCAAGAGATCCTGACTGAATTCCTACAGCAGCCAATACTTCATATCTGCTGCAATGGAAAAATAAGCCATCCAGAACCACAAGTTGCTATTTGTCTTACAGCTGTAACTCAAAATAGTGCCTTTAAATTAAAGCTGATGCACAAGCAAAAAAACTCCAAAGAAACAAACCCCCAAAACATTAACACTGGAAGCGATGGCATCAACAGCACCAGCAAGACCTGATGGACTAATGATGTCTGTAGATCTGCTGGGCTAAAGATGTCTGTAGATCTGCTGGCAAAGTGAAAAGAACTGTTAAAATCTTACCAAACCAGACATATCCCAGAGAGGTAGTGGGTTTGCAGACACATCTTACAAAATACTATTTTATAGTGAATCTTTTCACTTATCTTTGACTTTTGCTCTTAACTGCTTCCTTTAAAAAAAAAAAAGAAATAATCCAAAAAATGCAAATATTATGCAGGACAAATGTCAGATTTTATTTTTCATGTTGTAACTACATCTAAAACCAGTAATTGACATGTGACCCACAGTATCAAATGCTGTAAAAGCAGTAGAATGATGTAGCCCCTTAATGAATTTGCTTACTAGTCCACATGGAAAAAGGAGATATAAGAAGGGAAAGAAAAAAAGACTGTAACATAAGCTAAAGGACTAGAAGGCCTCCAATTGCATGTTAGTGCTGCAGTTTACTGCTCACTTAGCATGCTGATGTGCTTAATATTTTCAATGGAGCTCTGATGAGAGGACGGTGAAATGGAAAGAAAACACAAGACAATGATTTGAAGGACAAAAATACTTGACCATGAACAAAGCATTAAACCATCTGCTAAACAGCCACTTGAGATGCTGTTTTAATTTTCCCATTTTTCCCCTTCCAAAGTGTTCTGAAATGACTGCATAGCCTGCAGCAGTTCCACAGGGAACACTCAGTCTGAAACCTCCCACCCAGCCTCTGACCACAGCAACAACTTTGCACTCACAGACAGGGGCAGGTTGCAAAGTCAGTGACAAACACCAGTGGGGGAGCAGGGGCATTTGTCTAAAAGAAAAAAAGGCTGTGCAAATAAGGCAAAACTGAGGGCTACGAAAGCCATAAGTGACACCTATTTAGCTTTGAAAAAGCTTCCTCTTTAAAATAACATTTTAAATGGCTAACTTTTTATTTGTTTTAATGACTCTTCACTTTTTCTCTCTTCCTCCTCACATTTCTTCCCTTTCAACAAGTCCATCATGTCAGTATGTAAAAGTGTCCTCAGGAGGCATTTGCAGTGGGAAAGGCCAAGCAATTACGTGTGGAAGGGAAGAGATCTTGGTGTATTACAAGCACAAGCAAAGCAAGCCAGCGCTCTCAAGTGAGGAAGCTAAACCAAATTAACTCCTGGGGTTTACCACATTCACTTACATGCACATTAACTCATCTTTAACATCACCTTGGTTTTTCTAGGAGATTCCTAGAGCCTGACATACAAGACATAATATGGGGAAAATTAAGCTGTCTTGGACCTTTAAGAAATCTGAAGTTGGTACCTGAGGTACAGAACGAATCTCTAGATAGCAAGTGCTACAGTAAAACTACAATAAAACAATTCAGAATGTAAGAAGTCTTACAGATGGCATGAAGATAATTTTGACATGTAATCCGACATAGCATAAAACTAAATTAGATCTGTGGGACTTTGAAATTATAGTTCCATATGGCTGTCGTTACACTGAACCACGAGAGATTAMTACCAAGTTTGTCAAGCTACTCAAAATAAAAATTTATTTTCTAAACAAGTAGGTTGTAATAATTCCTCAGAAAAGGGAAGAGCCTAGTAAATAAGCTGAAATCAAATCAGTTTAACATTTGCTGTGTTACAAAGAACACGACTGACATTTTTACAAATCAACATCATTAAAAGATTATGTAGAAACTGATAAAAATATTGGAATAATATAAAATGGGTGTTGTGCATCAGCACTGCATAAATAAAGGAGCAAAAGATGCTAAAATTAGCATGCAAAGACATTTACATGTTCTGCATACCAATAAATTGCGGTCACCTGTTTCCTCAGAAAAGCATTCTATGTTTAAGCATGTGATGATATTTTCTTCTGCAACACAAATTACTATCAGATCTATGTGATAATAAAAACATTTAATATTGCATTTCCTTGATCAGTAAATAGGCCTCAAAAATCACAATAGCCACAAAAGCAGAGGTGATTTTAGAATGCCTGTGTTGCCCATGTGTTACGGGACAGAAGAAGAAACCCAAGCAGGTACTTCTGACAGCACTGACACATAGAAAAGATTGCAGGCAACTGCTTTTCTCTAGAAGATGTGAGCAGAGATGACAGGGCTATAAAGTCTGCTGTGAGAACAGCAGATGGAAAACTGTTATATTTTTTAAAGTGCATTCTAGAGTATGTGTTAAATGGAAGCAGCAGGTCACCAACAAGATGTGCAAACAAAACCCAGCCAACTGATTCAGTCTGACCTAGAAAGTGAAAATTCACAGAGAATTTGTCACATCTGAGTGCCATGTGCTGAATCAGCAATAGGATTTCCTACTTCCTCTCCTTCCTTTCTTCCCTCCTGTAGACAGACCACATTCTAGCTCTTCTTACTATCTAACTGAATACATATTTTCACAAGCAAATATTATTTATTTGATCCATCCAGCCATCTCTAGCAATTTATCAGCAGTAACCTTCATTTTTCTTCTTTAAAAAATGTCCTCTTTTAGTAGATTGAAGCATATTAAAAAATGCTTTTGTACCCAATCTCACTCAAGCTTTTTAAAAATGCAGATACACCAACTCTGTAAAGGARGTGCCAGACTTTAATTGTCTTGACTTCTCATGTTGCAAAACAAAAACGGTATTACATGACATACTTTCTCTCAACACTTACACTGTCATCTTGCTTTTCTTAACTACAGGCTGAAGTAACAGGAATAGCATGATGTGGTCTAAAACACACAGTAGCTATAAAGTGCCACCTTGATGATTTACTATAGCATTTTCAGTCATTTGGGTGCATTTATACAAAGAGTAACTAAAAATTCACCTGTATCATGCCAACAGCTTGAAAAACACATGAAAGACATGAGTAAGAAAGGGTGGGATGCAACCCCTCAGCACTGAGGAACACAATCCTCAAGTGCAGACAACCTGAACACGTATTCAGAAGAGCAGTCATAATTGTGTCAAGAAAAATAAGAGTGAGTCCTATAAATTATTCACCACCAGCTATTTCCCCAGGCAGCCCTCGTGTTTCACACCTCTTTCCTTTCACCAGAGGGAGCTGATATGCAGCTCTGAGACCATCTGTACAGCCAAAGAGAGGTTTTAAGATACTTTAAGGTCTTATATGCAGTAAAAGGGGAAAATACTCTCATGACACTATTTTGGCTCCTCATTTGGCTTGCCAATCTCCTCAGACTCCTGCAGCATTCATGGAAACAGAGGATGATCTAGAGAGAAAGCCTGATTCAAGGTCTTAATCACCATTCAGATGCTCTCTGTCTTCTATGCTGGCTATAACGCAAGCCCGTGAAAACTCCCTGGCTGACTTAAAAACAAACAGCTGGACAGCAGGAGGACTTTTCAAAACGTCCACCCAAGATTTTCTACATAAAGGGCAACCACCACGTCAAGTGATAGCATTTGAATCTAGACAGAGAAAGATGGTGCATGAAGATAGGCTCAGATGCCGTGCAAAACACAGCAGGAATACTGAAGAACAAAAGAACTTAAGATACACAAATATGATGATGAGTTTGCTTTGGTATTACAAATCTAGACACATCCTGAACACCTTGTATTTGATGTCTTGACAAGCTGGGAAATTAAAAGTAGCATAACACTGCAATAATTAAGTAATGCTTTATTTTTTATGTATAGCTGCACGAATGCAACTGTACTAACAGGAATAATATGATTTCTGTTGTTATAATTAATTAACCTACCAATCTACAGCACATTCAGTCCTGATTTCATGGTCTCTGTTAAATGCTCCTCCAGCATGAAAAGATCCCACCACCATGTTAATTTGCCTTCAAAAAAAAAAAACAAAAAGGAAAGAAAATAAAAAACCAAAACCAATCTGAAACCTACCACAAAGAAAAATCTTGCTGAGACTGTGCTAAATTGCTAGGATTAAGGATAACGAAATCTTTTATCATATACAAGAAAAAGAGGGGAAAAACAAGTGAGGAAGTTCAAGTGACCAGAATATACTGGGTTTTGGTTCCTCAGAGCAGCAAAGCACAAAATTCAGACTGAATAAATACTGCAGAAGTTTCTGATAACAAATATAACTCATGGAAACATAAAATATAAATGCAAGTTCTAAGCTGTATTTTAAATTCTCAAGTTCTTCTTTTAATCACACGTGGCAAGAATGGAGGTGGTTGAGTAGTGATTGGTTCGTTTGTTTTTCCTGTAAGATGCTCTTTACATTCAAAAGTCTTGCTGCAAGGCAAGGAACCAAAGTGACACGGGATGATACCAATTGCCCATGTGACAGAGCAGACACACACCAAATTACAAAGATCATTATGAGCTGGATGCTGATTACTTGCCTGCTGAGCCTGATGTCACTTTTCTGTTGCATTATGTACTCTGATCAGGAAAAGTGTTGGCAATTTGTTGAATTACTTTTTATTGAGAAACTGTCAAGACTGCTATTCAGAACTATAAATTGTGCTTGCTTCTCAACTATTATTTCCGTTCCCAACTCAAGAACAATGACTAACACACAAGGGTCATAAAATGCAATAGGCAAGAATCAGATTTATTTCCTTTTTGTAATTATTTTTAAAAGACAAGCCCTGGATGCCAGATACCATTCTCCCTGCATCCTCCCTGGACTAATCTTATATTTTTTTTACATTTCAAAGCAAATCTTCAACTAATGTCTCAGATGGGCAATATTTCCCTGTTCCTCTCCAGGCTCCTTGTCACATAGATGGCAGCTGATTTTCTTTGGTACAAACTCAACTTTGAATGCTCAACTTGACAAGCATCAGCCCCCTGCCTCCTCTGTTAAATCCTGCGGGTATAGTGGGAGGACAATCGCTGGGAAAATACTTGAATGGCTGTTCTAATGTTCTCTCACCAGCAGTCCTTTGGTGCAGTGCTAAGGGCCTTTCCTGAACAGAACTTTTAAACCACAGTACAAGGGGGTGTTTAGTCTGGAGAAAAGGTTCAGGGCAGACCTTACTGCTTTCTAAAACTCCCTGAAAGGAGGTGTTGGTGATGCAGGGGTAGGCCTCTTCTCCCAGATAACAAGAAACAGGACAGGAGGAAGTGGCCTCAAGCTGCACCAGGGGAAAATTCTTCACTGAAAGGGTTGTCAAGTGTTGGAACAGGCTGCCGGGGAAGTGGTGGAATCACCATCCCCAGAGGTACTTCACAGACGTACAGATGTGGCACCCAGGGACACGCTTTAGTTGTGGCCTTGGCAGTGCTGAGTTAAAAGAATCTCCCTTACACCTTCATGAGGCGACAGTGATCATACAGACAATGGCAAAATACTGAAACATCAGAGAGCAACAATAATAGAAACGACAAAGTAGTTACTCTGCCTAAAAGGAAGTAATCGGTTTTGAAGCTCATTCAAATTTGCCTGTATAAATTTATAGTGAACGCATTTTATTATAAACAAGTGTTTCAAAAATTACCTAATATGGAGAGAGCAAATTATTCTTCAGTGAGATAAGTGTTAAATGATAAACTGCTCCAGTGCTGACACAACATAAATATGCCATATCCATCGATCCATAAATTTGAAAAAAGCTAATGTAAAAGCTGTGAATAAGAACTTTAAGAATAGTCCTTTTATGTCTGCAATGATTAATATTGCCATGTATTACATGAACATAAACATGTCTGTCTCCATGGAAACTCAACATAATGCAAATTGTAAGTCTGCTTGTGGAATACCAACTGATAAATTTTCACTGAAATGAACAGGAACACTTGCATTAAAGACTCACAAGAATGCTGGCAAGGGTATTTTTTCTATGACACTGTTCAAATGAATCTTTGGGAAGTGGTGACCAAAGCTGATGCTACCAACAGTATCAATATTCTTTACCTTCTCTTCAGCTACCAAATCAGTTAATTATCAATAGTTCATCATGAATATTAATGCTCAGTTATGGAACATTGCTATCAACCTATTAGCCGTAGAAAGGAAAATATTTAACTTGTTCTGAAAATTCTTGGTTGGTTTTAATTTATTTTCTCCTGTCCTTCTTTCACCCTCTCTGGTTCCCCTCATTGCTCAAAAAAGATCCTCCACTGTAACTAGAAGGAAAATAGAGAATGGGAGAGAAATAATGATTCTAGTTTTGTCATCTTCTGATTCTGACTCATGTTGTTTGTCGCTAGTAGCTAAAGCCTTCAAGCATGTTAATCATGCCCATTCAAATTCATTGCTCAGGATGAGGAGGTGACAGGTACTGCGAACAAGGGCAGCGGGTGCTGTACACGCAACTTTATCAAGGGCTGACAGACTCCTTATCACCAATTAGTGACTTGCCAGCTGGGTAAGTGGACAGCAGCGTGCATTGAAAATTGTCTGGTGTGAGTGTCAGGCACAACGCCCAGCTGGCAGCCAGTCACAAACGGCAACAGATCCTCAGGGATCTGTTGAACACCTTCATTAACAACCTGGATGAGTGTACAGAGGGCATTCTCRGCAAGTGTGTGGGTGACCACAAACAAGGGTCAGTACCCTGGGGTGCAGGGCTGCCTCTGGGGGGAACCTGGGCAGCCTGCAAAAATGCAGTCACAAGAACCTTACGGTTCAACAAAATCAAATGCGATTTTTCATGAAACCATGGAACGGTTTTGGTTGAAAAGGACCTTAAAAATTACCTGTAGTTCCAAAAACCTGCCATGGGCAGGGACAACTTTCACTAGACCAGGTTGCTCAAAGATCCATCCAACCTGGCCTTGAACGCTTGAACACCTCTTTCAGTGCCTCACCACCCTCACAGTGAAGAATGACCCGTGAATGCAGCAAATCCATGAACAATACAGCTGGGCACTGAGTGGGAAGCAGCTCTACAGAGAGAAATCTGGGGGGCCTGATGGATGCCAAGCTGCACACGAGCAAGGAACACACCCTTGCAGAAGAAAACAAGCCTCCTGTGTCCCAGGCTGTTTGTAAGAGGGCAGCTGGCAGGTCCAGGGAAGGTGTCCCCTGCCTCTCTGTGTGGTACTTGTGGGCCTGCATCTGCAGTACCGTGTCCAGCTCCGGGCTTTGAGGACCAGACCTACTGGATGGGTTCAGTGGAGGGTCACTGTGATGGTCAGGGACACGAGGACCCGCTAGGAGGATGCAAAGAAGACAAAGACTCTTCTTGGAGGTGCACAACAAACAATAGAACAAGAGGTGCGAAGCAACAGACACAAGTTGAAATAGTGGAAATTCCCTTTTTCCAATATTTTTAAAATAAGAGTGGTTAAATACGGGGACAGTCGCACAGAGAGGTTATGAAATCTCTGTTCTTGAAGGTGTCCAAAACTGACCTGAAAAATTTTTCTGAGCAATCTGATCTAATTAGATCTGCTTTGAGCGAGAGGTTAGAACAGATGGGGAACTCTGGAGGTCCCTTCCAACTTAAAATTTACACATCCAGACTTCTGTATAAAGATTCTTATCTTGTAATTGATTCTACACACGTTGGAATCCTTCACAGAATCCCAGCCCACAAGTATCACTTCTGGCTGCTTTCTTCAAGTACCTTGTGATTTCAGATTATGCATTTTATCCACTTCTGAGGGAGAACAGTCAATTGGAACACAGACATTAAACTCTCCCAAGGACTCCCAGGTCTCTGACTTCAAACCAGGATAATTCCCAAATGAAACACAGACCCTACAGCCTTAAATGAATCCCACAGACTATAAAATGAAATTTAATTTACCACGCCTCTCTGTAGTCTATGGCTTGGTTTTCCTTTCCAGCTTCAAAACCTATCAAAATTAATGGGAAATGATAAAAGTCCAATAATTCTCTGTATAAGAAAGTCACAGCCTGAACCTAAGGGATGACCTGATGTCAGTGAATATATAAACCACGATGAAGGAATTTTATAGCAACAAAGAGAGTGTGAATATAGCAGAAAGTAAGGGATTGTTGCCAGAGAAACAGAGATAAGCAAGGATGGTGTTGCTATAGCAACTGGGTGACATCAGAGTTTTCCCATTCAGTGCACTGGGTGATAATGAAGTGGTGAAACAGCAGCTTCTCTATCTGCCTGCTCCCAGGAGGTGGGCAGAACCCCACGTTTGATTGTTTCACACTTAAGACATGTCTAATTAGAAGGTTTACAGGTTTCTTGACATCACTGTGTTAGATCCTCTAATGTCTAGTTCCTGTGTGGGAGTCCAAGCAGAGGCACATTCATTCCAAAACAAAAGAATAGCCATTTCTCTGTCCCTCAGGAGCTAAAAGAGAATTCTAAAAGAGAATGAGGAGAGTCAAGAAAAAGATGGAAATATGGTCCATCGCACAGCACTGTGCCTCTCAGGCATCATCAGGCCACAGCTGATCAGCCAGCTGCACAATGAAATTTAGTACAGGATAAAATAAATTAGGTTATAACTCCTGCCAAATCAATGCTTATTTTTAAGCTTCTACATTTTCCAAGGATAATGGTGTCTTCCTGGGCCACCTTGCAACATAATGGAGAATGCTTTAAAGACAGTTATTTTGAACTTTTTTTTTTAACCTTGGAAAAACCTCCATGTTGGAGGAATAAGATATTCTCAGTATAGTAGAGGGAGAGTAAATGGAGAAGTATTTGTGATAATATAAATGGACATTAAAAAAAAACCTTAGAAAATTCTATTCTTAAAATGCATAGAAAAACAAACAATATTTGTATTCCAAATAATAAACACCTCCCAAATAGGGGCTTATATTAGTTTTGCCTGTATCAAGGACTGAAGAAGCTGTGGTTTCATAGCTGTTGCAGCAAAATCCACAATGTGACTTGACATTTACCCTGCCAGAGGGACTACTGAATCTGCAATAAAAGCCCAAACTTCCAATCCACCTAAGCCTGGGATATAACTCCTATTTATTAAGTACACAACAATAAGCAAGGTCTGGACTTCATACATTGATAAGTTGAGAGCTTTGTCAAATGAAATTGTGCAGTTAGGTTTAAATGGGCTGCTTAGGCACCAGCAGCAAAGTCAGGCACCTCAGTGCAAGCTGCAAAACCTCTCAAGAAGCTGAATAAATACTCAAATAGCTCACAGCGAGTTCCTGGCTGCAGCACTCCCAGTGAGACAGACGGATGGACAGACACCCATGATACACACACCACGAGATATCTGGCCTGGGCACMGCTATGTCACATGGTGCCACAGCACTGTCCCCATCACAGACATTCAGGTAAGAGAGTCCAGGCATGAAGAAGTTATGTTAYGACAGGATGAAAAGAAGAGAATGTCTCGTACAAGTGAAGTAAAGTTCTTGGTAAAGCAAGGAACAAGATAAAACTTTCCTAATGCTAATACTATTATTTAGATTGTGATAATACCTGGCATTATCTCAACTTCTGAAATTGTTAATATGTTTGATTTACAGGAAGTTGTATGAATGCAGCTTAATTTGCATAATTTCTTGGTATTTCCAACAGCCAAGAGGGGAGAAGGAATAATACAGAAGGAAAAGTATCTGACAAGTTTTGACTTCTGATCTTTGATCTCTCAGTTCTGCCTGGTGAGGAAGTAATTATCTGCAGCCAGAAGTGAATTTCATTCTTGATCCAAAGGTGACAGTCCTGGTGGATGTGACCTGAATATCTAATGAGAAGTCCATGTGTTAAAATACTGCCTGTGTGCAGAAATATTGTCTTAGGTCAAGACCCTCCTGGGATCTGACTACCCTGTGACAAGAATATTTTGCCATATCAAGAGGGTAATCAAGGCAGAATTATTATCTCCTGTRTAGAACTACAAACAAGGAAAAAGGGCTTTGCGATACGAAAAGCATCACAGCCAAGGCAGTTTCAGTTCAGACAAACTTCTCTTAGAATATGGAAAGACAAAGAGCTTAGCAGAGATAAATATCACTCAACAAATCTCAGTGTGCTAATATAGAGATAGAAATAYGTATACAGCTGCAGTAGTGTATTGAAACACATTTCTTGAGTTGCATTTTTACCATTCAGGTATGGGAAAGATGGTTGTAGATGGCTCAGTTCCCAGGGGCAAAAGCGAGGAGAAAGACCTTCAATATTCCATGTCTGTCTTTATAGGATACTGCAAGCACTTAATCATGCCATRGGTATTTAGCAGTCATTTAAAGATTTTTTTTTTTCCTTCTTTTTAGGTGTTCTTTGCTAGGTACCAAGGAATGATTTCACTGCCAAAGAGCTGGATTTTGCCAGCACACCCTAGCACAGAAAACTGCAATGCTGAAGGTTAAAGAGCATGTTGAATCATACATCAATGAATTCTGCAAAGTGTGGTCTTCCAGGCAGTGGCAATTTTGCATACAAAAGAATTACAAAATAAACAATATAAATCAATATTGCAAAGTTTAATCTGGTTACTTTTTAGAAAATTAAATTAACTTTTTTAGTGCCATTTTACAACAGGAAATTTTTTCTGTGTATCTGAGAAGTGCCCTGAATAGAAGCTTGGACATACACAAGGGCTGGGTTTAAATTTTCTAGACCACTGAAGTCCTTATGAGCAAGAATATCAGAAATGCAGTCAACTCAGGATAGCAGCTCCTTTCTCCCACTTTACCTTGTTTATAAACTCACATCTGATAAGCAATATATCTAAACACATTTTCTTTGCATGAAACACAGCTAAAATGGAAATTGTTGTGTCTTGGGAAATGAAGTGAGGACTTGGATACAACAGCTTTGTCTTTTTCCTCCCCCCATCTCCAGAGAAAGCAGAAATCTCATTGGAATTCTGTCACCACCGTTACATAAAATATCCCAACTGGTAAAATAAAGTCACTGATTTAAGTATCTAAAAGATACACAGAATACACTATTTCCATKAGTAGCTCTGCTGAAGAGGATTTTCATGTATCTCTCATGCATTTTGGACCAAGTGATTTATCAGCTTGTGAAAGATGAGTTTGAGCAGGAGGAAACATTTTCCCCAGGACTCAGGGGCAGAAGAGAAATGGCACAATTAGAGGAAGATTACATAAACTAACTTGTCTAGAACAAGATTTATCCTCAAGATGATGTGTTCACACAGTTCTGAATATCCACTACTACACAGGTTGCTCGGCAAAGTAGCTATTAAGACCGAAAAACACAGTGGAATTTACGTGGAGTCTTTCAGTTGTATCAACAGGCTTTTGTTCAGGGCCCTATAGCTTCTTTATTTTGTCAACCAGGTGACACATTGAGCAATTTAGAAAAGATGAAGCCTGGCATTCCCCACCTGCAAACCATCTGTATCTAATTATCACAACACTAATTAGAATCATTATCAAGAGAGATTGAAGCAACAAAACCTGACTCTTACGGTACACTTTGCTCTTTTAGAARGGCAAGGTGAGTTACAAGGCAGCTTAAAGGAGTTTATTTCAGTTACCTCTGACACCTGACATCAGCTGAAGAAGYGGCATTTTTCTCGTGCAGTGGCATCTTGAATTTTTCATTGAAATAATACTGTACAGGCCAYGTGAAAAAAGTAAAGTTTCAAAAAGCAATTACCCAGTGAACAACATCATAAATCCTGATAGTCACGTGCACCAAAATGAAAATGWTCATTTTCTGCCAGAACAAAATATGTCTTTTGATGTTGTTCAATGAGACGTATTTTATGCAAGAAAAGATTCATTCTGTGCACATTGAAACATTGCCCTTTTTCACTGATGAATATCTGTAAAATCTAAGAAGCCATTTCATTTACAGTCTAAGTACAGATAAAGCATTTCTTTTACAGTTTCTTAAAGTAGTTCAGGTATATACAAACACATTCAAATAGAACCCATAAGGAAACATAAATACTTTCTCAGCAGACTCACACAGAAAAGATCGATAGTGCTCTGGGATTCTTGATCATGCTCCTTTCTGCATAGGAAAAGTATTGCCCCGGTTATCTCTGAAAAGCATTGTATAACTTTTCTCTTGCACGCAACACACATATATGCAATATATCCTTTCTAATAAAAGAAAACCTTGTTTTCTGATGAGAAGCTAATTTCATTCTTATTAGCTTTTCTGGAGCTAGCAAGTACTTAGGAGTTCATCCCTATTCGTATTTTTCCAATAAGATGCCTAGCACTTCTCAGAACAAAAAAGTTGATGCAGCTGGAATGAATCAAGGTATTTCTAATAACCTGATTCATGCCAATTTATACAAAGATCTTACTTGAAAGTCAGAAAAATACATAATATTTTGCATTTTCCTTACACCTCAACTGAACTTCGCTTTGTAAATATTAGAAAATAAAATGCGGAAAGGAAATAGTCATCAAATGATACAAATATTTAATAGTATCCTATACTTACCTTTCACTTTCATCTTGAGAAACCAGACTAGAACAYTCTGCAGTGTTCTGAAAAATATTTTGCCAAGAAAATGTGCAAGAGGCAATCCAGAGAAAGGCATAGATTAGTAAAATAGCTAGAATTCAGTTAAAAATAAAGTTTTAAAGAGTGTAAAAATTACAATATTCAAATTGTGACTTCTGACGCAATTTCTATTTTTTTCAGAGGACCATTATCAGTGTGACCACAGGAAAAAGAATTTGGTGCAGTTTGTTGGAATGGGAGAAAACGGAGGGCGGGGGGGGGAACCAGCTTCATCAATCTTCACATCCTTGAAATCTACAAAAATACAGAGACTTTCTAGAGAGTAATGTTACAAGCACAATTTCCTAACAAACATCAGATCAATTGACAATACATAGCAACATGAAGCAATTATTTACTAGTACAGCAGATTAGAAAAATATAATTGGGCCTTTTAAATTTCTAGTTTCAAATTTTTTTCCTTCCATATATTAAAAAAAAAAAAGACATAACATATATTTGCATTGTACTTTTCCAAAAGGAAATAATGTCTGTAGGATATTTAATTTTTTTTTCCTGTAATCTTTTATTATTTGGCATAACATATTTCTCATTTGAAATAACAAAGTTTCATCTTGTGGATAAAGCAGTGGACAGGGACTTTTTAAGATACCGATTACCATTTCAAAGCTTTGTCTTYGCTTGTAGATGCACAGCCAGCAGTGCCTGTGTCCCAATCCCAGGCCTATGAGACTTCAAAAATTGTGTTTGAGAAGAGTTCAATCAGGGAGCCTTTCTAAGCACACTTCCCAGAGGACTATCCCTAGCAGCCAGCCTGACTCACAGCTGCTGAACATAAGCAATGTTCAACTGGAAACTGAGATACACAGCTACATCTAAGGTACTGGAAATCAAATAAAACCAAAGAAAATTAAGTTCCAGTGCCAAATCCTCCTCACYGATGCTCCACTTTTTGTTGAGGAGGAACCTCTGTAGTCACACAGACTCTTGTTTGAATCATCAAAATCCTGCAGTAAGACTTCTCAAACCTGAGTAATGCCACACTGGAATAGTGAGAAGCAGGACCATAATTAGCCTTGCTGTTATATGGAATTTGTTTTTCCCTCTTCTGTGACTCTTTCTGGCTTGGACAGTAAGTGACCACAACAGTCTGTGGCTATAATCATTGTGGTTACATTTGAYAGAACCATTTCCTTGCTTTGTAGGTTACACATACAGTTCTTGCAAACATAGTTGCACAAAATATGAATTTTAAGAATTATAACTGAGTAGAGTCAAGTAAACTTAATAATTTTTCAAGTTATCAATGTATGAATCTGTTCAAGCTGAATATGGAGTTACTGAATAAGTAATTATAGTGTGTGTGATCATCACAAGAACAGCCAGTTTTGTTTCCCAGATCAATGACAAAGATTAACCAAACAAATACGAATATTATAGTTCTGTTCTTCCCCTTTCCTTGTGCCTTCCCTTCCTCCTTCTCGACATGGGTAGTGAAGACACAAGGATCATTTTTGAGTACTTAGGGAAAGCAACCAAACTGGCTCCTGAGTTGTCATGTTATTCTCATCCTCTATCCAAAACTGGTCAATTTGGAACAAAAAGCCTCTTGTCTAATATAAACCATTCCCATCTCAACTGTATTTCTACAAGAAAACACAATTACTCCTCAGATGCTACAGAAAACCTCTTCTCTGCATGAATGTTCTTCTTTCCACTTAGAGGGAGGGGAAAAAATAAATCATCATTTGATTCCTCTCTTTCCCACAGGAGAAGCAAAGCACACTCAATGAAGGTCGTTTTTCACTTTCTCCTTTGATTTACCACACAATTAATCAAAAAGTGAGGTCTGATTTTAGTTCTGGGTTCCTTATGGCCGTATTACTAAAACATTTAATAGACTCACTATACAAATTTTTTACAGTTCTTGAATTCCATTTGCAGGGCCATGTAATGTGCTTAATAAACTACCAGCCAAGCCTCTGACCCCATTACAAATTCACTCAAGTGAATAGAAAACCTGGAGAAAGACAACAAGCAAATTTTAATTTAATTCTGGAAAAATAATTCTGGTTTTCCGTTATAAATACGTCCTTAATRCATCTCCATTTCTTTTCAAGTTTAAATATTTCAGTCTTCAGTGTCCTTAAGCAGGAAGCTTTTGCCAAGTGATCTTCTAAGGCTTTTTCTTCTTTCCAAAAGAGGAGGTTTTTTAAACCAGATTCAAATAAATTAAATCCCTACAAATTAAACTTGTAGTATAAACATGGTTGAATCTCTCAGTAAAGCGGAAAGTTACAGATGTTACAACAACTCTGGCAGTTAAATCCTTCCTTTGCAACCAGCAGTGCTCAGCAAAGGGAGCCTGAAGAAGGGGAGAATCAGCTGTGTGCACCTGCAGGAGATAGGTGGGAACGTGGGAATCCAAACACCAGGTCTCCCAGTGCACCTTGCACTTCTGGAAGAGTAACAAAGCAAAGACAAAACGTTCTGTAAGCACTGCCGGGCACTATCTCGGCAATTTGGAGTCACTGCACCCTGCAGTAATGCTCTTCCCTCCATTTGTAGTACAAAACCTACCTCTCTAAACTATAGTTTTTCCATTTTTTTAGCTTAATCTTTTACAAGCACTAAATCTGTCACTACTGTTCATCTCACTGCTCTCGTGATCTATTTCCTTCCTCATTCAATTTTTGACCTGTCCCTAACAAACCATTTTGTTCCAGTCTGAACTGTGCCATTCAGTGATACACAGCAGGAAACCACGTGAGAGTCTTGTTCACTCATACATCCAGGCCCCCATTGCTATACAGCCTCTGCCAAGCCAACAGAAGCTTTTTTAGGCTGCATTAGGTAACCTGAGGAAAACCAGTTCAGAAACCTCATTAACCCTTGCCAAGTGCTGCTGAAATCCCTGGTATATGGTACCACATCTTGGTGTATGAATAGGCCCCAATTTACAGACACATTTGTAGAAATATGCTGTTTTCTCCTGGTTGACAGATGCTACTGAATCTCAAATTCAGTAGCAAAACACTTCACGTAATTTGAGCTACCTCACTCCAGTGTGATTAAATAATTATCCAAGTAAGCTGGTAGCAAGAGCACAATTCTAAACCTTGTGAAATCATCCCTGAATAACCSTTGGAAAATTATTTATCTACTTCGCTCTCTATAAAATAAGATACTGGTATTTCCTTCCATATAGGGGTACTGTGCACTTGAGTAGAGACTCTTAGGAAACAAGYATAGGCCATAGGAGTGCCACATCTAGTACACAAATATTACACAAGTTCACTTGAAAAGTCACACTGTTAAAGGCTGTAAACATTGTTATTGGCAAGAACTTAAATACTTTGCATATAGTCTAATGCATATGGTTATAAGCAGTTTTCAATGTCTTCAAATTACTCATAGGAATAGAAACATTCATTTTAAAGATGAATTAACACAAATAAAAAGGACACAGGCACGTAAATTTCAGTAAGACTTATTTTTCAGTAGCGTTGCAACAAATGGGAGGACTTCATTGAATACATCTTTGTTCCTTTGTGTGCATATTTGTGAGCCTCTTAAATTGTAAGGCTGAATACATGGTATTTAGGATTCTTTATTGCAAACTGGGGGTAGTTAAGCACAGAACTCATTCAGAATCACTTTTAGACAGTATAGTATCATTCTTAACAGATATTTTGTATAGTGTGGTTTTTGATTACTGGATTGCATTATTCTTGCTCGCAATAACTTAAAAATAAAAAGGAAAAATTGGACCTGGATTTATCAAGTACAGCAAGAAATTAAGACCAGTAACCATACAACCTGTCTGTGAAAAGCAGCGATTTTTATTAACTAAATGCCTTTTTTATTTTTCAATCACCAGAAAATGTGTATATAATTGTAAAACCTTTTCCTAAAACAACAGCCAATATAACATCACCTGGATACAAAGGAAGGTATCTGTAACCCGGCCTTTATGGTCATTTTCTCCGAACTCCAATATTGCTCAGAGATCTTTCCCAATGCTGACAACTTAACAGTCCCCAAAATGTATGAAAAAGCCTGTCAGAGAAACTCTGAACCCCTGGGTGCTCAGCTCTTCACAGGTGGGGCCATATCTGAAATAAAGCTGCATTTTATTGCAGAGCATCAGAAGCAAACATCTGTTTCTAGATTTCATCTTAAATCTTGTTATATTAAAGAAGTAAAAAAAAGGAGGGTAAGACCACTACAGTAGTTATGGAACACAGTCATATCCATAAAATGTTAAGACACGTTTGATTCACAGAACTACCAGGAGTCTTTTTTTATATATATAACTGGTATGAAACTGATGCAAAAAAAATCTTGATCTGCTAGAACAGAGTATAGAGCACTTATATAAAGGTTAAGAGGTACTGTAAAAGTTTTTGCATTAAACAAATCATCTGCATGGCTAAACATCAGCCAAATTTTACAAAATTTACCAGTTCTTCCAGACTTTTTTTAAAAAATCCCAAATTCTGGAACTACATCAGTATAGAGTCTTGGGGTACAATTCCATAGTGACACATCTTTCCTTTGATGACAAGGCTTTGATCGAGACCTCTTATGGCAAGGATCATTTCCTTCAAGTTTAGATGATATTCAAAT
The DNA here is from genome assembly GCA_018881555.1 of Amblyornis subalaris. Classification (NCBI taxonomy): domain Eukaryota; kingdom Metazoa; phylum Chordata; class Aves; order Passeriformes; family Ptilonorhynchidae; genus Amblyornis; species Amblyornis subalaris. The sequence continues at coordinate 3,042,942 of JACAXG010000027.1, read as the reverse complement.
CAAATAATGTTTTGAAGGGGGAGCAAGGAAAACAGAAGAAATAAATTCATTTTTGTAGAAACAGATGGAGAAAATGCAGAACATTGTTATATTTCATGAAACTGCTGTCTGTGTAAGAAATGAAGCACAATTTATTATGTATTCATTTTGCCCATCTGCTAAGTGTATCATTAAGACAATGAATTCAGTTCATTTCCTTCACTCCCCAGCTAAGCAGTGCAATTATAGTTTTAGAACACAGCTACTGATAAAACGAACTTTTTTCTGTTATCATCTTTATTCCAAGTATTCTCTCATTAAATAGCTTGAAAGGCTTTCTTCCCCTCTCTTATTTTGTCTTCTAGTCTCACCAACTTCTCTTCCATATTTTCTGACAGATTCTGAGTTCTAGGGTTCAATACCATTTGGGGCAATTTTTTTTTTCTAACTGCATTTCTAGCCACATCAGACTATCTAATGGGATGGAAAACAAAAACATTATCACTCTTAATACCACAAAAAGGCCTGGTTTTGAGTTGCTGGAGTTTTTTCCTTCTTTTTAAGAAACAATGTAATTTTCTGTAAAATATAACATTTTAGAGATGATAATGTCAGTTGTGAAATATGATAACTCAGTAAGATAGGGCTTTTTATTGTTATTACTCTATCACTGTCACGGAGGTGAGAGGATGTGGGTAATAAACAGCACTAAATTAGAAATGTCTCCTTCTTAAAGTGGAATTCCAAAGGCTCAGGCATAACAATATAGCAAGAACCAGGATCTTATCTACTCTGACACTTACAGTATAAGCAGCTGGAGTAGAAGATAGAGTGGGAACCATCAGATCGTCTGAGCGGCTTTACAGAGCATCTCAAGAGTTACACATTACTTGTGTCACTGTCAATGATCAACATCAAGCCAAAAGAGAGGCAATTTGGGCCCATCTACAGTTTTCTTCTGCCCTTTCTGTCGTTTTAATGGTGTTACAACACATAGAATAGTAGGACTATTTAGGTATGTGTGGGTTAGATATGAAAAAACCCAACACATTTCAAAGCTACTAATATAAGATCTTTAATACCAGGGTTTCTGGCATTCCAAGTCTTGGGCCTTGCTCACATTGTAATGTCTCATCTTGATCTGTATGATGATCACTTATCACAGATACAAGAAGGCTGTAATTAGCAGCATCATCACAAGCCTATTTTGGGTAGTACAAGTGTAGAGCAAGCAGCTTTTGTCAGCACAGTTATGTTAGGCACAAATTATACCTCAGATGCCATAGTCGTGTTTTGGACACCAAGCCAGGCCATCCAGCTTCTCAGCAATCCTGCTTTGGCAGTCACCCTGATATTTAAAGCTTCATCTTTGACAATTCTGACTTTGGCTTTACTGCCAGGCATTAAATTTGCTATTCCATTAACTGCCTGCGCAAGTTCTCCAACAATACAGGCTGTAAATGTGAAAGTATTTGGTACAAAGTGATTAGGTGGTCTACTTCCACAAAAAAAACCTCAAAACAACAAAACAACAAGCCTAATAAAAAAAAATCCAACCACACCAAAAAAAAAAGGCAAAACAGAAACAACTTGAAAAAAACCCCAATACAAACCATACATACTAACGTAGTAAAAGCACATTATTCTCTCAGGATAATGTGCTCCATATGGCTAAAACATTAAGGGTGCCAATCTTTGTACATCAAGGAAATGGTTCAACAGAACTCAAACATACTGTTACTGACAAATGATTCACATTAAACCATTTTCAGCAGAAGTCTCAACTAATATATGCTAACCACAAAGTTTTCTAATTGTAATCAACGTGCACACTACATCAATTCAGCTCAGATGCAGTCTTTGTTCAGCTTTCTAGCTGTTCTGACAAAATCCCTTCAAAAAAGGACTTGAATAAGACAATTACAAATTGTGCTAAATGTCCTTTTCCTCAGTACTTACATCTCTAATTGATAGTTACCATTACAGATGTAAGAGTAGAAGTGATCATATTAAACAACAAAAACAATATYCACAAAAGCAAGAAAATTCATAGTTAAGGTTGATATTTCCAATTCATTCTATCCACCCTAGATGTCACCACTTTAGGAGCCAGTCAAATTACCCAGGTCTGAAGACTGAAGCTGCATCGTGGGATTCAATAGGGACCAAGAACAATCTAACCTGAAGTCCTTACACTTTGAAATGTACTTGAAATTATATCAAACWGTAGTGGCCCCTGTGACACTCAAGATTCACTTCTCAGTGAATTGTTTTTCCATTCACAGTATCCACAATGGCCTTCTGCACTAACAATAGATTTAAATTCTGATTTCCTGCAGATGTTTGCTATGACTCCATTTCTACTGTTGCATCTCATGCATTTAGTCCTCCTTATCTGGTACCCTCCTCACTGCTGAGGGCTGAACAGAGTTCTTAGAATTCTGCCAGGTAAACATTGCTGCCTTGAGTTAAAACAGTTTTAAGAAATCTGATTACGATCATTGGGATTTTTTCCATGGAGAACTGACATTTTTCATGCAGCTTGATTACACCTAGATTTTTCCAAATATATTTAAAGCCACTGAAGACTGAAGCAAGCAATACATTTTAGTCAAGAAGAATTATTCCATTGTATTTATCTATTTGTGAAATATCAACTAGACACTTTTTTCAGAGGAAACATGAAAAACTTGGGAGGAAAAAAATCTGAAGATTTTCAGGTCTATGTAATACCCATTAAATGTTTAGGCAGAAAAAGTATTTTGACATTAAAAAAAAGGACGGAATCTATCCTCATGGTTTCATTTGTTCRCGTTGTTCCACCATATTGATTAATGGGAGTTAAGAAAAATAACTTGGATCAGGGCTTAAATTATTTGACAGAACTCCTTGCATCAAAGTGAGGAAAATAAAGCAGGGAAAAGCCAGATGAGGTTAGAAACTGCAGGCTCAAGGTTTGGTTTTGCAGTTCTGAATGTCTGGTTTAGCTGTTGAATGCCTGGAGCTAAAAAGAACTCGTAGGAAAGAATCTGCTTATGTGAAGAGGAAATCAATATAAATATGTCTTTCATTTGTCAAAAGGCAGAGAAAATACACTATTGAATAGTGAGGTCATCTTGTTTACATCAAAGTGCTGCATGACTTTATTGATTAAACTGGTCAATATGAAATTGGCACAAGTTATGATAAATTCAAAAAGCAAGACTATTACTCCAAACAGGCAAAGAATCAGGGCATTCGTTCACTTAATAAAATTTCTACACAAAGAATTAACAAGACAGCATCTTTAAATTTTGCTGAACTGCAGCATGGAGTGAGAAAGACTGGAATCCCACAGTCCCATTACCTAAAGACGGCTCATCCATCAGAAAGAAAATTGTATAACAGTTTAGTAATTGTTTGAATTATTCCCAGATCCCATGGCAAAACAGGATGCCCAAATCTAGTTTTTATTATGCAAAATAAAAATCTCCTCTGGAAAACTTCCTGTAAAACAAGTTTTTCTAGAGCCAAAACTCTCAGATCTGAACATGACTTGGGATTACACTCTCAAACCTTTTTCTCTAGTGAAGTCCAAACAGGATTTCCCAATAATGCAAAACTATTTCTGATAAATTAATAAAGAGTAATTGTTTTACTGGCCCTTGAGCTTTTGCACTATGTTCATGCCCAGCACTCTTAGACATTCTCATTCACAATTGACCTAATCTAACACACTCATGCCGATGCAGTATGCTCATCCCATGACTATGAAAGTGGTATTTGTGCATACGAAACTCCATCATGAGGAAAAAGGTTTTATTGAAGAAAATGTATCAAGATGCTAATGAAACTTAACCAGACAACTCATCCATGACTAAAGGGTACTTTTCCTTATTTCCTCAAAGATAACCTAAGTATTCAGCGTTAAAAGTGATGAAGTGTTCAAAGCTGACACTCCAAGTGGACTGCATGGATACCCTCGTTCTCACCTTGTCCGTGACRGGACAGCTGAGGACAGGCTGTAGTGGCTACACGGGCACACCCTTCTACTCACTCTTGAAAAACAATGGGAATTTTGCTGCTGTGAGATTTCATTAAAACAGGTCACTTATYCAAGGAGAAGCACTAAGTAGCAGTAGCCTGGAACCGAGCTAAAGCAGAATTGCCTTAGCATGGTTACAATTTTGTGAAAATATTTAGTGCATACGCTTTTCTCAAACTGTTCTATTGCTTTATAAATTAAAACAGATTCATGAAAGGTTCTGCTAGAATACTGATGAGTACAAAATGAATATTACTTTCTGGCTCATTTCTTGATATTAAAATATTCCCCACAAAGCAAAATACATTTTTAAATGACCCCTGAAAGAATAAGCTATTTTCCAGGTATCAGTAAACAAATGTGGTCATGCCATTTCAAATTGCTGGTTGCTGAAGCAGATTTCCAGAACCTTTATCACTACGACCTATTGTCTTCTTTCTTCTGCCTTCAAACACAATCCTTCTTTCTTTTTTTTTCCTTGAGTTGGAAATCAATCAGTCTTTGAAATGACAGTTTGCTTGCATTATTTCTGCACTAGTGGAAGCAACCCATTAAAATCAGATTTTTTTTTAATATGGGAGGTAGCTTTACAGTTTTGGTTTCCAGCAGGTAACAACACAACTGAAAGTCACATTTCCCTTCCTTTTCCTTCTGTGGGCAACAGCTTTCCCTTACTACTTTTATCCACTAATGTTTTCCTAGGAGTCTGTTTTGCTGACAAGTATAGCCCCTCCCCTAATGAMAAGATGTGCAATCTACTGCTCACTAGAGCCATTTTGTTTCTAACAATCACAAAATACCTACTCTAGGTCATGTTCTACTGCATGACTAACAAGAACACAACATTTGAGCTGTGCATCAGTATTCTTAAAGCCTAAAATTAGCACATTTTTAATATAACAATAATCCTTTTAGCATARTTTCTCTGCTGTTGAATGATAACATGCTCAAGTTAATTTAAACGGTTGAAATTATAGAGTTTTATAGATCATTAAAACTATTRAAGAGATCAAGCTAGCCCGTTCTTGATCCAAAAATTACATACCAGAGTCACCCTTACTATGGTTTGAATACAGACCCAAATAATCTGATATAATTTTCTYGTAATTGTTGCCAATTTGCCCAGTTCTACTCCTTTGCAGTTTTGTGGTCTGCACATTATTRTATCTGTGAATGTTATACACAATGGCAGCTGATACTAAAGAACTGTACGAACATTTTTGGTTCAGTAAAGCCTGTTGTAGGCATTCATGGAAAGCTTTGGCAATTCCAGTCTGATAACACAGCTTGAAGGTGTAATAACCAATTTTGGAAAAAGTTATGCCGATGAACATCACGGAAACTGATGTTGAARCTAAATAACTTGAATACTCTTAGTTATATATTTATATGCTTTACATGAAATACGCTAAGCATTTTTCTTTCCTGAAGTCTACAAAGCAGAAAACACAAACATTAACTTTTAGGGGGGATTGCAGCATTTTAGAGTATCTCAAATGTAGGATCTCAGTGATCCTACATTTTGTTCTAGTTATTTTCTTCTACATAAACCATACACATGTATTTTATCTTCTGAAATTTGTACTTTTCCCATCATACGTGGATYGCAGGTCCCCCATCCCCACACGCCTGGGAAAGGTCCTGTGGGGCCCCACAACCCTGTGGTGCTTTTCCCCTGCTCCCCCTGCCTGAGCACGGGCCCCAACACTGCTGGAACTGCCCCTTCCTCACCTCCTGCGGCTTCCCTCTCCTCCAGGTGCTTCCTCAGCTGAGTGGGAAAAAGCGGGAATTCCTCCTCACACCTCCAGGGATTCCTCACCCTCTTCTAGAGCAGGAGTCTGTAAGGAGAAGGCTGGAGGAAGGCCACCCCAAACCGCAGGGCTGCTCTGCTCCCTCTCCTCAGAGTCCCCCAGGTAAGGATGTAATCAAGATAATGATGACACCGCCTGAGAGGGGAGCGCAGCTCCGAAGAAAGAGTGAACCCGTGGCGGGCGACACAAAGGGGCACCCACAGCAGCAGGAGCTTTCCACACCTCTGCAGGGCCCCCTCCCCGCCCTCAGGTGTGCGCCGCGGAGGGGCGGCCCCGCCTCCCCCCCAGGTGAGAGCTCATCCCGCACCCCGGGGTGCAGCCTTTTCCTCCCGGGAGTGTGCTGGGAGCCCCGGCACAGCCCAGCGCCAGCGGCTGGAAATTCCCCCTTCCAGGTCCTTCCCTCGGGCTCCCCGGCACGGAGCCGCCGGCGCCGCTCACACCTGCCCCGCGTCGGGCGGCGTCCTGGCGGTGCCGAGGGAGGCACAGACCACCTCCCGTTCTGGTCAGGGTCCCATGTTAAAACCATTTAACCTCTTCAAAAACAAGCGCTGCAGCAGCCTTGGGGATCTTTGCTTCTCCCCACTTGTGTCTGCCAAGGTGGCTCTGGGCAGGTGTGCAGCTCCTCTCCTCCATCCCATAGGGGCTGCCGTTCCTGCTGGCCCAGCTGGGCTTTTCCAACGCCTGCGGGAAGAGCAGCACGGAGGAAATGCCCTGGGTGCAGTTCTTGTGTTTTCCTCACTGCATACACACGCAGTATTTTACTGTCCTGGTGAGCTGCTTTGTTTTTCGGATGGCTAAATATGTAAATTGCAGTAGATAGTTTGTGTAAGGTGATGTACAGAAAGTTCTAGATGTTGCTAGCAGCGTTTTAGGTGCAATAGAATGAAAACTATTCCAGGTAGTAGAAGTGAATAAAGTTATTTGGGTTGGTTTGTTTCTTTGGTTTGGGGTTCTTTTGCACTGCAGTAACTACTGCCCCATTTAGTTCAGTCGGTGATTCCAGCAACAATGATCTCCTCAATAGTTAAAAATCTTGGCTTTTTTCCCCTTTTTATATGTTGAGCAAAAATTCTGTGCAGATAAAATCGTAAATGGAGACAAAAATTAACAATAGAATGCTACTTTGCTTCAGCTGCTCTCTTTAATTCAGCAGAAATATATATGGGCTGTGGAAATGCTATAAGTAAGCAGATATCTTGATTAATTGCTGAAAAGATACAAACCTTGAAAAAGAACATTCTTCAAAGAAAATAGATTTTCCTTCTCCACCATTAGTAATTTATTTCTTTGTCCAGCATACTTTCAGGCAAAAAAACTCTGAGTGTCTTCTATCTCTTTCATTGGCAGGTGCTTACCTTGTCCTTGCAATTTGATTTATTATTGTCAACTTGCTGTTCTGGACTCCTTATCTTCTGTACTTTTGGGGTTTGGGGCTCTCTAGGAGTTTTTTTTTGGTGGAATCTTGTATTTTAAAAAGGCATAAAATTTGTTTTCTGACAATTATTGGATTGTTACTTTTGCCCAGAGAGGAATTGAATGAGTTCAAAAGAGTGGGCTGTGAATCTGGTTTTTGCTTAGGTGAGCAGTTGTAGTGGAGAATGCTATGGCGCTCAAAGCTGGGAAATTGAAGCATGAATGTTCTGGATTTGCTTAACTGAAAATATCTAATTAATGGGACAAACCCTCATTACATCTTCCCACGGTGATTCAAGTAATTTGGATAAAAAGTATACCTGCAGTGCTTTAGATTACAGCAGAGGAACTCTTTGCTTTGAAAGGTTTTAAATTCAAGACCTTCCACTCCCAGACTGTGATCCATGTTTCAAGATCAAGAAACCAACCTGTTCCAGACAATTCYATTTAAATAATTAGTAATTCGAAGTTGTAGAAGTTATTTCAGCCTATAAAGTTCATACAATTCTAACATCAAGAATTTGTGAATAGTTGAAGCAAAAATAATTTATTTTAGTATTATTAAGGACTGTTTGTTCTCACTTCTAAGCTTGATAAATATCCTTAAAGTAGCCATTTTGTTGCCTAAATCCAACGTACTTGATCAGTGAGTGTTGAAAAGAACACTGAAGTTGTGCCAGGAACAGTGGTTAGTGCACAAAACCCAGAAGCATTCTTATTCAAAGGATAAGGCATCTTATATTAAATTTGTGTAGAGGGCAAAAAGTGGACAAAAAGATCAGACCTCCACTATCAGATGAACTTTTGTTTCATGACTCAGATTGCTCTGAGGAAGTCCTAGTTTTAAAATCAAAACAAACAAACAGAAAAACACACAAAGAAACCCCAAACCAAACAACCAAATGAAAACAAAAAAAAAGGCCAAACCCCAAGAGCCACACAAACACCAACTTTTTAAATCTTAATAGAACATTTGGCTTATGTAAGATTGTGTCGAGTGCAGAAAGGGGAAAGAAACAAAATAAACCTGCTAAAGGTGTTTCCTTGGCTGACATTTCTTCCATTCCTCTGACTGCTGGAGATATTACTCTAAAAGACTGCACAGATATTTAAGAAATGGCCAAGATTACTGTTTGCAGACAAAATTAAGGAAATAAGATGGGAAGGAGGACATCGTAACTTTAGAAAAGCTTTTAGCCCTCTAGATTTGTTGGCTTCTAGAAGTGGTACATTCTTTCTATTGAAATACCAGGAAGAGGTTAGCAAACGTATCACAATCTAAGTTTTAGTTATCTTTTTGCTGATGTTTGAGTGTTATTTTCTTTGAGTTAGCTGTGTATTTCTCCTTGTAGTTGATGCATAACAAACTTTAATTTTAAAATATTGCATCCCCTCCGTCTGTAAATAGCAGTTTGGCACCTGCGGCTTTTCCAGGACTAATTATGGAGTTTTATTTCCTGGTGCTTTAATTAATCTTGTGTGAGCTGTAAATGTCAGCACACAGTTTTACAGCATCTTTGCTGTTGGGAAGTCAAATAGTTGAAGGATTTTCTAACAGGATAACTTCCTCTTCCCTTTCAATTTACCAGGTCTAAATATACAGCAAAATGCATCTGTCTGAAGTGACTTGAGTGATTTGAGTTCTGCATTTCCAAGCCCTGTTTCTTTGCATGCTGTCTCTCACTGTTTTGTTTGTACTCCAGGCTGAGGTACAAGTGATACAGGTTTGTTCAGACTCTATATCCCCTTACCTTTAGTTACTCTGCCTTCAGGCTGGAGTTGCCCTTCTGATGTTGATGCAACCTAAATTTTTTTCTACTCCAGAAACACAAATAATTCTTCTGCCCTGTCACAGTTGGAACAGTTTTTAGCCAGACTACTGCATAAGAAGAAATTCCTAAACATGCGTCTGCTGGCTACGTAATCCCAGAATTATGGGAATCTAGTGGCTAAGGATGAGCTGCCYCTTTTTAAGGAAAACTATGTGCAAGTCTCAGTGATAGCACTTCCCAGTCCTTTTTTTAAAGGCWTTTGGCCCCTTTATGTTCTAGATAAAGCTTTCAAAATCTACCTAGTGTGCTTTTGAACTCTTCTTCATGTGCTCAATCCATGAAGCAATAAATTTTCTGTAAATTGGTATAGCAGAAATGTCACTATATGAACTATTGGCAATCAATAAGATGTTAAGCAGTTTGCTAAGCATTATACATAATGTTAAGCATTATGTATTGTCCTTCCAAAACCAAYCCAACAAAAACCCTGGAATTATGGACATATTTGCTTTGAATAATTTAGGCTTTCTACAACCTACATTAAATATATCTATGTATCTATATCTATTTGGCTGACTAGAAATGTATCAAAGGTGGTACCTTTCCCTTCAGATGGGCTTTGCGATTTGTGTACTAGTTCTAGGAGCCTCTTTTTTATTTAAAATAAAATCCAGAACTTCCATAGCGTGGGTAGAAAATGTCTGTTTTCCTTCCAATGCACTTGTGCATTGGAAGGAAAATTCGTTGTCTTAAGGTTATTGCTYGGTAACAAATATCCCAATTTAAGAACTTTGCAAAATGAAGAACCAGTGTGGTGTAGTAAAGTGAAGATCAAATTAATCCTTGAGAACTATTTTCTTTCAACCAAAGGAATGTTACTGATACCACTTTGGATTCCAGCCAGGGCATTTCCATTCATCTAGCAGGTTAATTGTCTGCTTGTTTTACCYTCCTAAGTTGCGAAAAAATAAGGGAGGAAATAAAGCAGCATCTTTAAAAGGTTTTATACTGTGAGAAGTTTGTAGGAGAAACTTCTTATTTTCAGCAAGCCCCTCCAAGGTCTCTACATTCAGACACCATACATCTACAATACCTCCTAAGAAGTAGTGGGTGCAACTCAAAGCCAATTTTGGTCAGGAAAAGCCCTCCCATTAACTCCAAAGTTTACTAATAGACCCATTATGCATATAACATATGTCAGAGTTCATGCTAATGGTAGCAGGAGGGTAGCTGAAGTGATAGATCAAGATGTCAGTAATTTATCCTAATGGGTGTAGTACAAGTTTCACGTGTCTAACAAAATGAAATAATCTTAATTCAGATTGGTTTGTTTGCCACACAAGGTAAGGATCTGATTTCTTCAGGTTAGAGGGAGGCTRATGCCAGCCCTCACTATCCAGGCCCTTCTTGCCCTGTGTTTCCAGCCTCTGTCAATAGCAGGGGAAGCAGAGTGGGATAACGCACAAAACTTCCAACATCCCTCGTGTGGGAGGCTATGTATCTGTAAGGAACAGGGTRATAGAATTCTGCCTTGCTGTTGGAAATGGTGCTTCTATGCATAATTCCTACTGGATTTTTTCCTGGTTAATTTCCAAAGTTTTGAAAATAGTACTCTGTCATCCCAGCTATTCTTTGCTGGCTTTGAACTGAAGGCTGATTTGCATTTGGGGATTGGGCTTTYTGGCTTGGGGTTTCCCTCCTTTTTATTGCCATTGCCAAACAAATAGTTCTGTTCGGTTGCTTTAGCCTGTGCAGTTTACTGAAGCTTTGTGATGAAACCTAAAGTAAGATTAGAGCAAGGTAAACTCAGAAAGCTTTGCCTTTCAGGTGACTTGTGGCCACATGTGGAAGCAGTTTCCCAGGAACAGCTGCATATCCAAACGAGGATCCCAGCAGCATTTCCTGTTTATGTAAACACTGATCTGACAATAGATCCCTAGTTTACCAAATTTTAATGTTAATATCAAAACATCTTTCCAAACCAAGCATTTTCATGCCCATGTTTAGCAGATCTGAGTTTATTTAACTGTTTTTTCAAGTCTTCTAGTAAAACATTCTACCAAAACACTCAAGTTGTTTCATGCTTTTGTGTGTTCAAGGGGATTTTTGGAGAACATTGCCATATAAAAAATGTTAACATCAAATATTTCAGTAGCAATAGGGACCCATGGGAATAAGATCAAAGATTACTTTTTGATGTCATGAGATAGAAGCTAGGCAAGGATTTATGGTTCATGTCATCAATAGGAAAAACATGGCAGAAACTAAACATGAAAAGGTGKTGTCTGGTCTGACTGACTTGATATAAAAATCCCAAGACCTCTCAGTGAGCTGTATTGTAAAAGGATAGAAGCCATTGAGCTTTTATCTCGTGTGTGAAGTTAAAAGTAGTATTGTTTTTCATTTTGCTTCTCTGTGAGTCCTACAATATGCACCACATTGACACATTCAGAATGTTAAACATATTTTTAAATAAAATGGATTTACATCAATGTATCTGAGAATTGCTGAGAAAGATGCTCACTTGCAATTTTTTAAAAATAACATGTCTGCAAATAACTTCAGTTTTGAAATGTTACTTTCTGCTCCAGTTTCTCCTTTTTAAAATTTATTTTGTGATATCTAAGTGTCTGCACTTCATTTATTTTCCACCAYAGTTTTTCTATTTAGTGCCAGTTTTATCTCTTTGGTGCTTTTCTCTTAATTTTTCTTGAGTGATTGATTTTCTTACCAGTCTACTTTTAAAGCAGTGGTTTACAAGACTGTTGCCATCCAGAAACATCTTTCTCTTCCCTTCCCTGCTGTGTTTTATAGCTGTGCTGGCAGAGCTGTGTGTGCGTGAGGCACTGGATTAAATCAGGCTTGCCTGAGGGGACAGCCAAGGTGGCACTTCCACATCGGGATCGGGACGGGCCTTTGCTCCAAGAAGGGCAAGGGGCCCTGAGCTCCTCTGCTCACTTGGTCTCCCCTGGTGGAGAATGCTGGAGCCTTCAAAGAGTCAATAGTAACAGATTTTTGTGCTGGACTTGCATTAAATTGTGTGGAGGGTTGAGAGTGCTGTGACCCAACACCAGMCAAAAATGAGGAGCAGTAGAGCAGAGTAGAACGGAGGCATTTTGGGGCTCAGAAGTTGTTATGCTCCTTACCGAGCCTTCTGGAGCCTCCTGCTTTTGGGTGAAATGTTGGAAATGTCTGAACTGATGCAGTGGTTTGCTACCAGGGAGAGCAGCACCACCTCCCACAAGGATTGGCTTTAGCASCCATAATTAGGAGCCAATTTGGCTCATTAAATGTCCCCATGGGAATCTTMGAGAAATATAATGAGCCCATGAAGAAGCGTGTTGCTGAACCTTTTTTTCCTTCTCTTACAATGGGATCATGCAGTACTGTGTCTTCAATCCCAACACTGGTTCRTGTCGATTGACTGACATTATTAACTTCACCACCACCAAGAGTCGTAGCTGACAGATTAAGGRCACTGGCAATCTGTACAGATTGAAACGTGTCAAAATGCTGCATGCATTCCGTGTATATTAAGGTTTTAGTTTCATATATGTGAGTTTTATGACTGTCATCACATCAGCTACAAACGCAGATAGACAAGCCTTGGGAGCAAATATTTTTTTTGCTTTAATAAGCTTAAAAATGCTGTTCAGTGTGACGTTGATGACATCCAAGTACTCAGTCACAAGAGAGCAAAAATGGTGGAAAACTGTTTCTAACTAAGCTTTCCATGTGTGATTGATGCTGTTGTTGATGTGTATTCATAAAAACTTGGCCCTGGATTATGCACGAACTAACACATAGAACAAACRTATCAGCTAAACTGGTATGGAATCCCTGTGCATGAGAATGGCCATGATGGTAACACAGTTGCACTGTTTAGAGAATTCAGGTGTCAATAAAGTATTTTATTTGATAGTGGTTTTTGCCTCAGGTATTAAAAAATAAGCTGATGTTAAAAATAAAATATGTTTCATGTCACTGCAGCATTAGAGAAGTGCTTTTTCAGATTTTACAGATGACAGCTCAGGTTCTGTTAAGTCAGGATGGATTGTGTCAGCCCCATTCTGTTACATAACAGGATGAGAGTGATAAAAACTGACAGTATGCTGTGGATGGGAAATAAAATCTAGTTTCCTCAAACCTGGAATAGAATGAATGCAAATTCTCATGAAACATTTTGGTGCTCTTCTTGACAYGGAGAGGGCTCTTAAGCGGAAATAACTCTGCTGATGTCTTGGAACTGGTTTTCTGCTCTGTACACCAAGCACTACTCAATGCAAATAATTCTGCTCCAGTGGTGCTAACGAGAGAGTTTTGTTTTGCCTCTTATTTCTGTCTTTAAAGCAGTACTTTCAATAAACATATTTTAACTCTTCCTACTTCAGAATTAAAAAAAATACAAATTTTGCACCTAGATAATTTTCCTAGCCTGTTTTTATTTTCTTATTGAATATTCTTTCCAAAGTAATTTTGCACTAGCAGATGCAGCCATAGAAACAACTTAACGGCTCATTTTGCTCTGTCCTTTAATATCTCATTTCTTTTTTGTCTCTGCATATGTTCAGAATCTATAGCATGTCAAATGCATTTCCTAGGTTTTTTTTCGATACTCAATTCTAAATCTATTGAGACAGTTAATTTCTTTTTTCAGTATCAGTCCTGTAGATATTGCACAGGAATACCTTTGAAAATCCCAGTATTAAGTGCAATAAGGTATAGGCTACATTAAACATTATTTTTGAGCTGGGGTTGGCCTAATGACAATATGCAATGGATTAAACCAACTCCTTGTCAGACTGGGGAATTCTCATTTGGTGCAGATGGTTTCCTAATCAATGCTGGGTCCTTCATGTGCATTACTTCACTCTCTATATTCTACAAGGAGCATTGCACAATCTGTCCTGTGCTTCTGGATGGCCTTTTCAGGAGTTTGCCTTAGGAGGGAGGGTATAAACCCAGAATTCCAAGGCACCTGCTTGTTCTTGCCTCTCTCTTTGAACTTTTAATTGATCCCTCTGATTCTCCTTTATGTGGAATTCTTTCCTGGAGGTATGACATCAGTCTCCTTTGAAGGTTAATTCTAGACTTAGTGAGAGAGAGAAACCGACCAGTTTGGGGCAAGAAGCAGCTCCAGTGCTGTCCTAATTCGTCTCAGAAGGAAGGCAGGAGTGCAACTGCAAGGAAAAGTATTSCCAGTGTGTTGTGCTTCAAGGTTTGGTCGTATGGCAAATGAGGAACACAGGCACATGCGTGTGCAGGGCAGACCTGGCGGCTCTCTCTTCCTGCCTTTTCCCTTTCCTGGAGTGTTAAACGCTTTGGCACTTCTGTTTGGGACTTCTGTTGTACCCTGTGTCGGTAACATAACACCTTTAGTAAAGACATCAGCTCKGTGAGAGCCCAGCACGTCTGTTTGCAGAGCTGGGGACTACTGGCTGCTGCAAACTGCACACCACAAAAATGGATTGCTGCTGAAAATGTGCTTTTTCTATGTTTAAAAATCACAGCTTGACAATTGTGATTTAATGTGCAGCATAACAGGTGCTACAGTTCGGGCTGTTTTCAATCTCTTCATCACACGTGGGCACATTTGGAAGCTGAGACAGTTCACTGCTGCAGCATGTTGGTTGTGTGTGCTGCAGTTTGCTTTAATCCATGTTGGAATGCTTAAACTGCAGCTTCCAGCTGTTCTTCCCCTACGTGCTGAACAAATTTTTGACATTATTTGGTCTCAGAGAGCTCGAACCCAGATATTTATAGGTTGGAATCATTACTGTTCTGTCGTGGTGGTTGTTTTTAATATTGATGTTGTTTCTGTCAGTCTCCAGGAATTTTCTGCYCCCCTACCAAACCATTAAAGGTGTCTGTGTAAATGAGAATAGCAAGTTGGCTACCTAACAAAGATACAGGGTGTGCAGTCTGCATGCACTGCATCACTTGTGCTCTGGGTTTTGGTACTGCATGATGTCTGTCCCTTCTCCCCCCTTTTTTCCACTTTGGAGAATTAACCTCTTATCTGGTCTCCAGTCTTCACTTGATTTTGTGAGCAGAATATAAGAAATAACACAGAGAAAATAAAAATATAATAATGGAAGGCAATTTCTGTTTTGGTTTTGTTTTAATTGAAAGCTAAAAGTAATTTCACTGAGTGAGTTATAGTCCTTGTTTATGAAGGTTTGTCTCTTAAGTTTGTTTGGTTCACTGTGGCAGGTTTTTTCCTTATTCTCTTTAATTCTCAGTTATTACTTCTTCTGTAGTGATGCAAACCCTGATGCATTTCCATTCTCTGTGTTTCAGAACTCTTAATTTTTGATAATTTACCAGCCCACACAGAAGAGTGGATAAGTCAATAAGCAACCAAACAGCTCATTCAGGATATTTAATATTTGCATTGTTCATTGATGTTGGTTAAAGCTAGATGTTGGTAGAGCCTCTCTATGAAAAAATAAATTTAATTAATTTATACTCTTCAGCTCTTTGTCACTAGCTACCTTTSATATACAGAAACTATTAGAAGTGCCCTTCTTTTTTTTAAAGTTCTTTTAAATTTMCTTATGAAATTTGCAGGTCTAGAAATTCCTAGCAGATTTTTCTGGAGGCTTTTATTAGATACCTGACTGTGCTTGCAAATATAAGTAATGATATTTTCATAGTAACRCCACAACATAAATTCTCAGTGGAATTCTCTGAAAATATGCATGAAATAAACTATTTTTTTTTTACATTAAAATAATTGTATTGCAGAAATGTTACAAGACAAATTTGAGGAGAAGCAGGAAAATAAAAAAATTGAATGCAAATGTTATCTTGCAAAACTGCATAGAACACAAATCTAACGGCAGCTAAAAGAACCTATATCAATGCACTAAGGGCCTTATCCCAATTCAAGAGAAATTATTGTAACATAATGGAAAAGTATAACTAAGATGGACATGACCCCAGATTAGTTCACTTTCATCGAACATTGTATTCTGTTGGGTTAGTCTGAGAAATTCATTTTCCAATTTTAATGGGTTTTATGTTCCAGGACATAGTGGACTTCAGGGTTTGCCACTGTTGCTAAAGGGCAGAAGACCATTAAGGTTGTCATACGATTTTTGTATCAATGTCACATCTTCCCTTCCCTTTTCACTTTGTCTCAAGGGTTTGCCAGCAAGTTTCCAAAGTTTGTGCTTTGGGAACAGGGTACAATAAAGCTTTTGGAAGTGCGTGTCTTTGAAAATGATTCTGTTTTAATGTAGACCTCAGAGCAACATTTCGACCTCAGATCTTACTAAAGGCAGGCTTTGGTACTAAATGGACTCAAATTCCTTAAGTATCTTGGATCAGGATAACTGCACCTCGTCTTTTCTCATGCACATGAGGATTTAATGTCATCTTCATAAAACATTAGCCACCAAAGTTGTAGAGCAGGGATAGGAATTTGCCTCAGATATTGTAAAGAAAGCAATGAAATTGGGAAAAAAAAAGAACCTTAATGCCTTACTAATTACCCTGAAATTGTTCCTGTTATCAGGGAATGACAAAATCCTTGAGTTCATTACTCTGTATAAGGGCAAAGAGAAACCTCCAAGGGTAGCTGAGGCATTTTTAGATACAGAATGTGCCAAACTTGGGGCTGAGGATAGATTTGCTGTTCTGCAGAGTATATTGTGCTGAAATATGAAATGCTGTGATTGCCTCAGTTTAGGAAATAAAGGGGTAAATATGTCCTGGAGAGGCCAGTGACGTTTGGGAAAGGTCTGACTTCTGCTGACTCACTGGGAGTGAACAAGAAATTACCGTGCCTTTCTGGTTGGTTTTTGATGGAATCTTCCTTGATTACTTTGTAGCACTTTCTGAGTATTTCACACTAGGGAAACATAAGCTGTTTTCTGAATTTTCCAGAGGCCTAAACAGTCACAGAGAAGGCAAGTGGATTGAGCAGAGCTTTACAGAATTACTCAGAAAGCTGGGTGTAGTACTTAAACACCCCAAATTCATATTGTGCCGTTTGCCTTTAGGCAAATTGGTTCTGCAGACCAAAACCCACACACAGATACTACAGCAGAGGCTGTTACAGGGACACGGCAAAAGGCAGAGCCCCGTTTAATCCTGTGCACACATGAACTGTGTATTGGTATGTACAGATATATACACACATGTGAAGAACGGCACGGGGGGCTGACTGGTGCCTGAGGTGGAGGATGTGCTTTTGCAAATTCCTGCTTTAGAACACCCAACTCCTCAGCATTGACGTTTTCCTGTTTCTGCAGGGTCTGGGAGATGGTTTCTAAAAACCACACACTGACTGAGCTCTCACGTTTTATTTCAACCTTGGAATTGGGTAAGGAGTACGAAATGTCCAGGTCAAGATGGAGATTAATTAAACTTTCTTGTTTAATTTGAAAGGCTTTTCTTTTGCTATATCTTGCAAGTGTTGATATGAGAGTGGTGTGCCATTGATCAGCAATGAATGTGAAATAATACTTTGGGTCTTCTTTTGACTAACGTGTATGATTTCATAACGAAGGTTAAACTTGGCCTCTTTTCACATCCAATTTTTAATTTTTAGTGTCAAAGTAGTTTGTACTTTATATGGAAACCACAAAACAGCTAATAAGACTCATAAGATATGAAAACAATTTTTGCCTGTATAGGCACTGGAAAAATGAACAGATTCAATACCTGCTATCAAGCTAATTTTTTGGAAATAGTTGGAACCCTACTTCTGGGTTACATTGCCTGGCAGAAGTGCAGTTGCTGCCCAGCTTTCCTCCTATTTCTATAACATGTTATGTTACACAATATTAAAAAAGCTCAGTGGAAGTAGTAAACAATCAAAATTTTCATGGCTTAAGCTTTGAATCCCCCATTTATCTAACTGATGTAGCCTGGATATTTACTGATATAGCATTCYCTGATAGACAAATTATCCTTATGTGCTTCTAGGTATCCCCAGCAATCTATAACAGCAAGCTTTATAGTGACAGCAAGCTAGGAGCATAGTGTCTGGCAGGATTATACAGGGAAAGCTATCTCGGTTACAGAAATAAATTCTGCTTCCCCAGAATAGCTGATGCTATTTCAGTCTTTAAATCATTTAATTTAAATAGTTCCTGTCTTGAATTGTTGACAGTCTCCACATTAATGTCTTGGGTTTTTTTAAACCTTGCCATGTAGACTTYTGATGAATACATATTTATATCCCYGTCTCTCTGGTTGTGTAGTTAGATACTAAAAAACTTGCAGTAGTCCTTAAAGAAAGCTTTGAAAGTTAAGTAATCTGCTATTAGACTAATTTTTGTAGCACAGAACACAATTTGTCATCTTCTTATGGCCCAGCTCTCTCCTCCCTTATAAAATGAAAAGGAGAAATGTAACCTCTCCTAGTTAAACTGCAGAGACAGGAAAAGAAAACACAGCTGTGCTAGTGAAGCCTTGTCATTCTCTGGTGGGTTTTTCCTTTTCAGTTTCCCATGGTCCTCTGTGCCTGTTTTCCTTCTGCTGCACTTGCTGACTCTCATCCATAGTSAATATAGGGAAAGCTCTTTTAGAGGGGAATCTGGACAGTCCTTTTCTCTAGAAACAAATCATGTTTGAACCATTTTGTCATTCCAGAATTAGGATTTCACATYACCCTACTTCTGTCTTAATTGCTACCTTGCATGTATTGGTGCTTCTGACTCTTATTTTTTCCCTTYGAAGTGTAGAGCAGGGGGATGGTTTGGTTTCATGGAAGTTGTTCAGATTTGGGATAGGCTGCTCGTCGTTCCTGGTAGAAAAATTTGGTGCGGTCAGACAGCAGAGATTTGGATGGAAATCTTTATGGAATGAGGTGGTGGGCACAAAAGTACGCCCAGGCACCATATTTGCAAAAGTTAATAGCAAGAGTAACTCATTGTATCTTGAGCTCCGAGGAGGCACAAAAACCTTTTGAACTGTAGCTGTTGTGTGTAGCTGCCTTCTTAGTTTTAAGACCCAGGAGGAAAAGTAAACCAGGTGCAGGATCTTTTCAGCTGCTCCCTCTTCCTGCTCTCTCCGGGGTGGGTTGTGTGTTCTGGACTGGTGCACGTGCAGGGCTGGGGGCCAGGAGGGGAACTGTGCCAGTCCTGTCACTGCTTCATCTGGTGACTCAGACTAACAATCAGAAGAGCTTGGTTTGCATCAGTATTCAGTTATGTATCTATGATATCCGAGTCTAGCATAATTTATRAATCTAATTTGTCTCTTAATTTAGTAGGAGACATTCAGTCTTTAAATTTGCATGCTGTGAGAATCACTTAAAACTCAGTTCTGCCATATTCAGTTTACTATGTGCTCTCTGGTGTAGAGTAGGTTGCCTGTTTGCCCATCAAGGAATCAGSAGAGTGTTTTGTGGAATTTGTACAAAGTGTCTGGGGGTAGAACGTGCAGAAAGAGTGGTTAGTTTAAGTGTTGCAGGCTATTCAATTGGGAAAACTCACAGAAATCTGAAACCACTAGTATAAAAAATGTTATTTAATGTAGTAACAACAAAATTTAATTAATATTCACAATATATTACATTTTCAATTTAAAGAGTTCATTAGAACCTTGGTTTTGGTTGGTTAACGAACACAGGCTTTGAATTTCCGAGTTATGAACATTTTTAAAACGTGAAAGAATTAGTAACACCCATGAAGGATCTTAGCATAACAGCTCTTCTCAGAGAAGTTAAAATTTAATATCAAATCTGTAAGAGGAAGTTGTTTCTAGTTCAAAATAAATTATAGAAGAAATCAACAGATAAATCTCTCCTGGCAAACCTTGGGTAATTATTTATGTCTGTAAAAATAGTGCCTGATGAGAAGGGAATCCAAACTTTCCCTCCTTGCACTTAGTCATGTTTTCCTCCATCTTTGAAGAGGCTGAACTCTTTAGCTTGTTCCCTCACCAGAAACAGAAGGCATTAGATTTGCTTACACAGTGATACAGAAAGTGGATATTTAAAATGAGACATTTTAGACAAATAAGAGTTAACAAAGTTTGTAACAAACTCTGTCTTGATTACCCAAGAGTCTTCTTCTTTCAAGATCTTCATTCAGCCTTCTATCTTCACAAGTTACCTGCTTGCAGTCATTGCACATTCCTATTACTTGCTTTGGTGTATTAACTATCTCCAGTGAGTTTAATAATTTTTTTAGCTTGATTCAGAATTTGTGTCTGTCTATATCATATTTTGGGATCATCACAAACAAGTTGGATGTGTCTACAAAGTACCTCTTGCAGTTCTCCTAAAAGCACATATACCTTCTCTGCTTGTGGTGTTGGTTTGATTTTTATTCTCTCCCCAGAAAGGAAAGCTTCTTTCTAAATTTCGTTGGTATTGCAAAACAAACTATGTAACTGGAAATCATTTTCCAGTAAATATTAATAATAATCTTTCCTTCACCAGGTAGTCTTCCTTATCTAAAATGAAAAGGTAAAATACTTGATTTATTTTCTCTTCTTGTACAGCCTTTATTTTAGCAATGTTTCGTCTGTGGGTGGGCTTTCAACTAAAAAATTTCAGTATTTCTAACATGTCTATTGTCACCAGGATTTTTGTGTGAGAAGGTGATTTAAAATATTATTCATTTGAAAATTTCAACTGCTTTGTTTGTGCTGATCGAATTGTTGTATCCATGGCAACTGGAGGGGTAATGCCAGACTGCTGCATGGTTCTCTTCTAAAATGTTATTGAAGTTTGTCAGTACAAAACTTCACAGGCCAATGCCCAGTCTGCAGGCTTGGATATTGGAGGTTTTCTGTAAGATTATGGAAAAGCCATGCTGAATCTTCTAAAGTAATTTTTTGTTTCATATCCCTCCGTAGACTGTTATTTAACAAATTAAAAAATTGAGCTGACAGCCTCAAACACATAATGCTGTAACCTTTGGAACAGCAGGATGGAGCAAGGAGCAGAGAGAAGTGACCTGAGTCACAGGGGAAGTCAGCAGCAGCCTCGGGGGAAAAAATATAGGTAAGACTCGAGGAATTSTTCATTATTCACTCAGACACTGATGGAAACTTTACCATTGGTATGACAGAGAGCAGCATCCAGCAGTTCAACCGAATATATTTGAAAATCCCGTGCAAAAATATCCTCACTTGCTGGAATGGTGCCAGGGAGCATTTTTAATAAAAGTAGTTTAGTAGCACTGTAGTAAAGCTCATGTATTTGTTGTAAGTTCATGGCAGTTTTTTAACCACAAATAAGTAAAATGTGACGTTTTAAGATATCATCATGAATAGTCTGTACTGGACTTCTGCATTAAAGAGCAGTTGTTCTGGAAAAGTCTGGGTCTAGTTGGTACTTTAATACAGGCATGGCTTTATTCATGAGCAGTCCTAATTGAGTCTGTGTTACCAGGGCTCTTCTAAGGGAACATCTCAAATCAGGCTCTCTCTCCTGCTTTAACCTCTTTCTATCCCAGAAGGATGGCAGTTCTGAGGGCCAAACTTTGTAAGGCTTGTATCAGTTTTCACTTGACTCTTTGATCAAAACTACTGTAGATTTCACTGTAAGTTACTGTAAGTTTTGAACACTAAAATGTGTTTTGTACTGAAATCTTACATCGAAAGTGATTTGTCAGTGAGACAGTGTGGGAGTCACCTTTATGTACAAGGCTGTTTTTTAGCAATCTAAAATTGATTAAAATTCATCTGGTAGGAAGCTGTGAGTAAACTAATCTTACTGCCTTAATAGATCCCTGGCTGAGACGCAAATGAAATGTTCCACATCCTGTCTGGGAAATGAACACAGGAATTGTTTTTAAAAAGGTCCAGTAGAACTCGAAGCTCTGATTCTGTGACTATGAAAGCCCTATATGAATAGGACACAAATAATTTCCTCTACAATATCTGTATCAGTTTTGAACAACAAATGAAAGAAGACTCAAGTCCTGCAATGATGTCTTTGTGGGGTTTTTTCTTCCCTGTCTTACACTGAGCCTATTTTCAGTGGAGGCCTCTGTACAGGTGACAATATCCTCTGCAGAAGCACTTTTTTGGGAGAAGTTCGGGGGTGGAATTCTGGCTTTTGGTTGAAGGCACAACAGGGTTTGCAGCACAGACTAAATTTCACTTGTGGTTTATCTACGGCATAAATTGCTTATCAGTGCTCTGAAGAGGGAAATATTTCTTACATTATGCCAAAGTGGTATTTTATTCTTCATGGAGATGTCATTCCATCTTCTGTGAGAGCATCATCAGTCATCATGAAGTATTGATACAGAAACTAGTGGCTCTAGGCTGTAATGTCATGCAACAATTTGGTGAAAAAAAACAGTTTAAAAAAGATACAGCTTTGGGTGTGGGCTGCACAAAGGTTTGTGCCAGCTCGGGTGAGAATTACTTTGGTCATGGTGACAGGGGTGCCACTAACAAAAAATGCCACAAAGGCATTCAGGCTGTGTCTGTTCCTGTCTTTGTAGGAAGCCAAAGGTTTTGATATCAGCTTCAAGTATTAGCATGTTAAAATTATATGTATGGAATTTGCAATCCCAAAAACTGTRTGCAGAGAACTGAAACTCAGCTTAAGGGCATGCAGGAATGCAGAACAGTTGTTCTCTGGTTTTTTGAATGAATTAAATTTAAGACTTTTGAGGCTGCTTTTTAGTCTCTCGATATTGATTTCATTCACTTAGTGATTGTCTAGTTGTCAGTTAAGGCATAGCTGATTCTATTTCAAAGCAATGACAACAAAAATCTTAAAGTGATTTGAAAGAAGGAACCACTATTATCTGTGCAAAAGTAAAGTGAGGTAACCAATTCTTTATCTGTCCTTGTCCTCCATCTTCTCTCTTACATAACRTCTTCCATCTTGAATCCTTGCTTTGCAAGGAACTGCAAAATATTTTTCGAAGCAATAACTTCTATCATTGAAGCTCAGTTCAGAACAGTGTTCCAGTCTGACAGGTCATTCAGATACAGAGGAAATAATAATGTATCATGATGGACTAGAAGAGATAGCTGACATCCCATAGATAAATACTTACCTCTGCTTTATCCATTTTTTTGGTGGGTTACATTAAAATTAATAAACTGCTGCTGTCTTTGAAGGTTTATCCTTTTCTGTGTGCAAATTGCAGTGTCATTGGGGCAGTGGCACTGCAATCTGTATGAGAGGGGAGGTGTCAATCGACCACATAACATCTACTCCAGCTGTCTCTTAACCTCTGTTATTTATATTCCATAATGTACAATGTGTTTTTGCATGACAAGTAAAGTGTTTTGAAATACAAGCATTTAAAGCAAACCAGAGTCAGCTCCAATAAAAGACTTGATATTGTAATCGGGTAAGGAAGTCTTCAGCCAATTGAGGCAATGAGATATTTAATACAAAGGCTTCAAGATACAAATGAGTTCTCATAAGCACACGATTAACCTGATCCAAGGCAATGAATACTCCAGTACTGGGAGGCAGATAGTGTTAAGGTAAAAAAAAGTATTCAGAAGCAGACAATTTATTTTGTCACTTGAGGCTTGACCCAAAGCTCATGTGAATCATGGAACTCAAACAGAGGCTGACAGGACTGAGTCTGAAAGCCTGCATTGTGAAGAAAGCTTAATTTGAGAAGAGTTAGTGAGCTTTCTCTTTGTCTTGGCCAATGCCATCAAAGGACAGAGAACATTACAATGTCTGCATGATAAGAGGATTTCAGCAACAACTTCAAAGGGAAAAAAGATCCAAATACTATTTACTTGTTTTCATGTTCTCACATCTCATTGTCAATACTTTTTAATATATCTGACAAAAATAACTTTCAAGGCTAAGGTCTCGCAACGTATTTGCATTTTTAAAATATAAATAAAATTATTCCAGTAATTTTTGTTTATACGTGGCATAAAAAATGTCAGCAGAAGAAATGCAGGAGGAGGGATTGTAGCCTCCCTAAGCATGGTAGTTAAACAGGTGCCTTCCTACTCATCAAGGAATGGCACGGAAACCTGGCAAGGTTCTGGAGCAAGTCTCTCTCTTGCATCTTTTCTGTAAAACATCTGTGCTTTGAAGAGAGAGAGCATTTATGGCAGTCAAATACAATGTACTTGACTGGGTGCTGTGGGGGCTGTTACTTGTCAGTTGGTTGGAAGAAGAAAAATTTCCAACCATACATCAGGTTCTCTCCAGCAGAGATCAAAAACTCTGGCTGTAGACTGAGACTTGCCATTTCACTGTCATTTTGAAGGATTCTTGTGAATACAGTAACTTACCATTCCCAGCATCATACCAGTGATCTGTGCACAGTCCTTTGGGAATATTTTTGATGTTACTGCCTCGGCTGGAGTAAAATTAGGTTGGGAAACACGGCCTCAGTGGGGCTGTTAAGTGGTAGCCACTGCTGCCTGCATGTACAGCAACAGCTTAGGAAATATCCTCTGATCCTGCCCTAAATCTTTTGGTCTCCAACAGGAAGCATCAACGGGACACGTGGCTGATGTTAAATCCCTCTTGAGGGGAGAGAGACAGCACAGAGTCAGCTCCAAGCAGACGAGCAACACCCTCTGTGCAGCTGCAGGTTCCTGAGTTACCCCAAGCACCCCCGGTGGCTCCCAGGCCGGGGACACACAGGACACGGTGAGCAAGTGCTGAGTGCAGGTCACACCTCAGGGAGAGGGGACTTGGTCTGAACAGTTATGGAAACAAAAAYCCATTCTTCTCCACACTAGCTGCAAATTTCTTTTATAGATGTGTATATGTTCAATTTTGAGATGAACTCGTGTCTTAGCCATGGAAGCGTTTGGAAAGCATGACTTGGAACTTACAAGAGTGAGATTGGCTGCATTTACTGTAGTTTCCCACATACTGATGAGAATTTTCTCTTTGGAGAATCACCAGGGTTGTTTTCCTGGTGATAGTATGGGGTATTTTYGCTTGTTTTAACCTGAAGTGGTAATGATATGGGAAAAACACCACCCCAAAATCCTTCTTCTCAAGTGTGTGTTGTATCATGCTATGTAAGAATTGGATTTAATAACAGACACAAACCAGGTYTTTGTTTACTTTTTTTATTTGCAGATAAATTTTTTCCTACAGAATGAGCATGCTAGTCTTCACTACTTTTATCTGGTATTGTTCTTCTGAACAAACTCTGCTGTGAAAATTTGAGGAAATACTCACCTGCCATCAGAGGTTTAACCTGGGGAAAATCTAGGTGATTCAATATTTTCACATGCCAGCTGTATCTCTATTTAATCTTCCTACCAAGTGTTTGAGGTTTTACAAGGAGAGCTGAGCTAAGAGAGGCTTTAACAGCTATTTCTTATGTGTTTTTAACTATTTATAAACAAATAATTCATCTTCTTGAATGACCACTGTGATGCTGAGATTAATTTATGAACCCAAACATTTATTGTAGAGCATTCACAGGAGAATTGAAGGTTTGTCTCATCTTCTTGAAACATGTTGATTTTTAAAATAGTCTTGTTACAGCTGTGATTTCGTGAGTTTTGTGATAGGACCTTGAAGATGAAAATCACTAGTTTTAGTAAATCCTCTATTTTGTCTGTCTCTAGAATACAAAGAGCCAATTTCTCTGTTAGTGATTCACTGATTTATTTTTTTTCTTTCTTCTGTCTGCCCTGTGTGAATCCTCATTACTGATATTTTGTATAGCTCTCATTAAACTGGTTAAGTTTAATGTTCTTGAAATCTGAATAGATCCCACAGAATTGGTACTGGGCTGTAATTGATTTCAGCAGAAACTGTACTACCGACAGCAAAAGAAACAGCCATAAGGCTGAAGTCTATAAAATCAACCACTTAAGGATGGTAAACTGAAAGAAAAAAACACCTGTAGCCATTTGTTCCCAAAAGCACGCTAGTAATTTATTATCACAGTATTAAGATAAAAGGACAGGTCCGTATTACCTTCCAGGCCCAACACTAGAAGATTTTCATTATGTTTGAGATGCTGCTGCCCATTTGGGCCTTCGCCAGCCCAAGGCCTCCAGTGCAGATTTGCGGGCTGGGAACAGTGGTGGGAGCACAAGTGAGGATGAGGTGGGACTGTTCATTGATATTCTCCCCTCATAGCTTCCACATGTGCTCTGAGATAGTAAAGAGGCCGGGAAGCAGGTTTTAAAATGGATTTCCCTGTGCCTGGTGCTCACAGGGTTTACAGCAGCCTTGCTCAGCCATGTGACAAAACACCTTTCTTGAGTTCCTTTGTGCTCTATTCATCTCTTTTCCCTAATTTTACACGTGGGTCTTCTACATCCTTGGAGAAGGGGGAATCACCAAAAGTAAGACTAAAGCACAGCAAGTACTTAAATCGTTTCACGTGTATTTAAACCCCTGAGGTCCCCAGTACTGCAAAGAAAACAACATAGTGGGGAAAGACATTTGCTCCCAAAGAAAAGCATTTTGGATTTAGTCAGCTAGCTCAGTCTGGAGACCTGGCACGAAAATTTAAGGATTCATTTTTGCACTCTTAAAGGCAGTTTTCTTTTTTCTTGCGATGCTTTTATGTTCTAGCCAGCAATGTTAAACATCTTCCAAGTAGATGAGAATCTCTGCTAACATTTTCTTTCTGGTTTGTTTTTATTACTTATCATCGATTACAGAACGGATGCATAAACACTGCAGGTTAACACAACGTGCTACAATCTTCTCTAAGCACACGGTTAACGTCTCCTTTATAAATGGTGCAGCATAATTTATCTTCAGGAAATGCGAGTTCGACCGTGCAGCACACCTCACCAAACGCAGGCAGCCTGTCACTGCCACCCTGTGAGAGACCTGCTGGGTCTGCTTGCCCACGACTCAGCTTAGTCATCTCCTGTGAGGGGCTGAAGGGCAGCCCGATGACTCAGGCACCTGCAGTCCCAGGCATCTCGGCTTTACTGGCGCAGCCGACGGCCCTGCTGCAGRGAGCACTTACTGACACAGGAGCCTTCAATAAGCAAACCAGGAACTCGAGATCTTCGTGTGCAGTTTAGGCAACTACATCAAAAAAGATACTCTTGAACAAAAAGTCCCAGCCCGGTCCAAAGAGGAATTAGATTATATGTTTTAGTTTTTGGAACATAATCCGTGTTTTGGGACATACGTGCATTATTCTTCAGTGATGGGGTAGAAAGTGGGGTTAGGAGATGTTATTAATATGCTCTTGGAAGTTACTTTTTAATAAATTATGTGTTTCCTACAAGAATGGAGTGATATGCAGGGTTTAGGTCTGTTGTACAGAGGTAAAGCAAAGTGATGCCCTCTCTTCCTACAGGCACCTATAGGCCCTTGCACCTGAGTGGATTTTCTCCTAATGTGATGAGGCACAGAGCCTCCAGACCTCTTTCCTTTGATCGTTTCACTAAAGTGACAATTAAGTAAGAAATGGTTCCTACATAACTGTTACAGAAGGCTTACAGAAGCAACCCTTGCAGGCCTTTTAGGAGACTCCTGACTCAGGAAAGACCCACCACATGTAGACTTTTACATTCCTTACATCTGGTTTTTCTGCATTTGCATTTTGTTTTCCAGCTCCTGCTAATGTGCAAAGGGAAAAGCACGTTCAGGTGGAGAAAATACTATTTATAGTTTCTAATGTCAGAGTGCTGCACAGGTAAATGAAAAGAAACCAACTTCCTTATTCCAGTCTCACAGAACAAACCCCAAGTGGAAACCCTTTAAGTTCAGTCCAGTTAAGACCCCAGTTAAGTTTCCTTCTTACCTTCCCCCCATAGTCACACACACAACCCATGACTTGAATTGAGTGTGAAAGGAGCAGAAGTAGCCATGGACAGTGGATACAATTCCGAACATTTCCTTTGGGCGCTCAAACACTGTTGCATTTTGTGTTTATAGCAGAGCAAAGACTTTCTTGCTTATTTAATTTTCTCTTCTCACGCTGCAAGGCTTAGCTCATTAGCTTAAAAGACTGTCACGCTTCTGGAGAACAGAATATGTTTGGCAGGGATTTGTGGATAGTAATTATCTAAAAATTCAATCAAGCCATTTTTTGATTGATTTCTGGGATGAGATATACAGGCTTCAGTGGAATTAATTGCATCCCAGTATTTTTTAATTTATGTTTTAAGCAGCAGACTGCCCCACCACTCCCACTTGCTTTGGTACATTTATTTTTTACTCTTACAAACTACATACAAAGTCTCTTCTAGGTATATGTCCTGACTATTGATTTTTTTTTTCATGAAATATGTCTTCCAGTGATATTAGTATTGTAATACCCATGTAGCTGAAAAGCATTTTTACAGAAGCATAATTTTCAGTCTTAAAAATGTCATTGGGCAAGCAGGTTGACTTTCTTGAAAACTGTAGGAGGTACATAAATATAAAATAACACTGATTGTGAACGACGACCATTTCTTAAGGAATTTATTTTCATGGCATGAACTCCACGTATAAYGTTTAAGGAAGTATTTTAAATAGCAGTGAAAACAAAAAATATGAGCCCTAAATTACAAAAGCAGAATGGTATTATCATACTAATCCTAAACTTGCTGTTATCAAAGACACTGCTTGCTGATGGACCTTGATGAGAAAACATTGCTCAGAAAAAGCCCCACCAATGCTCTGATACCATCACATCACCTGCTCCAGGACTGAGCCAACAAGAACTTGTTCAGATCAGGATCTCTCACTATATTTTCTGCTGTGGTGGGTTAGCAAGTAATGAAAAGGATTTCTCAGAGATTTCTCAGAGACTGATTTATTATTAACCTGGTTGTGTATCTTTTTCTGTCTCTGTTCTGTATCAGTTGCACAGACTGATTTGTAAGAAAATAAGACTGAAAATTTATATGGAGGAAAACAACAAAGCCAACAGCAAAAATGCCAAGAAAGCCTTGAACTGCAYGTGTCAGCTTCTTCCCTTCTGAGTTCTCCTGAGGACTATGGCAGTTTGAAAGTCYAATGCACTGTGAACACGACACCTATTAACTGTCACAATAATCCAATGTGAAGACAATGGTTTTGGCAAAATTGAAGATGAGAGTTTGG
This sequence comes from Amblyornis subalaris, assembly GCA_018881555.1. Taxonomy (NCBI): domain Eukaryota; kingdom Metazoa; phylum Chordata; class Aves; order Passeriformes; family Ptilonorhynchidae; genus Amblyornis; species Amblyornis subalaris. Next base: position 3,014,001 of record JACAXG010000027.1, on the reverse strand, counting down.
GGATGGAGAGGGGGTGGGTTTATGTGTATTTACATCAGAAGTTGCCGCTGTAGGTTGGTATTTCCACTCTTTCTAATAGCAGAGGAAAAATTGATTTGTTTTTTCCTGTCGTTTGCTTAGCTAAAATAATTTGGTCTTCTTCTCAAGAGTATCTGATAGAGGAATCTGGAAAAAAAAGTGGTGCTTAAGAACAACCTGCTTTTACTCAATAACTAAACTTTAAACTTTCTCAACTATCATTTTCACATCGTTTTTAAACAGCCRTAGCTCAAGTGTTATATTTGATAATAAGGTTAATATATAACAAACTTGGTCCTGATTTCTTTAAAGACATTCTTCCTCAAAAGGATAAGGAAGGAGATGCCTTTGGGGTAGCAAGTGGATAATGGGGTGCAAGAGTCACTACAGTACCCTGTGTACTTACAAGAGCTACTAGCCATAGATATTAAAGAAATAAGTCCCAAAGGGTTCACACCATTCAGTTCCCTTATTATGCACCTTCACAGTGCTCCAACACTTGAAAACCCTTACCAGTGGAAGTAGGAGCCATTAAAAAACTCTGGTTTACCCTTTATTTTCTGCTACCCTTTTTATTCTCATAAAAGTTTCTCTTTCTTCTGTCATTTCAAACATTTTAAAATGTAGAAAAGTGTTCACTTCAATACAAATTTTAGTTTCTATTCCAATTATCTTGTTATTTTATAAATCTATAATTTAAAAGGCAGACTCTGTGAGAGCCATTTGTGTCAAGCTCTTGTGTCTTGTTCCTACTTCACCCAGAGAACAATTAATGGTATTGTCCTTCCAGACTCAAGAACCTTTTTCAGAGAATGTGGACGCTGCTGGATTTTGGTATCGTTATCTTCTAATCTCTCCTTACTTTATAAAGCTGAAAAATTTTCACAATCATACTTTCATAAACCATGTGTTCAAGGCTATGAAGGAAAACAGGAACAGTTTGCATGGATTTTCATTCCAGATTTTTATAAGGCTAATTGGTGACTGGCATTTTCATTCATATGCAGTTATGAAGTTCAGACCAAGGTCAGCAAACCTGAGACTTACTAATAACTGAAGTGCTAATGGAGTAAGAGCAAAAGAGAAGCAGCAAGAAGCTGTAAGAATTAAAGTGCATTTACATTTTAAAGCACAAGCAATTGCACGACCAAAACCAGAGCTACTGTCTAAAAAACTGCCAGTGCTCGTGGAGTAATGTGTAGGTTCTGTATGTACAGGATTGTTTCCTTTCAATAGGATTTACAGTTTGTAGACAAGAGTTATGTTCTGTATTTGTATGGCAAGAGATACTATTTGAAATGGAGGTATTTTTAAAACCCACCAGAGTCAGAGATGTTTGCTACCAATGTAAGCACTGAGCCATGGCCAGCTGCAGGCAATACTTAAAAAAAGGGCAAGTGGCATTTACTGCAGTTGATACCTGCTAGGGCAGTCACAAAGTAAAAATGTGAGGACACTTGTACTGTTGTACTGTTTGGACGAGTGGCTCATTCAATATTTAGCAGTGCTGCCAACTGAGGGTGCTGTTGAACTGTCACCTTGCTGCTGGAGTCAGGGCAATGCTCCATGTACAAACCCTGCACACGGCTGTACTCACCCCTGAGTGACAGAGGAGTGTCCTCTGGMTCTTCTTCCCTGTGCCCCCTGCCACCTTCCCACACTGCTTGGAATGACAAATGTGTTACAGCAAGGAGGAGCAGCAGGAGCAGAGCTTTGCCCTCTGAGCTAAAGCACCTGCCTTTGACAGCAGTATGGCAACAACTGGGTCACAGCTGGGCTGGAGCTCCTCCCTCTCAGTTTCATTAGCAAAGTCTTTGAGGACCTGTTCTAAAGCTTTAGTATGTTTTGTGCTGCTAAAAGAGGCACTTCAATGATTCAAGGTGGTTCCAGTAGCAGGTCAAAGGTTGCCACTGAGGTCAGCAGGAGTCTCTGCATGTCACTGAAAGTATCTTTATTGACAGGGGTTTTTTACAAGCATTTGCTTTTTATTATTTTCACCAAAATAAAGCATATAGCATACAGTGTTTTCACACATTTAGGAGATAAATAAATGTATCTTGAATTCTTTAATGCCGTGACAGCATACGTAATACAAAGTTATTTCTTCATTGCTTTTAATTTTAAATACAGCTTGTTTGCCCTTTTTTAAAAACAAACTTTTATCACGTTACCATACATTTCCCTTGTTAACTTATAGATGTTTAAACAACTGGGAAACTGCAGTGATATGTATTGCTAGAGATAAAAAGGTGCTCTGTTAGGATGAAACCTGTATATCAAGTTACCAACCGATAAATTAAAAAAACCCCAACACATTAAATGAACGCTGTCACTTGAACTGATAAAGAAAACCTTAAAAGAATAACAAATACTTCACCTTCACCTTCCATTTGCTTGTAGAATAATAAGAAAATAATCCAATTTTTGTATTCCATGCTGATTGGTATACATATTAATTTATCTTCTGAATTTCATTTAGAATTTACAATAAACTTCTTTGCAATTATAAATAAATAGAGGTATAAAGACAAAATCTCATACTGCTGTTCTCTTGAATTTACCAGCTACATTAAATGCATAATTTAAGATCATAAATACATTCCCATTCAACTTAATCAAATACCATAGGACTAACTTAATGTGCTTTCAGTTTCATGCTGAATAGTTGAGAAAGCAAAAAAAATCTGGTGGCACTTGGTATTTTTAATGGCACTTCTTTCAGCAAAGGGGAGGATGCATTTGTGTTACTTTTCAAAACAGTACCTTAATCTATGCCTGAAAAATACATAGAACACTAACTAAAGCAACAATTCCTACGTTGTGTGTTGAGCTTTAGCTGATGGTACAAGGATCATCATTGCTTGGTTTCATTTCCCCTTCCAGCAGTAAAGTGATCACAGCCTTGCTCAAGTAGCTGCACGTTCCCTTTTTTCCAAGTGGGTGAGTGTTGTAGAATGCAGTCATGTCATTCTGCAGAGAGGGAAAAGATGCTGCCATTAGTGCTGACTGTGGAAAGCAGCCAAACACAGCGAAACAAGAACATCACAATATGTTAAAAAATGCAAATGTGCTTTTTGGACTCTAAAACTACAGAAGAATTCCGCTAAATTTTCAGGCATCTCCCATATATCYTCACCTGCGTCTATTTCCTCACTGAGTCTTCCAGGACTGCACAGATAGCACCTTCTGAACACTTTTTTAAATGTCATAGCTGTCAGAGAACAACTGCTCTCCTGAAGCACGCAGCTGGGTGATGCCTGTGTGGTAGAATGGCGAGCCAAGGCCTTGGGTGTACACGAGGTGAAAACTGACTGAAGATTTATTCAGAAGGAAAAAATCCAAGATCCAAACCACAGGTAGCACATGAACTAATTCATTAATCAGTTCACCAAAATAGGTGTCCTTCCCTGAACACCTGTTTTTCACAGTTAGTGACACTAAAACACCTGCTTATTCTCAAATTATGTATGAGCTGCTCTAAAAAGGGTTCAGTGCTTTAATTCAGGAAATTGGTTACTTTTATTAAATCAAGGGCAGAGATTGTGTGGAGAAAATATTAAGACCTGCAGTTTTAGGGTGTGTCTGAAATTACTAGAATAAATACTTTTGACATTTATTGCATGTTAACAGGGAATTAACAAAGTTCAAAAGATTTGCAAGTCAGTTTGACAGAAGACCATAATTCAGAAAAATTAAGAGTTTTCAGCAGTGTTAGAAAACCTTGAGACAGAATAGTCCTAGACAGGGTTACAGTTAACTGCCAGCAGGCATACAGCTGGGAATATGGGAGAGTCAGGTTCCAGAAAATGTTAATGCAAGGAGCTGAATTTCCAACAATCTTAAAGATACTATTCACAACTATAAATTGGGATTTCTTTCTAAGAGACAATAAGGCATTATTCTAAGTAGATCTGGGCTTGGAGAAAAAAATCCATCACTTCAGTAGAGGCTAGGGCAGCACAAGTAAAAATTGGGGTTTGCATGGAATTTTCCTTTCTGTTTATAGCCACTGGGGATTTGCAGCTTGTCACAGAAGTCAGCAGCAAATTCGAGATACTGTGTGGAGCTGGCACTTCASAGCCATTGGTGTGGATGATGGGTGGTTTTGCTACGGCCACAGTCATTACCCTCCAAAATGGGCCAAAAGAATCATAATTTCCAGAAAATTGTGTCCTTTTATAAACAAGGGTATTGTGCAAAGTGACACCTTGCTGAGGCTGGAGATCTGGGTTGCTTTCAAATCTTAGTACAAAAAATCAGAGGCAAAAAAGTCACCGTCGAAACATTTGAGAGAATTCCTAAGGAGCACATCCTCCCTCATCTTTTAAAGGAGCTAAATTCAGCAAGAGCAAGGGCTGTTGCATGTCAATGTTATGAATCAATAGATTCTTCAGAGGCAGCACAGATAACTGCAAATATACTGTGCACAATAAAATGCCAGACAGAGCGAGGAAGATCCTCCTCAGTAGCTCTGGGACTTGTCCCACAGCTGTGCTTCTATTTCTTCCTCCAACCAGTCCAATAAACTTGGCTTTATTACAGAATTCCAGAGCTTTGAGGCACCAAAACTTGCAGTGAGAATATTTAGAGACCTTTGAAGCATAAAATGTCTGATTCTAGTGAAGTAAATATTAAAACCATTTATTCCTTTATTTGAATTTTAACCAAAAGTTTGCCAGTTCATGAATGCTACTCCAGCAGAAAAATCAGTAACTAAGAACAGTTTTGTGTTTCAAGGTCATACTTTATTACTGTCAATATGACTTCTTTGGTTATTAAAGTTTTCCTGCTCTCTGTGTATGTAAGATCCTAAGTTTCCTTCCTGAGCTTTAGTTTTTTCTTTCTTTCTTTTATTTTGTTATTTCAAACTCTTCTGTGTCCTAGTGTCCCTCCTAATTCTTTCCCCTTTGAGTGTAACTCTTGCAGCTTTACTGAGACTCCAATTTCAGAGCCATGGAACACTGAGTGTTCTCCTTACCCTAACATTTTGAATTTATGACTCAGCAATAAAGTGCCCCTCTTTCATCTCTGCTTAGAGGCTCTTTGCAGACTTAGGCAGCACTTGGGCATATTAATTTCTTATTTGTGTTCCATTCTGAACTTCTATCAATTGCTTTTTACTCTGAACTGCACGGAATTAACATTTAGAACTAACTTCAATAAGAATGGTAAATTCTGTAAGACAGCAATATTTTACTCACTTGATTTTCAGCTCCCTTTGGACTGCTGTGATCTTTCTGAAAGTCATGAAATGCTTCTTGCACCACTTTGTCCAAGTCCACTTTGTCCTGAAACTCCAGCTCAGGATTTCTCTCCAAAATAACAGATATAACCATCAGTAACTACAAGGGAGAAAAAGATTGTAAGACTTTAAATTTGATTTTTTAAAATTCAGGTTACATAACAGCACTGCTAGTAATTGCATATGCCTCTTTCAAGCAGGAAGCCATTTAATAATGGCACAGGTAATAGTGCACAGATAATAGAATTCTGACTTTGATAAAAGAATCACTGGAAAAGCAGGCTTTTAGGAAAGGTTACAATTGCTGGTGACTACCTAGGTAAGGGCACTGTGTAAATGATTGACATTAACATCTAACTCGGCTGGGAGCCAGGGAAGTTATTTTCCATTTTATTCAGTTCACTTGTGGCTGCACAAATGCTGGTGCTCAATGCAGAGAGTGAAAAGCAGCAAACACTGAACCTCGGCATTTGGTATTCTGAGGCATAATCACAGATGGTAAAATTGTATTATGACAAAGTTTATGTAAACCAGACAATAGTCATCAGTAAAGTCTCAGTTCATCAGAATTTACATTCCTTATTATCTAAAAGAGGTTTGAAATAGGAAGGTGAACRTGATGAGTGTCCTGTTGTAATATCATATCTACAAGTAGGCAGTGGAATCTGCATTGACCATCTTGGATTTGGTAGGTTTTTTTATCTTTTAGCAAAAATTGGGGGTGTTCCAGCAACCAGCCTGACCACGAGCTGTTAGCCAGAATTGAGAGGGATTTCATTTTCCTGTAGAGGAACGCTCACAAGCACRGGGCCATGTACTTGGGGACTAACAATGAATGCTGCTGACAGCACAGATGCCAGRTACCAATGGTACAGATGCTTTTGAGCTGTTCTAAAAGCAAACATTATGTGCAGTGGTGGGGAAGGAGTTTAAAGTCTCTTGCTTTACTGTTAGGATGAGGAACATAAGGAAATGGGAAATTGGCTGGTTCAGTAGTATAAAGTATACACTTATGGACAGTCTCAACAAAAAGGGAAAGAAGAATCCTTCAGAGGGCAAACTGATTATTCTAGAGCAGTTTTCCTTAGTCCTAGAAAATTGTGAAGAAATGGCATGGGCTAGGGACTTGAAGGAAAGCTACTCTGGAATTATTCTTCTTAGTTTTTACATTCTCTGACCTAATTGTATTGGTACTGGCATTAATATTTGTTGAAGGGGAAGAACATCAAGAACTTGCTCTATTCTGAACATRTAACAGGAACCTGTTTAACCATAAACAATCTATGGAGAAACCMCTGAAGCAAGTGTTTATATTCAGAATGCTATTTCTTCAACTATTTGAGTCTGGGTTATTTTTTTGTTTGTTTTAAGCTGTAACACAGTAATGCACACTACAAAATATCATTGATTACTGGCCACAGACCTCTACAATGATCTGCCTGTATTGGGGCTGGTCGATGTTTTGCAGCATATCTTCAACGAGGAGGGAAAAATTCATTTCATACATCGTCATATCTGATAAGGTTGGTTGCTGAAAAACAAATAAAACTTTTACTCAAAGACCATAGGCATTAAATCAAACCCACCCCCAGACRGAGCCTATTTGCTTGTTGAATAAATAATACTCATCTAAGAAATAATGACCACTGTAGGATCAAAAAGGGAGCAGATTTCAGAGTCCATGACTTGGAAAGAATCTTCTAGACTTACGGTTTTATAAATGTGCTTTAATAGAAATAATTGGCTTTCATTCTATTCTAATTGTATTTTAGTCTAAACAAAAAAGAAAACTGGAAAATACTTGTTTTTTCAATTACAACAGGAACAAGTTACTCTAAATAAGACATTATGGCAAAAAATAAACATTAATGATAACCTATTTCACCATTAATAGTCAGGTSAAACAGAAATAACCGAGCCCCTTTGCTGGTTTACCTGGGGTAAGAATCTCCCTGCCACTATTAAGCCATTGGGGGTTCTCTCCAGGATCTGCCACACCCGATCGTAGAACCCCGCAGGAGTTCTGTTCAGAGAACCATCCAACTGCCTCCTGTTCAGCCAGCTCCTGTGGGACACAAGGGACAGCTTCAGGAACACCTGGCACACATGCACAGCTTAGCCCTGGACCGTGGTGAGAGCCAGCAAGGTCAGCAGAGACCCCAAACACATCTCGTGAYGGACACACAGCACGGGCTGTGCTCTCTGGTAAGCTGCACCCTAAAGCAAACACAGGGTCTCAGCATGCAGGGATCAGAATGTCACCCTCAGGTGTGTTTGTGCTTTATGAAACTGACAAAAAGGAGTAACTGTGAAATTTATCCAGTGCAGTCCAGGAACAGTAGYAGATCGAATTCATCAGGTCTAATTGTATTAGAAAAATGCAGTTCAGCAGAACTATGGAAGGCAGGGTTTTTTCCTGATGGTCTGTAGAAAASAAGAGGCCTGTAAATTTAGAAAATTCAACAGAATGGTTTTGTTAAACTAAACCTTTGAACAAACTGAGTTACAGTTTTCATAAACCACAAATTCTGTTTGCCTTCAGAAGCATACTGTCCCCATCCTTTTTCTTACTTTAAACGATTACATTTGGAATTTTGTTTTCCTATTTTTTCTTTTCAGTGTTACTACAGGAATGGGGCTTTAGTCAAAATGTTTGAGACACTAGCAATGGAACTTGAAGAAGTGGCATCCATGGATCTGATTTAATTGGTGGTTTAACAAGACAGATTTAAGTCTTGTGTAGCAGTACTGCACATTTTTGACAGAGGAGTCTTCCTAAAGTTACCTAGTCCTTAGTTGTTTTTTTCAATTTGAAATAGAAAAATCAACACACTATTACACATTATTCTTTAGAAAAACTACAATTAAATTACTGCTTGCCAACATGCCGTTCTGTATTTCTAAGACCTGGTTGTGGTAGGCTGCTTGAACAGAAAACAAAACAAAACAAAAAAAAACCAAAGGGAAATTTCCTGGTCAACTTTAATTGTGTTGTTCTGCAGAACTTTAGTAGCCTAGGTCAAATTAATTCAGCACTAATAAGTTTGGGGTTTTAGTTTTTGCTCCATTTGTATTGGTAGATTAACATGACATGTTTAGAATAAAATTACTTGTCCATAAAATTACTTGTTCATGCAGACACCACTGTGCTTGATGAAATTACTAAAATATCTTGCATTAAAAAAACCTTACTCTTAAATACTGGAGAAATGGTGAGAATTCCTTCTGAGATCCAACCAGTAAAGAGAACACTAATTCTGACAACTCCATTCATGCTTTTACCCTTAAGTTTCTTAGTGTAGCTCACTCCCAACTATATGAGAAGACCAAGCAAACAGTGTGTTGGTTTGGTTTTTTTCTGTTTTTTYAAAGAAAGAGAAGGGGAAAAAGTATCACTAAGTGGTGCATTTTCTGACCAGGTTTGAGGTCTAGGTAATTGGGATACACTCTATGAGAACAAAGGAAAYGTTTAAAGTTAATACTGTAAAGCCAGGGTTGAGCCAACACACAATGTGGGGGTTTTGCCTGTATAACTGTATTGGATTAACATGACAAGTTAAGAAAAAATGTCTTCTCAAGTAAACTTCTCAAGTAAACACTTAACTACCAAAAAGTCGTGTCTACTGTAACAGTTTCCTCTTATTCTCTGTACAGCTCTGTCCTTGGATTAGGACAAGAAAACTTCCATAAAAGCAAAAAGACCAGTGGTGGTAGAAATAACAAGTTGTTTTCTTAACAGAAAAAAAGAAGCATTTGAAGATGTCAAAAATACTCTGACCCACCTACATTAATAGGGTAAGGAAGGGAGTCCTGCAAAATGAATTAGCAAAGTGAGTTTTATAACTGTTTGGACCATTAAAAGAACAATGTTCCATTTAAAAAAGGTTACTTACAATTTTGTGACCTACATAAATGGATTAAAAAGTTCATCTGTGGAGTCTGTACTTGCAAAAACTTTACCCTCTGTGAAAACTTGGAGAGAGGTTAGTTATGGAGAGACTGTCAGGGAGGTAAACAGACCATTAGCCCTTCCTGTATGACAAACTAATTGGCAGTGCGATATGGTATCACCATTAGCAGAGATTTTTTTCTACAAAAATCACAAGAGTAGGAAAAAGTGGCACCAAAATGAAAAAAAAGCAAAGAGACAGTATTCCCTATTTCCTGGCAGGAAGACAGGAAGAGAACTTTTAAAAACAACTCACTAATGGACAATAAAAAACGAGTTTGTAATACTGTACAGGAAGAAATTGGAAGATAGAAATTTGAAGGATATGCTGGTAAGCTTTTGTACTCAGATAACCCCAAAAAAGAATCCTCATCCTTACAAAATCAACCCAAGTGCTCTTTAGTGACCCACCTATCATGTGTTACAGGAATCAAAAGCAGAAGCTGCTGTGGCAACTCCTCTGACAAAGGATGGTGCTGGAATTGCTTACGGTGATTGACCAAATTGCTTCCTAAACAGCATTAATATTTAATGGAAAAAGCTGCAACTTGAAACTAGGGGTTGTTCTGCTACAGTTTTACAGGACAATGTCAGCATCAACACCAGCAGAGACAGCAACGAAGCAGCAAACTGATAACCACAGCCAAGCCTCTGAAAAGCACAGGGGAGATACAGAACAGAGCCAGTGGGACTGAGAGATGAGACACCACCTTAAGGAGCTTGTTTGTCAGGGATTATAGATGGGGGAAAAACACAGGTGTGTTTCRAATGAAGCAGGAACATAAGTGGCAGGATGCGTGGTGTACTTCCTCTTCGTTGCGAGAAAAGGCCCATCATCCATTCAGTCAAGGACTATGGAAATTATCAGCTGTACTATGTGCCAAAGTTTAATCTAACTTAACTAGAAGTAAAACCAAGAGGAAGAGTTTTGACTTCACTCTTATCAATATAGTCAAGTGGAAATATTGCAGTTTTAACTTTTGTCTTGGGTACTTTGTATCCCAATGAATGTTCTTTTTGGCAGCTGGTTACGGCTTGGAGAAAAGATTACAAGTTTCAGGCAGTACCACTGTCTTCTGAGAATTCTACAGAACATCTGTTCTTACTCATATAATAACCTAGAAGAAAGAGGGCACTGAACAGCAGACAAACTGTTCTCACAAGTTACGTAAGTAGAGGTATTGGGTAATTTTCAGCTCCTTTCCCCACACCAAAGAGTGTAATGGTTCACATTATAGCAGATAGATCTCTCTTCTGTGGCAGTAAAGAGACTTCCACAAAGACAAAGCTGAAAAGGGAATATGCAATAGAAAAGGAACAATTCTAGAACCTGGACACATGTGAAAGAATGAAAAAGTGCATTTTTGCTGCCTTTCCTTACCTAAGTATACAACTGAATACAGATGGCTGCTTATTTCAGGTGTACACAAAATAGTTCAGAAATGAAATTTACAGTTTATAAATGAATACAGGAGCCACAACCCCACATTCCTTTACCTGCCCGGCTGCTGAGGCTGAAGAATATCCAGCAGGAGCTGCTTCACCTCACTGGGGGACATCTGGTACAAGTCCTTGGCTGGCATATCCCCAGCACGGATTTGCAATTCATACTTCATAGCATGGATAATCCATCTACGTAAGGGGAGGAATAGATTTATTAATCAAATACAAAGTTTCCAAATGTGAAAAATTAGTCAAATAAAGTAGCTTGTWAGAATTCCACACAATCCTATTTGGCTGTCAGGATGTGCATAAAATATCAGACAAATACTCTACTCCTACTGTTTGATTGGAACATGATACAAAGTGAAAGGGATAAGGCACAGATTTTAAGAAATGTGTTGTGAAGTGTGTTTTCCATAGAGAAAATTAATTGGACTACATTCCCTATATCCCATGTTCATTAAGAGAAACACTTACCTGCCTTTTGATGTTAAAATTCCTGCTCAAAATTATGCTCTGACAATATACGCATTTTGCTGATGAGTTTTAAAAAGCCATAAAATTTACAATATTTTACATTTAAAAATACTTCAGGGCTTATTTCTAGATTTAGCTTTTGAAATTCCTTTTTTGCAGTCTATCACACTTTTCTTTTTCTACTCCTTTTTGAAAAAAATTTGATTCAATAAAAATATGGCAACAGTGAAGATTTTTAGCCTTAGGTATCAGAGAGGCAGAACCTGGCAAAGCATTGAAGGAATATGCTGAGTTTTATTCTACACATTATGTAAAACCAGTGCTACAGCCTCTGATGCAATATCAAAGATGAAATAATGTATAGATACATCTGAAGCAAGATAACTGAGCCCAGAGCTCAGTCTCTTACCATCTACACTGGTTCAGTTCAAGTAGGCATTATTGACAAAAGGAAAAAGAAACTTAAACTGAAGTTTTTCTTCAAATAGTCCATCATGGAACATCTGATCAAGTCTGGTTTACATCAAAGAGCCTTTCTGTGTTTATCTGAAAACGCAGTGTATTCTTAAGAGATTTAGGCTGTCATCAGTATAGCTACATTCCATGGTCACTTAATTATTTAGCCAAAAAGGTGCAGAATGTATTTGCTTATGTAAGTCATGTCATGTTCTTTCCTAAGGAATTCGTAGCAACTCCCCAGAATTTGAGACATCTAGCCAGCTGATTCAATGTTGCTTTAAATTTGAGGTTTCCAGGACCCTGCATTGGAGGTGCAAGACACCAGAGAATATTAGGCAACATGGGCCCATTACATTATGCAGAACCTACTACTTTCATTTATTCTAGCAGGTGAGCAGTGTCCTTCTCTWGTTACCAAGATTAAGGACACAACTGGCTCAGGAATTCTTTCCCCACTCATGACTCCAATGTGTCTGTAAGTACACACTGGTATTTTCTCTTTGCAGTGGCCTACGAGCCACACCAAAGTCAAGAGTGGACCTTCTGCTGAGCTCTTCACTGATAAGAGGTGAATTCAAGTCAGTTGGCTGGGAGTTTTTACAGTAATAGGGCTGTCAGAAACTTGATCTATTCCAACATGAAACCCTGAAAACAAATCAATAACAAGACACTAAATCAAATCATTATCAAACTGGAACGGCATTTCTGTAAGAAGGTTAATTTTGCTCACTGGAGTGGGTGATAACACTGAAATAAAGGAAATTGAATCTCTAGCATTAACCTTGGGAGAAAGAAAAAAAATTGCAAAAAGGATTAGCTACAGAGAAAAACGAAGGGGAGGAAAGAGGAGTAACATGGATCTGCAGAGGGGACAGAAGCATTTAAGTGCAAAAGGATAGATGTACTCCCAGTTAAACGTAATACAGGCAATTTCTGGTTTTATGATGACTGGAATGTACTGCTAAAGTAGAAACATGAATCTTGTGTGCTAGAAAAAAGGCTGCTGGTATCTACCTCCAGTGCTGAAATGCTGTATTTTTCTCTATGGAAAAAAATACGGAAGATGGAACAGTTAAGTTCTGATTTTAAAGCATGCTCACTAATTCTCAGTCAGTAACACCTGGCCTCTTCAAAGAAGTGCTTATTCAAATGCATGTCTCTTCCTAAATGTGAAAAAATTAATTAACTTCTGTGGATAGCAAAGTAAATGCAGATACCATGGAATGTGACAACACTCCAGCACAGCCTGTTTGTAGGTCACCTTGTCAAAGAGCTAAACAGAACARGTAGTAGGTAAATGATGTTCTAACCTTGATTCAGGTTTGTGGTTCCTGGCTTAGCTGAACATATTTCGTATAGAACTGGGCAATGAGGCAGCTGATATACAGTCAAGAAGGGTTGTATGTGTCTGTATTAAGGTTACTATTCACTTAGGAAGTGGGGGTGTTTGGTTTGAGGTCTTTTGAAGAACAAAATAACATTTTTAGCAACCTCATCAGACAAATCAGGTTTTTCTTTATCATGGCAGTTAAGTATTTTTGTGTAGAGAATTGCTCGTGAACCATATCTTTGTTATGCCAGGTATCAGATATTCAAATTCACTGAGTACCAGAGTATCATACAGTATCATATTCACTAGCATCACTCTGGCCTCAAAATATTTTAGAAAAAGCTATAACAGTAAATACATTTGAACTGCAGAAGACTTATTACCTGAAGTCCTCATTACAGACAACAGTCTAAAAGTAAAGGCTTTGTTTTTAGGCATAGTATTGTGCTGAAACTCCARATAGAAAGAGTTTAAGTACCTTGAAACACTGCTACCAAGGGACTTGCTGCTTATGGCTGCCAGATTTTAGGGCCCATTTACAGAAGGCTATATTATGAGCTGAGCACTTACTAGAAAGCAGAGAATGCAACTAGAAGCATATGTCGACCTGGAGCAGAATTGTGTCATTTCAGAAGGGAATAAATCTAGGATGCATTCTTCCCAGATTATTGCATTTAAGCAGTCTCTACCTTTTATYCATTCACCCCAAACCCACATAAATGACTGCTCAAGTGAGCAAAAAGGTTCTAAAGCCTCATCCAAAAACCTTAATCCTAGACTGCAGTTTCCCCTCCTCCTCCCTCTCTGACAGTAAAACTTTGTACTGTCTGCTCTAGCTCTTGATTCTTCCCTCCTTGCTAGTGCAGTACATCCCAAGCCTCTGGCCACATCTCTCTGGATGGCACCTAGTATGCTGGATGTCTGCTGCCAGGTAGGAAACTGTCTCAGAAGCACCCCTAATACACTCAAGTACATACATCTTTCCTTCAGGTATGGAAATGAGGCCGGTTGCACCGCAAAGCAGAACCCACTGCATTGCTCAGAGCCTCTCACACACAGGCTGGCTCTCCAGCTGGTCTGTCTCCTCAGCCCCTGGCTGAGCCAGGCAGCACATCCTGCGGGTGGGCTGCCAGCAGGACAGGGGGATCTGGAGGCAGCTCACTTGACACACAGAATGAGCTCATTTGCTGCTCAGAATGCATCCAACCCCACTAAGCTCCAGCATTACAGGGATCAGACATCCTCCAGTTCACTCTATGAGCAGTAGGAACATTCCAAATGGGCTGTTACAAGGACGGCCCTTCCTCCACTTTATGCTGTTGACTGGAAAATTTGAGAACACGTTTTCGGCAAAGTCATTTAAAGCAGGCTGCCTAGAAATGAAAAATCAAAGTTCTGCTGCATCATCTTGCATAAACCATTTCTGCAATGTAACAACAATCTCTGAAGTCTGTAGGTTCCCCTGCCATACCAGTACTAATAAAGAACAATAGGTACTTTACTGACCCAATCCGTATCTTCAGCATTCCACTGAACAGTTCCGGGGAATTTGAGATGATCCAGCCGACGTGTATGACAAGTTCCTGCTGAACCACGGCTTCTCTTTCATCTTGTAAGTGACATTTTTCATAGATGATGTTCTTAATCACTGCTGGTGATAAGGGGTTTGAAATAACTGCTTCCTCTTGGCCAAAAGCTCCAAGTGTCACCTACGGTACATTGAAAACAATTCGAAGATACGGACAGGAATAAAAGCACCGCAAAGCAATCCAGAAATTAAACTGCATCAACTCTGCTTTGCTTGTTAAAAATTTCACAATACAAAAGTAATTTTATGTCAATGGCTGATGCTTGTTAATACTGTTAATTGAGTGCTATTGAAGTAATAAACTTCACTAACAACCACAGCAAATATCGAATATATTTTTCCAAATTAAAATAAAAATACAAGACCACTGCCTTGGCTATATTCACAATTGTACATCAGGTTTAGACRGTTACATAATTTCATACATTTCAGCTATGGAGCTCAATTAAAATTCAGAATTAAATTTATGGTTTTGTTTTCTTGTTTCTAATAGCATGCTAAGAGTTACAAACTTCGTGTTAGGAAAATATATTGCTGGTACTGGATTGTTTAACCACAAAACAGGAATTTTGTTAAAATTCTGTTTTGCTTCTCATCTACTGTCAGTCAAACAGCAGCACTAGTTTTTCTGCTATAATAAAGAWTATTGTTATAAAGTGATCAAGGAAGGAAAGTTAGGTCACAAAGTTGAAAATAGCCTCAAATCATGCTGCATGCAGGTGTAGTTTCCTCTATAGCTGAATAGCACCAGAAGCACAAACCCAGACCTCAGTCTGGAGTAAGACAACAACAACATTGCATATAAGCAAGTATACACATACATATATTTAATACAAAAATACATAAATATTCAATCAGTATTATTTGGAAGCAGCTGTTCAGGAACTTAATAAAAATTATTGTGCTGGGGAAAAAAAATAATGTCCTCCTTAGGAAAGGAAGAAACACTGATGGTTAAACTTTCTTTGAAACAGAAAACTAAAACCCTGAAAGACCTTTTGCTCAGCTGCCACCCACATGATGTCTCATGCTCAATGACAGAGTGGTTACATTTTCATTTAAAAAGTCTTTCAAAAGATGCCTTATTATTTCACTCCATCTACTTTTGAGAAGTAAGAGGGCAAGGGCATATAGATAAAATCATACAAAAGTTTGAGTGGGAAGAGACCTTAAAGATCATCTCGTTCCAATGCCCCTGCTCCAAACCCCATCCAATTCAGCCTTGAACACTCCCAGGACGAGGCAGCCACAGCTTCTCTGGGCAGTCTGGACCAGGGCCTCACCAACCTCAGAGGGAAGAATTGCTTCCTAATATCTAATCTAAACCTACCCTACATCAATTTAAAGATATTCTCCCTTGTCTTGTCTCCACACACCCTTGTCTAAAGTCCCTCTCCAGCTCTACTGGAGTCCCTTTAGGCATCGGAAGGGGTTCTAAGATCTCCCCAGAGACCTTACACCTAAGAAGTTAGATAAATCATGCCTCTCCCCCTCTTCTCTAGAGGCTGAATTGTCTTTTCAGTCTTATTCTATCATTAATGAAAAGTAAAATCAATATCCAATATCAAATACAATTATTAAATATATCTTTATTTTCTGGGTTTTTCTTCCTCAGTAAGGATTTTTTAAGCCATTAGGTACTTTTAAAAGAAGCATCAGAGGCCTTCAAAACTAACAAGCCATTTGTTTAGTTTCTGTTATCATTCCTTAATACATTTCTGAGGAGCAAAGACTTACCTGCTTGCCCTGAACTAAAACATTAGTAATAGATGGTGCAAGGCTGTCCACTAGTTTACCTAAAAGACTTGCTGCGAAGCGCACAACAGACCTGAGGGCAGAAAACAGAGCAATCCCACTACATATCACAGGCTAGTTTAATGAATTCATATATAAGTTTGAAGTCTGCCACAGCAGAGATCTCAGAATTACCTCAGTGAATACATACATTATTTATCAAGTGGAATTTGCACCAGATTTTATGTAATCTTCTATAGGTTTTCATTTTTTAATTTAGATATAGGTTAATGGATCAAAAATTTAGTTAGAACTCATTAAACTACCAGCTCCATAAAAAGCTTCCTGTTCTCTTCTTGACATCATCTTGAACACAGACAGATAAGAAACGCCAGCTCCTCTTTTATGACATTTTCATCATTTTGCATGATAACTTAGGTAATTTTTTATCTATTTAAGGAGAAGTCAGAAAGATTTTGCGAGAGAAAGTACAACACATAACACCAAGGCTTTGTTGTGTGTTCCATGCTGAGGTAATATTTTGCATGGGTAGCATGAAAAGAAGAGACTTGTGTAACTTGCTAGGTTAAAACCAAGCTGCAACTTCTAAGACAAACATTTTTCCATATATGCAGTTGATGGTTAAAGATAGGAATACATTTAATAATAATTTCCTGGCAAAATACAAACCTAAAAGACCTATAATTTGGCTTTTCTAGCACAGATTTTGAGGCTACTGAGAATCATTTATCCACAGAGATAAGGAACAAGCTGTAATATTCTACAGTGTTAGTAAAAAACTCAAACAGTTGATGTTGATTCCTGTGAAAACTGCTACACACTTCTTAGGATCAAGAGCAAAGCATTTCAAAAATGCATTAGCTGATACTATCAAAATGCAAATAAGCAAAAAAAGTAATCTCACAGAGCTGCACTTCAGATTTCTGGGCACTTTACCTGTTTCCCATGTACCAGTAAAGTAGTAATATGTGGGGTTATAGAAGAAGAAAATTTCTGTGCAAATGCAGCACTGTAGCGCAACACCAACCTATATGTGTGTCACATGGCAATCATGGAAGAGAAATGAAAAATAGTTTACATATTTTGTTTCTAAAAATACTTTTGATTTTTATTATTTACAAAAAATACCACCAAGGTATTTTGGTTCTACCTCATTATTGGCAAAGGCCCATTTAAATGTACAAAAAGACAAAAATGAAAAACAGCTTTTATATTTACTGACCTGTTACGAATAGTTACAGAGTGAGAGAACAGAGTTCAGGACTGGCTCAACTTTGATAAAAAGAAATTAAATTTCTACTGAGCTTCAGGGCAAAGAATTTAATAAACAACATGTAAATATCAACCTACTTGCTGAAATCTTTTAAAGTTATTGTGTCAAAGTCAGGCTCAAAGCAAATAACTTCAGGGCAATAAATCTGTGTTAGTGTATCAGCTTAAATGATTTATATCTGATCACCACTCTTTCTACATAAAGCTATTGACAATATTTTATCATGCCCTGTAAGAAATAAGAATATTAACAGTCTTCTCACATTATTTCAATTTAATGAGGCCTGTGTATCAGCAACAGCACTCAGTGCAAAACCAGCCTATTGCTTTCATATTTTAAAGGATAACAGTAAGAAAATGCTTCTTAATTTTTTAAAGCCCATTAAACCAGACCTTCACCTGCCATGCACCAATACAATTGTCAGTAAAGCTGTCATTTCCCCCCCTTTAAGTGTGTAAGAATCCAGCCTTACTTTCTATAAACACATTAGGAAAAAAAGATTGGTGTAAAGCCAAAGGAACATGATATTTGTATACAAACCAGAGCTTTCTGCTGCCAGCTCGTCTGTAGATTCTTTCGATATGCTCAGCAACAGTACCTAAAGGCATTTAACAAAAAAAGGGAAACAAACAAAACACAAGCAAAAAAGAAGATGCACAGGTTTTCTTTTAACAGTAATAAAGTAAATTTGATGACACCAGTTACTGCTTTAGTAAAGCACTTATCTATTATTCTTGACATCTAAAATTCAGATGCAATCAAGTCCCCTGTCTCCCAGTGTATGTTGTTATTCAAAAAGCCAAAGCGGATTTCAGCTGAATTTGCTGCTCATGCTATAGAGACACCCATAACATCACTATTCTTGCAATATATTGGGGAAAATTAATCTCCACACAGACTTGGCCTATAAAGGTACACCCCACCATAAGGTACATCCTCAAATTACAGAACCCAAGATTTATGTTTTATTGATTGTGTGACTATTTAATGTCAGTCTCAGTAGTCTTCAGTCGTAGGATGCAGGGAACTTTTAGTCAGTGACTCAGAGCATTTAATACAAGGTGCATATTGAAAAGGTTATCATCACCCACTTTTTCATAAGGGATGGCACAAAAAAGTCTGTACAAATTAGCTCTGAAYGCTCAGAGGAACAACAGCACTTTTTTTTGACCTAAATAATTTCAACAGAGTTTGAAGTTCATCATCATGATCCAATGGTTGTAAGTGGTAACGCTGGATGCTTACAGAGGTCAGGAAATCTGCCTCAAGGCGTTTTTAGAGCAAAGAACCCAACCTCCAAAGGACTAAAGAAAGCTCCTGAGGCTCTCAAAGCCTCACACTACAGGTAATGGTGGAAAAGGCCACTTCAGAGGCTACATGGGCCTAATGTGCAGATTCCAGCCACAACTTGCAACAATGCACTGGGTTATCAGCCAATGAATTTTATTCCACTTGATGTGGCTTTCCAGTTCTGTGTGCAGTTCTGGGCACCACAATGTAAGAAAGATAAAAAGGTATTAAAAAATATCCAAAGGAGGGATAGGAAGATGGTGAAGGATCTAGCAGGGAAGCCATGTGAAGAGTGGCTGAGGTCATTTGCCTTGTTCAGCCCAGAAAAGAGGAGACTGAGGAGAGACCTCATCGAGGTCTGCAACACCCCCACAAGGGGCAGCAGAGGGGCAGGAGCAGAGCTCCTCACTCTCATAACCAGTGACATGAGCTGAGAAAATGCCTGGAGCTGAGTCAGGGGAGGCTTAGGCTGGATATCGGGAAAAGGTTTTCCACCCAGAGGCTAGTTGAGCACTGGAACAGGCTGCCCAGGGCAGTGGTCACAGCAGCAAACCTCTCTGAGTTCAAGAAGCGTTTGGACAATGCTCTCAGGCACATGGGGGGATTGTTGTTACCAGGAAATGAACTGTGATGATGTGTGTGGGTCCCTTCCAACCCAGGATATTCTATGATTCTATGACATTTTTAATATAGCAATACAGATAGAATGTGTGTTTAAGTCAAAGTGAGAACTATTCACCACAGGAACCAGATGTCTTATATCACAATTAAGAAACAGGGCTCTGTAACGTGAGGTGGCAAGTCCCACTGCTTGATGAATAACTAAGGGTATGTTATTGGATCTGAATATCCCTCTTTTTCTGAGGAGTATTCATATATACAAAGACAGCTAATAAGCAGTCTGGAAAAAAAGCAGAACAGCAAACCTTACAGCACAAAAGCCAAAAGCCTCAGTAGCCTTTTCAGAATTATATTACAGGAATTTAGACCCTGCGCTCTAATACAAAGCCATAATACAAAATTAGAGTTTCACAGATACATAGAATTGAAGTCAGATTACATCAAAGCAGAATAAAAACTCAGTATACAGCTTCATATATTTCAGACTGTTACAGACATACAGACTTGTCTTATGCTTGTAACGTCAAATCCTCTATTTTTTTTTAATCTATGCATTCAAAATTACAACCAGATACAGCACTGGCTTTCAAACAATCTAAAAGTGTTCATATATTCAGCAGCTCATTCCCCACCACACTATGAATTTGCATGTCCTATTTAACGCAGAAATTGCTTTAAATGGCAGAGAAAACAGCTACACAACTGCTGGCATGCACAGCTATTATTCATGTTCATTGCAACTAAACATACAGCTGCTTCCTCAAACACTCAGMAGAATCAAATGAAAGAAGCTCTTACCTTCCTTGGTGATAAAATTCGGCCCTTCCCTTTTAAGCAATATACTTGAGAGTAACGCTTGACTTGCCAGGCAATTGCAGTCCTTAAAAAAAAAGCAACAACAAAACCACAAATAGCCTTCAGATTTTCACTGAAGCAAAACCAGAACAGCTATTAAAAATTTCAAGTGAAACCAAAGGCCCCTTTTTCTTTTCAATTTAAGAAAAAGTCTACAAATTTTATTTTCATACCCTATGTATGATGTGTCCTTATCACTGCTGCTTGCAGAGGCTTCTCTGTGCTTCAAATTAATAACTGAATTGTAATAATTTCTCCTTGGAAAAGTTTCCTGATTATTCATTGTCAGGTCCTTTCATTTACAGCAGAAATACTTGTAATGAAACAGGGAACCAAGCAGAATACTTTGTGTGTTTGTATCAAACACTAGATCCAGAACAGTTATTGGTAGTTTTCCTCCAGATACAGGAAAAAATGCCAGATTGGAATTATCCTTTGATGCCATTAAGAAGTTCCCAGTCCATCCAACTGAATACCCACTGCTCAAGACTTCTGAATGGCAGTTTGTCAATAAAATATCTATTCATAAGACACATGACAAAAGGATCCCCTCTTAGATGGTCATTTAGCACCAAAGATGATTGGGGTAGCTGGGAGAATTGAGAGCCAACAGTTACATACGAAGGGCCGGGAAGTTCTGTGATAGGATAAAGGACTGTAGAGAGGAAGATTCCCTGAGTATGAAGAGGAACATCAGACATTTTATGTTCTCAGCTGCATTAACACTGCCCATGGCACTAATCATGCTGATCTAAGTAGGCTGCTGTTAAAAAGAGTATCAGCACAGAATTTGTTATTTCACAAGAATGAC
Source organism: Amblyornis subalaris (assembly GCA_018881555.1). Taxonomy (NCBI): domain Eukaryota; kingdom Metazoa; phylum Chordata; class Aves; order Passeriformes; family Ptilonorhynchidae; genus Amblyornis; species Amblyornis subalaris. The sequence continues at coordinate 2,992,890 of JACAXG010000027.1, read as the reverse complement.
GTTACGCTGTATTTTTATCAAGTTTTCTTACATTAAGTTTCTGCAGGATCTCATATGTTGACTTGTTTTTCCAGTCATTAATATTTACATCTGGTTGCTGCTCAAGTTCAGATGCATTTGGAGTACTAGACTGTCTCTTGACTTTTGAATGTTTTGGAAGATCCAACTCCTCCAAACTCTTAAATACAGGAGCCCTGAAAAATAAGTATTTAATTTCTCCATAGTTCAGAAAATATTTTAATTATCAAATAAGTCATCATTACTATTTACACATAGCCTTACTCTTCTGTTTCAGTGATTCTTAGGAAGTCAAGTTGTTCAACAACTGCTCCAGATATTAATGTCTGAAATGAAAAATTGAAAACAAATTTAAAAATATGTACATAACTATATAGCTGTCTTTTGATCTCAGTATGTTGCTGGTGGTTTCCATTGAGAAAGTAGTTTGTTTATCTACAGTTCCAAATATTTTTACACTTTCAGAGTATTTTTCCTCTTTCATGAGGAAAAAGACAGCTTAAGACAGCAGAAGTCTCTTGAGGCTGCTATCTCCTTTTTGCTCGTGTTCTGTTGTTCTTTTGCCTGCAGTGCCCAGCTTCATCAAGCAATGTCCACCCCCCAAAAGCCAGGTCTGATGAAAACACTTGAGATCAAGGATTTGCATTCCGCAGAGTCCTGCACGATACCCATGTTCTGGATCACAGTGCCCATTATTTCAGCGATGGCTGAAGGACTGGCAGTTTTCCTGTCATTTTCACTGATGTTTCAAGCAAACACTACACAATAGCATTCCCACTCTGTATTCATTCCTTAATCCAAGCATGCCTGCCCTAAGTTTGCACATCAAATGCAGCTTACAAATACTTCCATCTCAAAAGATTACATACCCGAAACTCAGTGTTGCATTTATCTGATGTAGTCATTACAATTCATTCACTCTGAATTTACATGAATTCCCTATTTATCTACTGCCAGAGGAAAGGTATTGTACTACAGCATTTTTAAAACTGCTTTCGATGGTTCTCATTAGCTAAATAAAACTGAGTGTGTTTTGTGAACTTTTATATTCCGTTTTCATTGTACATGAGTTGCAGTAAAACATTGATCTGTTATGCTGTGAGATGACAGAATATAAAAAACCTGCTTTGCTTTTATTACTGGTGTCATTCACTCTTTGCTTTGCACATCTGCTTGAACACATGATGACAATGAAGGTAAAAATCAGAAAAGAGTTTCAAATCTTCTGAGCATACACATTTTTAAATTAAATCAAATTTGGTGTATTTTACAGGAAAAAAAGAGCATTCACCCGATTAGAGACATATATTCTCTCTAGGCATGTTTAACATGTGCACCTAAATGAAGCAGCTGAATACAATTCACAAAGATCAATATATATTTTGTTGGAATAAATGAATTATTCAAGAAAACACCACGAATAAGACATGTCCCTTGTTCTTTTCCCCAAATCCTCCCCTATAATGAAACAAGACTGTTAATAAAATGTGACAACTGTGCAGTAAGACAGAGATTCCAGTTCAATTGCTGGAGAAAGCACATGGTATCCTAGCAGGAAGGGCACCCACCACCATCTCCACTGCCCTTAAAGCCAAACAAATATTTCTTTGTAGTTTTCCCTTTGTAGTTTTTGTAGTGCTCTTTTTAACGGCTAATAAAGCAAAGACCAGTGACTGTCAACATCTTGAACTCTTTAAAACTACTCCTTACATTTTATATCAGAAAAAGGATCTTTCCAGAAGGTCAATGAACATGGAAGGGAAAGTTTACTGCCTGATGGCTGTCCAATGTAGTGCTTAAAATATTTTAAGGAGATGTAGATGGCGAAATTTCTTGCCTGACAACATAGCAGTTGAATCAATGCAGGGCAAGAAAGTCTTTGCAGTTAAATTTGAAAAAACCCAACAAACAAACCAAACCACAACAACAAACCCTGTAGTCAAATGAAAGGTCTTCCATGGACAGTAATGGCATTTGCTATAGGAAGAGTCAACGGCCCCAGAGAGACTACACGACCTATGTGTGACCAGGATAACTACGTAAATACTTAAAGATTCCAAGGATATCTTAAACCATCATAGCTAGGAGCATTTCCTTTACAAATGACCCAGCTCTTCTCCAAATTAATGCTTTTCTAGGGAACAAAAAGTCATAACTCTGTCTTTGGTCTTCTCTCTCACAAAAAGAGGATTGTTCAATAGGTGTAAACTAAGATTAACTAGCACATAGGAGTATGCATAATCAGCACCTGTCTTGCTAATTTTCACATTTTAATGAAGTAATGTTCCTGCTTTAAGATTCATTCAAACAGCAAAGATGTTAAAACCAGATCTTAGTTCTTGTAAGAATTTTAATATATGCAAAGCACCTTTTTTTCCCCTCCGTGATTACCCAATCAAAAGACATCCCTCAGTGCTTGACACCGTGGCTTTATCCTTTGGTAGTATTTTCACAAGATTGCCTAACAAAAACCACCCTTTTCCCTTCTGAAAATCCTCTGTGAAGATTATGACTTTCAAAAGACTCATAAAAAGGAATTAAAATAAACCCATGTTTCTTTTGAGACAAAACAAACAGCACCAAATGTCCTAAGTCTTGACTCCTTACTGTTATGATACTAAATAAAATTCTTAGAAGTCGCATACAAACCAAAAGTAGTAAGAATACATGTACCAGTATTAGGAGGTAAGAACACAACAGGCAGGAAAAATGTCATACCTGTACTCTGTCAACGTGAACTTTCACTCCTCCAACAATTCCCTTTCTAAAGGCTGCCAGCATATCCAGTATTGGACTGAATCTGCTCCCTCTGAAATTTGAAACAGAACTCCATTATTCCTGCAATCAGGTAAACACCACACTGCAAATCACACTTTCCTCTCTCCCTACCTTATATTGTCTTCACGGATCAGTACCACAAACAGGGGTCGGCCGTGCATTTTCCAGTACTGCTTAATGAACTGCAGGGCGTTCTGGGCAAGAAAAAGTGTCAGTCACAAGAAACCCCAAACCAACAAAACAGAGGCACAATGTCACAGAACACAAACGACACTAGAAGACCTATCTTAAAATAACAGCACTGAAAACCCCAACAGATTAAAAACACCTTAGCTACTATGCCACCAACAAATTTCTGCAACAGGTACAAGCTGCTTTCAAGCCCTGCTATTTCATAAGTGTTCTGAAAATAGTTCTAAGTAAATATATGGGTCATGGAGCAAACCRCAAGATGCTGCAGCACACTGAACTATGTGCAATGACTTGGTAAGCGTGTGAGGATCCAGGGCCTGAAACCCAGCCTCTGGGATGGAAAAACCAGGGGCACCAGTTGTGCACTGACGTCACTGCTCCAGCCCAGGGCACAGGGCAGGTAAGCTCTGCACTGCTGCCTACCTTGCAGGCAGGGAAGACAGGCAAGTTTGAATATTTGTGCAAAATCAAGAAGTATTTCATCCAGGTAAGGCTTTCATATTTCCCATAAACACCAGTCTTGTTCCTCTTTTCAGCCAAGAACATTTGTTCTCCCAAAGAAACAAATGATTCCCAGTCGCTTTTGAGGCAGGTTTTTTGTCACACAGAGATACTCACCAGAACTCTTACTGGGCTAACAGGATATTCATCTTAATACACTTTCCAGCTGCAAGTTTATTTTTGTATTAAAATAATACACAATGGACAATGTTCCCCCTTAAGCCTTCTGTTTTATCAGACTGCACAGTTTATTCTTCTACAGACTCTCTTTTTGTCAGTTTCTCAAAGGAGAAATTATAAATACCTTAATGTCATCAATCAACATCATAACATCCTGAGACATGTAGAAATCACTGAGATCAAAAATGATCGAGTAGCAAACTACAGTCTTCCCTAGTATTCGATAAATCTGTTGAGAGAGAAAACTTCCATTAATATTTTCTTTAAAAGATTTATAATAGGCAAATACAAGGACTTGAAAGTCAGATAAAATAAAATTACATCTCAATTCTAGTTAAAATCATTCAGAGACTAAAATATATATCAATAACAAGAATATAAACTTTTCTTGCAATGACCTTTGATGTTCCAAGGCATCCTATAGGTCTGTCTGGTCTTCCAGATAATCCCAGTTTCTCATTGACTCCCAAATGGAAGTAAGCCTGTGAGAAAGAATGATGAAAACTGATAAAAACCTAGATACCAGCCTTTCTCATGCTCCTGCCATGTCTCACAAAGAAGGCTGTGTGCAGTCTGCTTTGATTAGAAAATGATTCAGAAAACGTGGTTGCTATTTCTATTCAGGGTTGTTTTTTTTAAGAAACACTTGTGGTTTCCTATATGAGGTATTCTTTTTAACTTCTTGCACCTATTACTTTTCTAATCTATATAAGTAAAATATTTATTGATTTTTCTAATTGCTTATTGAAATAATTTTTTTAAAGGGTGATTTGCATTTATTGTCTGGCCAATTTTGCCTTCTGTAATGGTTTTCCAGTGTGGATACAAAGGTAAAAGAGTAATATAGGAACTCTTTAAAGATCTTTATTCTAATTTGAGTACAAATCTGCAAAATTAATGCATCAACAACACAAGCAAGAGGGAATTATCTCATTATTCATAGCTTGATTCTTATTAGTTATGTATGCSTAGTATTACTTCAACTGATACAATTTCAGAAAAATAATCTTCACTTATTACAGCATACAAGAATAAAACCATAAGAAAACAACTAATCTGTGAGCAAGACAGTATAAATGTATCGGTTAAATCTGACTCAAAGATGTAATTTTTCCTTATTTGGCCTGTTCTAGGTAAGGAACCCACCATTACAACAGAATATTCAGAATTCTGAACATTTTCCTAAGTTCAATCTTTCTTTATGTTGTAGGAAGATAATTCAGAAGCAAATGAAAGTGAACACTTGAACAAACATTACACTCAATAGCTTTTTATTGCTGTCAGCTTGGGGCCTTCCTAATCCTGCCATGTTTCTGCATTAATACCAAGAACTATTTGAAAAAGAAAATAAACACAATTACCTACATGACCTGTTCATCCAGACTAAGTAACTGTATTCAAGTGGGAAAGGAATGGAAACATCAGAACACTAATAGCTTTCAATAACCCACCTCTGCATAACAAAACCAAACCTCTTTTTGTGGTAAATAAGGGAGACTGGAAGAAGGGCAGTAGGCAGGGCAATTTAACACTACAAGGACTTTCATTTTGCTGGAATGCAAACCATAAAATTCTTTCTTAACAAAACCAGAACTCCATTAGCATTGTAACATCATCTCTTTCCTTGAAGACTTTCTTTAGCTTGAGGCCTCCTGTTGACACACAGGCTACTAGAGCAGTTTCCTCCTCTAGTGACAGTTCTCCACCTTGATCTGTTACAACCAAACTTCAGATTCAGCACCAGGGCACTGAATAATGCAACGTTTCATACAAATCCAGCTGCTTCAAGCACTTTTTTTTTTTTGTTATTAAAATGCCCTTCAATTCTGGATTACTAAAGCTGCTAATAGCAAGAAATGGCTGTGAAAGCAGACTRGGCTGTTGGCTTGATTTATGAGCATGAACCAAACTACAGTGGTCTTGCACACCATCTGTTTCTGTGTTCCCTTTTCTCCTATCAGTCCATGCCCATGKGGTATTCTGCTCCTCTCCTGTGCTATACTTCCACTACAAATGTATTGTTTCCTATATATTACATGTATCTTGTCCCATTTTACTGTTTATCTCTTCTTTCTCTTTTCATTCCCTGGCTGCCCCCACTTTGTGGATCTTTTTACATGACCTCAAGTTCTACTTTCAATCCCCATTCGTTTGTTTTACAGCACTTTTTTGGACACATGCCTATTAACAAGTCTAGAGGTTGAAATTGTTATAATGCGCCACTAAACCATTTCAAAAATTTCTGATTAAATTAAATACTCCTTAGACGTGACAGCAAATATTGAGATCCATATTTTTCATGGATTAATCTTCTATTCCCCAAAGTACAGATGACTGCTCCATCATTGGCTTCCTCTCCCCACAAAAGATAACAAATACTACCAGGGTTCTTGTTTGTTTGCTTTTTGGTTCATACTGGTGATTATCCTAAGCCCAGAGATCAAACCTCAGTTCTTACAATATCCCAAACAGTCTCTTTAGTTCACAGCTCTGGCACAGTCTATTTCAGAAGCTCATTAGGAAGAGGTTTTGCATCAGGTGAATTAATATTTTCATGGTATTCCTTTTAAAAGTAAATTTTGATGAGGCAGATGTACCCACCCATCATGAGGATAAGGAAAGTGTCAGAATTGCCAGATGTCTCAACAGCTTTACAAAAATAAATCCTAACACAGACATTTTTGTAGATAGGAATTTAATTGATAATAATATAACTTAATGAAGGTCTCATCTTTTTGTCAGGAAAACCAACGAAGTGATGGATGACAGAGAGACAATATATACTTCTACATTTGTTAAACCACAGTTTCAGGTACAGAATTTCAGGACAAATACAGACAAAGAGAACACATTTTAGAATATATTATCATGAAAACTAGTGAGTTAAATGGGTTCAGAAACGAACAAGGATGAATGTAAACATGGATATTTCTCTTCTCTCTGTTTAAGTACTTCTCAGGTGTTAGTGGCAGCTGTTATTTGAGGCAAGCATTTTTCTGAATAAGCCACAGCAAGGTTTAGTACATGCGTTATCTTCGCAGACTTGAGAATCTTGAAATATATTGCTGTATTCTCTATTTTTGGTTTACTTTTTTTTCCTGTGTCCTACAGACTTCTGATACAGATAATGGCATCGGCCATGTGACCTGATTTCAGAAGGAGAGCCCCACATAGTCATCTGTTCTCCAACTGGAACCTCAGGGCTGATCAACAGAATAAAGTCATTGTACTTCCCCCAGAAATGCACTGCTCTGGGTTGAGACCATTTGGGTAACACAAGGTTAGACAAGAGCTGTGTGTACCTGATCTACAACCAGGACTGGGAGGGCCAGCCTTGGAGTGTAAGGATGTGGGAGACCCTTAGGAGAATATTTGCCTCTATAGAAAATGGAGCCTCAGGGGCCCTTCATCCCAGGAATTTCTGATTGCAAGTTTTTAAGTGTGCTCAGCAAAAGAGGTAAACCAAAAAGGATTTCAAAACCAAAATTTCCTGGATACGGTCAATCCAAAGGAAAAGAGTGACAAAAGAGAGGATAATGCCTGTTACAGGGGCTGCACTATGAAATTCTATGATGGWTTTTGCCTACTGCCTTAACCCATTTCTTTGGCTATTGCTCACTTGCTTGTTCCTCCATCAAGAATCACTTAATTTACCAAGCTACTAATATTATTAAAATTTGATTATTCATTCATTATACTTTGAAAGTGGCTCAGATAATAAGCCTAATCAGATAATTTATAACATGTGGGCTCCCACATTTCCCTGAAAGCTCCAGGCATCTGTAACTTCCAGTGCCAGCACACCTTGCCACTGCATTAGGAGAACACAAAAACATAGATAACAAGCCTAAGGAGATACAAGTCTAATAGCTTGATATAAATTATTCTTTTTACAAAAGAAATATACAGAGACATAAGTAATTTTAAATGCAGAATTCCTTACTTTGACAAGTTCTTTCTGAGCCCATATCTGAATTGGTTCCACCTGCTGGGGTGTCTGAGTTTGGATTCCATACGTGTTCAGAAAAACTTGTAGGCTACAAATGAAATATGGATAAATTTAACGACAAATCACAGAATAATCTTCGTTTTAACAATTACCTTGGCAGCAGATATACAAGTAGCAGTATTTTATTCTACACCATTTCAGATGGCTATTGTTCAAYCCTTCCCTAATATATATGAACTTAACAAAAGGAAATACATACCGCTGGCTTTCTGCTATCAGGGCTACATGTACCACCAAATCATTTTCCAAAGGACCCTGGAAAATAATGACAAAATTATTATTAGCATTGCTAACTCAAGATTTTATTCAATACAGCGTGACCAGGGACAATGGTTATTTAAACAATTGACAACTATGACAGACAGCTCTGTCTGCATTGCTCTTTCTTAAGGTGTGAGCAAATTGAAAGACTTGTAAACCTCAAGACTACAGGAAGCCTGTCCTACCAATAATACTGCGCAAGACACATTTTAGTAATAAACAGAAGAATTAGTAACAGGAGAATTAGTAATAAATAGATTTCTGGTAATCATTCCACTGTTTGGATTAGTTCTGGCTTTTTAATTAAGAAGAACCACGTAGGGAAAACACTTTATTTCATACAAAAACTTAGAATTTATCCAAACAATATATCACCTATATACCGAATATGACCTAATGTTTTGATACATATTTTTGCAATGAGCGAAATAATTCAGCATTTTGGGTAAACAATAAAATTCACTTAGAAATAACRGCCTGATGTTTTCAACCCTTTACTCTGAAAAACTGTGATCAGACAGCTACTCTTTAGTGACATGAAAGATATATTACATTTTGCAGGAGACAACTGCATTTCCATGCATTGTTTATTACATAGATAGTTCATGTTTGAAATAAACACTAATATTTTACATCAGGAAAACATGCAAATAGGAGTGACTTCAACATGTTGGGTGAAATCATTGACTCGCTGGGTCCTGAACTGGCAATTCTCCCTTCCTGTCACCGGCAGAATGAGCTACAAACAACATCCCTGGTCCTTGTTCACCTCTTCTCTGGCATTCAATAACTGTAAAATCAACAGAACTAGGAGCACCTCACATTTTCATTGCTTAAACGCTTTTTGTCTACTTTTGTCTAGAAACTACTAGAACACGAATGACAGAAGTTAAACACATTTTCTATCAATTGTACAAAAAGACAGGATTTTCTGCAACAGTAGAGGTTAGACATTGATTTAGAACAAGAAGTTCAGAGGTAACGCTTGCTCAGGCATCTGTGAGCCTTGATATCAAGTTAGATCTCAGGGATTTAAAGAAGAAATTCTTGGTAACATTTTCCCAGGAATCTGTCAGCACTACATTTCCACTAAAAATTTTGGACATTTTGCCACACGAAAGAAGTTTGTGATGAAGTATGTGCACAAAGAGACCTGATGAAGAAGTCAGAAGTTCAAGTGATATTAAAAGATCTCCCTTCTCAGCATAAGATCAATGTGCCATCACTTGCATTTATACAAAAAGCAGGAGAACAAACCAATTCTCAACCATAATCATTGTTTATAACACAAAAAGCAAAAGCCCCCAGACATGAAAATGAGAGAGCGCCCTCAAGACTATTGATTTATAGACAGCCTGTGATCTAACCAGGGGAATGGTCTYCAAGTGAAGACTCAATTATCACTCAATTAACTGAGCAGGACTGTGTAACCATGGCCTGTAAGTTGTACTTAAACCCATGTATTCTGCCTCTCACACACAGCTAAGGGCATCATTCATTTATAGCAGTCAGTAAACGGTGCTTGTAACACGAGCCAGAACTACACAAATGCATCTACAGCACAACTGGCACAACACAAAACCTGTGCGAAAAACTACTAGACCTTTTAAGGTATTGTGGAAAAATGTAACTATAATTGCAGTACAACTGCAGGATTGCTGCAACATTACACAGAAAGTTATTTTTACTGTCATTTGACATGTCACAGCCTGGAGGATCACAAGTAGTGGCCTAGAGAAACACAGATCAAAATAATAGATAAAACACTCAAAAAAGTAAATTATCCTTTCCAATAACCATTGTGCTATACAGCATTTGCTGTATATTTTTAAAAAAAGATACGTGGAAAAGCATGAAACTGCTAAATATTTAACTAAATAAATGTTGTTGTTAAAAGCTCCATTTTAATATCTTGGCTTTCATGTTTGTCTAATAAGGCAAGCTAAGGTATTGTTCACACAACATCAATCACTGTCTCCCCAAGACACCACAAGAGACCCCCTGCCCAGGCTCACCCTCCTGCCTTGTGTTTCCACCTTGGACAGTTGGCAGAAGGGTTGGTTTCAACTACATTCTGCACACTGTGCAGGTGATAAATACACCTCAGAAGAACACGATAAAAGACTGATTAGTTGTTCTTCCTCTCCAAAAACAAGAATCAAAAAAAATACTTAAAAAATCCTCATAGTTTTTAATGAGGTTATAAACTGTCGGAGGTAGGATAAAGGGAAAAATCCCTGCCTCCATTCCTGGCACAAGCAGAGAAAGCAGCTCAGTATTAGTCTTTTGCTGCACTCTCACCGCACAGATGTTATCACTATATGGCTTTCTGCTTATATTGCCAGGAAACCTCAGAACTCTGAATAAAACCCATTCATTCTGACCATGTGAGAAAGTGGGCACAGTATTCAAGAACTCTGATGGAAGTGGTACCTACTGGGCTATCCAAGCACACGGAGAGAGGTGAGGCAAACAAAAATAGCACACAACAGAAGACATTGTACTTCACCCCAATGACCCACCTTGCTGTCTTGAACCACAACCCAATTGTCACAGAGCTGCTTCTGGCAGCACTAAACTGCTGACCACTGTGTGCTCATTGTCACTGACACACCAGACCCCTTAAATCAAACACAGCACATGTATGTGCCTCAAATTCCAAACCAGCATTTGGCAGGATTAGAATTGTGTTAACTGTGGTAGAAAATTGTATTAATAGGAATGAAAGCAAGAACATGTTTATAATTAACATGACAAAACAAATCATCAATATGGTACATCTCTCTAAACCACCCAAATTAGACATGCTGTAACCCTAAACACAAAAATCTTAAAATGTCTCAGTCCACCTACAATTAATAATTTTAGTTTCTTATACATTATCCATTTCCCCAAAAATAAAAAATATAAGCAGTCTATTGTTTTGACTATTCTCTTCCCAATCTCTCCATCAATAGGCATTAACATTAATTCAAGTAACTGAAATCCTCACAAATGATTGCTAACTCTACATAGCAAAACATTAAAAGAATACAGTCATCTTATGCAGAGAATTCAATTAGTTAATTGTAACCCTAAACACATATTTCAACTTAACCCAAAAGATAAATTAGTCCTACTCTGGCAATTTACTCAGATTATGATTTTTTGTTAAAGATGAAATTAAACAGAAGACAGCGATAAATCAGCTTTCATATACATCAGTAAAATACAAAGCAATTCCAGAAAATCCTCAACGTACCTCATTTCTAAAACGTTATTGTTACCACCCAGGCCTTCTTCTACACTACATTCTCCCCAAACAGAATGCAACAACCCAAACCGTGTTATAATCTCTCTTGAATATTGAAACAGTAAAAAGTAATAACAAAATAAGTTCTTCTAAGGACTGCAGTTCTACAGAGTCACCCTGAACCAGAATTCCCTGCATTATCTTCTTTCAAAGTAAACAGAGTACGGATTATTCCTTTTTCTCTTTTTAACTCCTGAATGGGATCTAACCTGACCATTAGCATTTCAAAGCAGAGGAGAAAGAACCTTTCTGTTGTTAGACTTCATTGTGTTTCGAAACAGACTAAATCTAGCAGAGAGAGCCCTGCTCCAGCACCACACTGGCACTTGCCCAAGAAGGAACATATGGGCAAAGCTTCCTGAAAGTGGACAGTAACATTTTTTGGCATTAAATTAGGAGAAAAAACATTTCCTTCAAACTATAAACAGACAAAATCAGTATTAGTAGCCATTATGTTTTTACTATACTGCTCATTTGATCCCTCAGTTTTCTACAAGCAACAAGATTGTTCTCTGATCTGATTTTCTGATGCATTCATAGCTGTAATTATATATAGTGGTGTATATATACAGTTTTCATAGCACTTTTGCCTTTGTAGGTCTATATTATCTTACTTTCCTTTAACTAATTCTTCATTGATGCTTCCAAGCTGTAAAACTAAGGCTGGAATATTTTAAATACTTTCCATTGCTTGCTTAAAACTACACTATTATGTGGGTATCAGACATACTTTTGTAGAGGCACAAATGCCACAAACATATTAAATTAATCACATTTTTCAGTGGCAAATGTTTAGAGTTTACAGTCAATGCAATCAAAATGTGAAAATATGCCTACATGAAAAACACATTTCTTGAGGAAATATTTACTCAGCACAGAGATTCAAATAAAAATTTAAAAAGCCTTCTTTTTGATACATCTCCTTCCAAAACGCTGTATCACAACAAAATTTATATACACAGGCATCCGAAATTTTTACATATCCTTGTTTATTGCTTACAGGAATAAAATTTAATACAAGTAGAAGCACTTTTCTGTTCAACTTAATTGAATAATTCTTTACCCATATGGAAAAGAGAAGACATTAAAGAGAAGAAACTACTTTTGATTTTTGAAGACATCATTAAGATATGCTGCGCTCTCATTTTGCATGGTATTTTTAGTCATTTTCCTTGCACTTTAAGGCAAATACTAGATACTGATTTTGCATAAATTAGCTCAATTAGATAAAATGGCATAATCAAATATTCAGACAAACTGGTTAAACAAATCTAAAATGTGGATTAAAAAAAGTCAAACTCAAGACTCTCAGCTGGAACTCGAAGACCTTTGCTAGTACAGCTCACCTGGGTCCTGTCAGGACATCTTTGCATCTTTAACCTTCTCTTAATAATGACCCATTTGAACTGACATCTGTATGAACAAACATTTTGCCCTGATACTGATGTAATAGTAAAACCACACTAAACACTGCAGCTGTTTCAGTACAAACAATCCCAAAAAAATCCCACAACCACCTGGGTGGCGTTACAGGGACATGAACCATTCTGGTTATCATTTCGGCATTGCTGCTCAGAGGCTACAATGCCAAAGGCCTGGTGCCACAGTCACCTCGATTTCCCACTAATTCAGAAGGGCCCTTCCTTCTAAGCCACATCGGGAAGCACATCCTGGATAGTTTTGTCATTTACGTATCAAAGAAACGCATGCACGGTCATCTATGGCAAAGTCCCACCACTGGGAAGAACAGACCTATAAGCAAAACTCGGCAAGCCCAAATTTCCTTCCTTCTTCACGCACAGTTGGCAGATGAAGCAAAATATCAAAATGCAGCTTTTTAAGTTCTTTTCAATGCATTCAACACCCATGACTAATTTTAAAGTCCCTATTATATTCCTGCATTTTACTGGGTAACGGCATTTTACCAACTACATTCTTTATTGACTCACTAAGTGGCCCCCAATGAGTAAGTTATAAGAAAATAAATTATCATTGTACTATTTATCATCACTTTGGGGAAGCACTCAGGGCAGAGGCTATTTCTCTCTGAAGATCTGGAAATTGCCTATCATATATTGGATACCGCAAATAGTAGTAAAASTGCTTTTCTACTAAGACATTTCCTGGTGAGTCACACCGTGCCTTTAGAACAAAGCCTCATCTTCTTCAAAGAGTTCAGCTGTGGCATATTAAAAGTGACTGGTTTGAAGAATCAAAGAAAGAAGAACTAGATAGGCTGCAGCAACCTTAATAGAGGCTTCTCCTAAGGGCACTCCTAAAAGGGCTCCCAAGTTCTGTCACATTCATAATCCCATGAAGTAAGAACAAACAAAGCAACCAGGAACAAATGACATCACTGAGCTTTCATTATCTCACATGAACAAGGCAGAAGTGCTGCACTGTGAACAATGAAAGTCTCATTATGAATGAACCAACAGCCAGGCACATGGATTACCTTGGTAACAGGAAATAGTAGGAAACTGAGGGTAGAAGCAGCATTTGGACAGAACAAGAAAAACATTGTTCAGTTCTGAACTTGGAGTGAATCTTAAGATAAATACTTCATCTTTTATGCTTCAATAACAAATTCACAGTGCTGAGCAAGGAACTTCTTAAATATACATTCCTTAAACCAAGAAATAAAAAGGCTGAAACACATCTTTCAGCTACACATTTCCATATACAGTTCTTACCTCTTTAATTAAAGAAGTCCCCTACATACAGACATGTTCATATCTTGCTATTCTATCCCCTACAGGTTTGAATTACCATGTGTCCAGCATTGCCCATCCCTGGCTACTCATTCCTGCCATGCATTTAATCCAAAAATAGGAGGCACAAAGAATCATAGAATAATTAAGGTTGGAAAGGACCTCTAGAGTTACTAAGTCCAACCATTAACCCAGCACTCCCAAACCCACCACTGAACCCTGCCCCTAAACGCCACATCTACACATCTTAAATATCTCCAGGGATGGTGTCTCAACCACACGGAAAAAACCTCATCCTTGTAGCTCTTAAGAGCTCTAAATACGAAAAACATTAATATGTTGCATTTGAAAATACTTACAAGGAATAAGGAAAGCAGGCTCTTGCCTTCCTGACATAACTTATAACTCAAAGAAACATACCTATTTATTAGCAGCTATTTAAACTTACATTATATCCATCATTTTGACTGCATCACTTAATTTGAAGGCAAACATGTCTCACTTCCCCAAAACTGCAGATGTCATAATCTTCCTTTTAACAGCACTCCTCCATCAATTCAGAAAATGTACACACAGTTAATATTTTCCTTGCACTCTAACTATAATATTAGAAGACCATATATAACACGTAGATGATGATTTTTCAGTAAAAATATTTCAATGCAAAACTTATGCTTACCTGGTTTGAAAATCTCATGCTAACGTTCCGCTGCTCCTGGGGGGGTACGTACCGGCCGATGGGGTCAAGATCTTTAGGACTTACTAATTTGTCAGCTGAAAGGAAATGAGAACAAAAATACAGAATGACTTGAGTACTTTCTGCAGCTTTTGTGAAGAAGCCATGTAAACTTATTTGTTGTAGTTGGTTCTGCTGCTTTGTTTTAGATTAATGACTGACAAAAGCACATTCTGCAAAATTCAAGATTCTATCAATTTTAAAATGAATGACTCGAGCGTCGTTCTTGCTACAGCTAATTACAATCCTGTAGTATGTAAACCCAAGCCTTTATTTGCTCACAAAGATATGTTAATAGATTATTAGCAGACAACAGATTCCACAATACACAAGTCACATAAAAAGCCCTTAATCCACAAGCATGGAATTATTCTTGAGCTTTAACTATAAACTCAATGACGAGCAAAAATTGTTTAGCTTTGAAGAAAAGCAGGCAGCCTCTATCTCAAGGTAATCACATGACCTGAATCCTGAAAAGGACAAGAGATATCAAAGATACCTCTCAATATGGTATCTTAGGAAGAAATTGTAAAAAAAACCTAATTAAAAATATTTGAAATCTAGCAATTTCTACATGGAGTTTTTTATATGGGGGGAAGMAACT
Source organism: Amblyornis subalaris (assembly GCA_018881555.1). Taxonomy (NCBI): domain Eukaryota; kingdom Metazoa; phylum Chordata; class Aves; order Passeriformes; family Ptilonorhynchidae; genus Amblyornis; species Amblyornis subalaris. Next base: position 2,977,608 of record JACAXG010000027.1, on the reverse strand, counting down.
CCACGAAACACCTAAAAAACCCCAGTATTTTAACCTTCTCATCAAAAAAAATTTAAGCACTCCAATAAAAATCTACTATTAAAAAGTTTCAACAAATTTCTTGAATACAGGTTCAAAATCTAGTATGAGCTATCATACCCTTCAAATAAGCATTCTCCTACCAAAATCGTATTTTGACATGAAACTGTCCAAACTTCATCTAATTTCTGCTACAGAGTAAGTCACAATACATTTTCATTTCTTCTATAGAAAAGTCAACAATTTTGTACCTATTCTTAAAAGCCCCAAGACTAGGGAATAAGCTATTAATTTAAAAAAGAAGTGACTCATGGCTCCATTCAGCTCCAAGACAAAACTAACGCTGCCTTGATAAGAATGTTTCTGAACACTACACCATGGAGTAAATGAAGACAGCATCTCTCAAACTCAAAGTATGCCCTCTCTGAAGCTCGACAGTGTTAGGACAGAACAGAATAGATGGAGCAGGGGGAAGAAAACACACAGGCAGCATTGAAGGGCCCTTCCTGGCTGGGGAGTTCACCAAGGAAGCCYTGCCAGAGCCTTCTGCCGCCGGGAGCTCTGCCAGCCACTGGCTACTATCCTGTCCTCAGCCTTCTGCGGGGACAACAGCAGCTGGACTCCAGACAGGAAAGGACCTTGCTCCTCTGCTCAGCACTGCTCCTGTGGGGCCATGATCCATGGACACAAAGCCAAGCAAAGTTGGATGATAAAAGGTCACTACAGACAACTGATTATTATACTGACACTTGAGTTACCAAATCATATTTGAGGAAACCAGTCATCTAAGCTCTAGTCCACACAGAATTCTTATGCTGACTAAAGGAATGGAAGTTCCTTGAATTACGTGTAGTACTGCTGATGCAACAAAACAGATTAACCAAATTATTTCAAGATCAATGGGCTCTGGCTCACAGTTCTTAAAAGCAAGAGTGGTTTCCAGAATATGTGTCCTATTCCCGCTGGTTTTAACACTGATTTACATTGCTCAGTAATTAAAATATATGGTCAGAATAATTTAATATTTAAAAGAACCATATCAATACACTAATATAAAATTTAAGCTAACTCCTAATGAATATTCATCACCATTATCACAAGTACAAGTGTATCGGAATGCCAAAACAGATCTCTTTGTTAGCTCATTATCTGCAGCAGCAGCAGCTCACAACATTGAATCCATTTCATCTACACTCTAAAAAATATTGCTAAAACTTAGTTCTAGGCAGCACTGAATCCACAGAACAAGATACAAAAATTATAAGGAAAAACAAAGGAGAGAGMGCTACTAATGAAATAAAATGAAAGACTGAGTGAATTTTCAGTTGCATGAAACAGCTGAATACCTGGCATTTCTTTCCCTTGCTCCAAAATGGGAACCTTAACATAAAGGTTTTACAAACCTCCTCACCCAAAGCAAGAAGGAAGTTCTGTGAAAAATAGCACCGCCACCTGCAAAACACATGCTTTTGTTTCTTCATAAACAATTTTTTCAGTTGCATAAACATGTGGTGCCCTCCAACAGTGAAATGCAGACACTTTCACTGCCTCTGTTATTCAGAGCATTTATAAGCAGGATCAAAATTTTGACTTGCCTAGTTCTGCTTGCCCCTCTGCGGGAGGGTAAGAATCGACTCAGTTTCCTGTTGCTGCACTTAGAAAAATTTGGACCACAAGAGGCAGAGCCCAGGCCCAGAGACAGCAGCAGGAGCCAGAAAGGTGATACCGTGTGCTGCCTACACAGCAGGAGCAAGGAGGCTGAACAAACACAAATTAATTGATACTCTGGAGGCAACACAATGATTCCTGAATGGATAATGAAATGGGAAACCAATACCTTCCCAGATATCAAAGTATTTGGAGCCAGGCTTCCACTTAATTAGCAACCACCAACAAGCAAAGTAACACACACAAACACTTTCACCAAGGACAAGATTATTATTCAGGTAGGTTTTCACCAGTAAGGAGCAAAATTGAATGCACCAATTCTAAATTARTATGAATAAATGGAGTTCCTGGTATAACAACCACTGGTGAACAGACTTTGTGATAAGATCTCCAGACCCGGCTTGCAAGGACTGTGGCAGAAACGGGAAAAAAATATTTTGAAATTTTGAAAAAAAAAGAGAGGGTGAATGAAAAGGARTGAATAGAGTAGAGAGAAAGTTTTAAAACAATAAAGGAAACAGTTACTAATGACAACATTTCAAAAAGAGATTTAGCACAACTATTTAAAAAAGCAGTGTGTAAGAATGTTYGGCAAAGAACTGAAACTCAAGAATGTTATGCTACACAAACAACAGTTACCAAACTATAAATACATTCTATTTAACCAGCACTCTGCAGGTACAGAAATACACAAATATTAGTACAAGATCAGTACTAGCAGAACTACTACAGTATTCCTACACACACACTTGAGGATTACTTGGCTAATACTCTTAGAAGTTGAATTTTTGTTTTAATTAACAGTGAAATTGCCTGCGTTTACTTTAAAGTGTTGACTAAAAAAGGAATTATGCAAGGAATACAGCAAAACCAAACAGGTGGAGCACCAGACAGACTCTGTCCCTCCATACCTAAAGATACATTTGCTGTTCTTGCCAAATGTTGAATTTTTAAACTCCCCTGCAATTTTTCTCATTTTTACTACTAACAGCCTGTGTTCCCTTCACASTGCTAACAGAAAAATAGCTTCTAGAACTCCATCTACTGATTACCAGGTAACTGCTGATCATGTTAAAATAAAGTAACATATCTTTCTCCTAAAAGAAATACTAAGGAAAAAAAACCAACTGTGAAGATTTTTTCTGGCTTAATCACTCGTTTTGCATTAGCCTTTAATAAAATCACTTCAAGTGAGACTGAGAGTTCATTTGTGACTGAAATTCACCATAACAACCTTCAGTGGTCAAGCTTGGATATGCACTTTCAATTGCTCGTAGAGTTTCTTCTTTTTAACAGACTGAATAAATCATTAACTTTCTCTGAGACTGCAACTATTCAAAGTTTAAACTTGTCTTGCTTAAAGCAGTAAATAATTTGAATAAAATGCTATAAATCACTTACAAACATCACCGTACAAGTGCAGCTGATATAGTTACAAAGCAACATGTTAATACATTCCATCATGAAGAAAAGGAAATAAGAGGGAAAGTCAAAAAAGAAACAGAAAATTTTAAAAAAATCTATCATGGCTAGAAGATTTTCAGTACTCTATGAAATATTCCACTAAGTTTTATAGTATGCAGCATGCAGCATAAAAATAAAAAGACTACAAAGCAATTTTTTGTCTGTCACATATGTCCCAGAGCAGAGGACACACGTGCCACTCACGGGCCAGTCAAAACTCCAGCCCACGTGTTTGTTCGGATTCGAGAGGAACATGATCCACACAGAGCGACAACCTGCTAMAGCTGCTCAGGCTCTTACCCAGGAGCTTGGCAATGATGTACACGGCCTGTCCCCACAGGAAGAGCTTCCCATCGCGCCCACTGTTACTGGGGAACCGCTTCTGGCTGCCAGGGCTCTTCTTCTCCATCTCGACAAAGGCAGCCGGCACGTAGTAATACTTGGGAACAACGGGGCACCCTGGAGAGTTTCACAGTAAGTACAGTGAGTACGTAAATATCACTTTCCTCATTACTTGATTGGAGTCCCCTAATAAAGCTGAAGTGGATCCAAAACAGGAAAAATTACACCCCAGTAACAGTTTGATTGAACAGAGATTGTCATTTATTGTGATCTCTGCAGGGTAGGAATCCCAGGGYAGTATTAAACTACTTCATATTTCACCGTACATATCCTCAGAATTTCTTGCCAGAACATACATGTTTTTTGTGCAGCACCTTACTGTGCAAACTAAAACAAGTCACCTGAAGCAAAATGCAGYTCAGTTAAGAAGCCATAACCAAAAGCAATGAAAGCTGGGTCACAGTGAAACACTTGGGGTGTTTTTTCCCCCAGTTAACACAGGCTCAGTATCAGCCTGATACTAACTATCAACTTTTTAAAACTAAAAGAGTCAACTTGGTTTTTCATACTTTTATGAATTAAACGTTTTAAACCCACACTCGAATTTTGCAACATCATGAAACCAAATGGCAAAACTTCTCTASTGGAAGACAGCAAATCTTGTACCTAGAATTACGCCACAGGTACTGCTGATCATTGTAGATCAATAACCTTTATTTCAACACTTTTTAAGTGGACATGCATCAGGAGCTTAGAAACATGATTACAAATTATTGACCTAATTATATGAAATAAAAAAGCAAATTAATATGCTTCCCACATAATTAAATTCCACCTTAATATTGCTCTACTTTTTAATTAGTTTGGATAAAGAGCAGGTGATAAACAGAATAAAGCTGCAGTATCTTACTATGTGGTTAGAAAAAAAAATGCTAGCAAGGAGCAGAGAAAAGATGGAAGAGTGTTTATTAGAGATCGAATATTCAAATGAGTGAGCATCAAAACACACACGATTTTTAAGATGTGACATTTGCGATGATATTCACACAAGTTTAATTCAGTGTCCACAAAACTTCACATACTCATTAGTAATCAGGARAAAGCAACACCAAGCAAGAAAAATTGCTACATAATGAAAATTTGGTAAGGGAATGTTTGTTATACAGAAATTAGTTCACTTCAAAAAGTTTAAAGAACTAGTCATATTCTGCATTTAGTTGTGTAACTGTACCACAGATGTAAGAACAGGTGACTAAAATGCTGAGTTTTAAAATTGGATTGTTCTGTTCTCAGGCCATTTCTTTTCCTCCCACTCAAACTTATGGTCTTTTTTTTTAACTGAAGTTTGGATGGATGTGCCTGTAGGCCATCAATAGCCTTGTCTGCAGTGCCACCAAAAATTCTGGAGTGCACAATTTAAATAAGAGAACATTTATATTAAAATTATTATGTTGCCACTTTCCCAGCTCTAAGCTAGAAATATGCATTTCATATGCATATACCAAATTATTTTTTAAATCTTGCAAAATTAAGTGACAATGAATGATAAGAGTTATTCTCAACTGTGGGACATTGAAACAATCTGACTGTTGGTAGTTAATATTTGCCTGGAAAGCCAAAGTGAACTTCATAAACAACGAAGCAGAGGTGAAGGAGGGGAGGAATGAGTGGGTACAGCATAAATCTTACATTAGTATCAGTAGCATTTTTCCAAATAATGCTACTTTTAGTATCACATTTTATGATGCAATGTATCTACATAAAAGATTATTTTAGAATTAGTATTATGCCATTGGGAAACTTCTCTTTCGCTCTGACCACAATATACATTAATAGGAAAGTCAGTATTTTAATAATTTCAGATCAATAAAAAGCCACAAGTGTTTCAGAAGAACAATTTCCAGATAATACCTTCAGGTGTATGTTGAAGCAAAGGGTCCAGAAGATCCTGATATTCTTTTACTTGTGTAGGATTTCCTCTAAAAACACCTAAAAATAACCAAACAGTAATTGATTTAATGCAAGAAATAATTTTTCCATGAGCTTAAAGGTCATAAAAGAAGAAGAAAAAACAAAATCCAGTGTTCATTTTTCAAAACTAAATATTTAGAGCCTACAGACTAAATAGCTCATGAAAAGTAAAAGACTAAACTGTAGATCCTCACTACTACAGCTCCATCTCACAGGGATCATGAATCAGCCACTCTTATTAGCTGAAACTGAAATCAATGTCAAGTTACACGGGATAGTAAAGCTGGGAACTTACAAAGGGCAGGAACTGGACACARACACACAGCCCAGCTCCACGTAAATAACTTCCTTAATTACAGCAGAACCAAGGAGCAGAGCTTGTGTGCAGTGTGAAGACAAACAGCCTTGTTCTAAATCTTTAGGACAGAGCTGCAAACTGACCTAGATGTGAGTTGCCTGGAAATCCCAATAAATAAATACAAAAAGAGTTTGAAGTAGCAAATTGAACTCTTTCATAGATTTTTTGATGGAATGTTTACATCTCTAAGTTATAAAGGCATTACATCTTCATATTATAGAGGTTCAGCACTGCTGACACACCTCAGGATGTGAAACACACTGGCATGTTTGGGAGCACCAGTCCCTTAGATGATTTTTTAGCAGAGCTTCCCAAAATGAATCTGATGAATACTAGCATGACCAGTGTTCAGTTCATCAAATGTTCTTAAATGAAAAGATATTTTTCATCAAAGAAAAAATGGATCAATTTGACAATCAAGGTGATGTTTTATTTTTTAACATTTAAAGGAGAAACAAGTTAGAGGAAAACTTTGCATTGTAAGTCTTATACTAATATTTTCCTTTTCAACCACCAAAAATTTTTTTCTTTCCATGGCTCTTTAATGCTTCATGCAAACCCAAAGCTTCGCGAGTATTGTTAACTACACTTCCACATATTCCTGAGTATACATATAGAGGAAACAAAATCATTTCTCAAGAGACACAAATCAATGAAAGTTTGCACACAAAGAAGAGTATGTTTAAGTGACACACTGAAATATATGAAAACACTTGAGGACAGTCATGACATAAGAGCAATATCTGCTCCGCCCATTCCATTGTCTTTTTGCCATCGCTGTGTATACGCTTCAAATTTGGCCTTAAGGAAACTTGTGGATTTGGAGACATTTGCAAAAAATCTACTAACAGAATTGTTCTATTTCCTAAAAGTGTGGTCCAGGCAAAAAGGACAAGGACAGTACATGCAACTATGTATATTTTACTCTTTTTTGTATACAAGAAGAGCGAAACACCTTTTTTATTCTTTTGCTAACTTCAGGTGAAGATTACTATCTCTTTGTTCTTCTCAAAACTGCAAGTGGGCAGCATTAAATGTCAATGCCTTTCTCCTCAGTTTTGGGCCTTACTCTTCGAAAAAAGTCAAGCAATTCTTTAGAAATATCAATTGTGAAACATTATTACATCTTCAAACACAATATTTTAATCTGTGGGTGGCCGCAGAGGAGTTGAGGCAGACAGCAGATTTCTATGCCTCTCACCGTCTTTATCTAAAAATTATTCARTGTACTAAAGGAGAAAAAAAAGAAAAATAAAAAAAATATGGCCAGATTTTAATCCATTTAAAAATCACTTTGACAGTTGTAACCCTACTCATTTTCTTATTCAGACTTGTATGCAAGTTTTAGCTTCCATCCSGAAATCATCCCTTCAACTTCCTTGGTGTGTCTCCTGTCCTCAAGTCAAAGTCCAGGCCAGTGGTGTTTTTGTTGCTGTTGTTGTGATTTTTTAGATTTTGTTTTATTATTCAGTCAGAGTGACCATGTGCAAAATCGTGGCCAGGAAGAAGCTACACCTTTTGTGGCTCACTTTCTTCTCTTCTGAATTCTGTTTCAATTGCCACACAATACTCAACTTCAAAAGACTTGGTGCACATTGAGAGTGTCAGYGTGTTCTCCCTTTTCTCTCGTGTGCTGCTGTGAAATTCTGATATACGTGAAAGTTTTCTAGGCTTAAAAGGCAATGCAGGACAATGTCACAGATGGAAGCTTTTAACAAACCCTTATGGAGTTATATTCTAAAAACAGTTCCCATTAAAAATGCTGAAATATAGGGGTTTGGGGTGCTTGGGGTTTTTTTAACCCAGGAGGCAGAAGTCTCAATGAGATATTTAGTGTTACTGCGTTATGGTTTATTTTGGCAGGACAGGAAAATGCTTTTTTATCTTTCCACAAACAGCTCATCCCTCTAATGCCATTAAGGAACCAGAATGTAAAGCTACACTTACCATCGATTATCATGAAAATAAAAAACAGAGGGAATTCACACTCAATGCCATCAAAAAGCTGGAAGAAGAAAAACTCATCAGATATTTCATCATTTTCACTAAAGAAAATATATCTGAATAACCCTGTTGAATAATTTCTAAGCAACAAAACACAAACACGAATGCAAAAACATTTCGGTACATTTAGGTTACTGCTTCTTAATTCTATGGGCACTTTAACTGTGCCTTTACATCTGCTGTGGCTCATTCTCAAGCAAAATATTTAAATAATTTACTTTTCATTTTTCACAGAGGAATTGTGGGGGAAAAAAACCCAAATAAATTTTCATTTAGATAACCTTTACTGATAAATACTGTGATCAAAAGCAAAATTGTTTTCCACACACTCAGACTGTAGTCAGCTGTGAAATTAAACGAAATGATAAATAATTTCCTTATTTGTTATGTGAAATCAACTGTACCCTAAATGTAAATGAAAGCACATTCATTACAAAACAAACCAATGACTCACTTGCTGACTTAGCAATCTCTGAAAACTGCACATGCAAATTACAGAATGCATCTCCTTCATTTGAAGCCATTAGGAATCACTGAGCAATTCCAATTCCAGTAACTGGAAGGGGTGTCAGGTACCCGGGGCAGGAATTTTACCTTAATTTCTGCTGGTTTATAATAACGCCGCGTTTTGTCCTCCAGCGCTGTTCTGTACCCATCTCTCAGGAATCTTTTAAACCCGTATTTTCCCTTCAGTTTCCTAATAATTTTATCTAGTGTTTGACCAAACAAAACCTCATCATCCAAAGCAAAGGCAGGATAACTAAGACAGGGCAGAAGAGCAGCATCAGTATTCTGTAGGAGGAGAGGGAGAAATAGGACATTACAAATTTAATTAGATCCCTGACAATTATTTGATGCACAAACAAAGACTGTTTAACTTACTAAGTGAAATATACATTTGGAACATTATCTTATCAAAATCATAGTACTAATATAGTAAAATAGTGTGCAAAATAAGACTTCTAAGAAAGTATCAGGATAAACTACAAACCAAACCTGCAGATATACRATTTAGAAAATAACTCACTTGACTCAGAATGTCACCTGTTGTACAGTTGATAAAGTGCAGGCATAATTGAAAACAGTCTAAAACTTTGTGATTTGGGGTTTTTTTTTGTTTTTAAATATATTCTCCAGATTATTCCTGGAGTAAACACAAACAGTTGAGTATCATATGCTCAAAAAGAAGGACAAATATTTTATGAAGGTGCAATGCCAAGAAGTACCTATGATTAAATCATCATTTCTGAACAGCTTTTTCAGAAATATTCTTAGGGTGCTGCAACAAACAAGCCTATCTGATTTACAATTAAGAAGATAAGGGAATAAATCCAGGGAAAAAATATGAGCAACTTTGTCAAGAACCATGTGCATCTATCATGAATTCAAAACACAAGAAAAATTATGAAACAGGGCATCACCTCTACAGGCAAGCTTACAGAAAAACACAAAAAAAATTCTTTTCTGCTGATACAGTGAAGATATTCAGCTGTTTAAAATAACATATTTTTGCCAATATGACTCACATGAACCCTTAAAATGAAGAAAAGGACACAAAGATTTCTTCTACGGGATAAGTAACTTATGAAATCAGCTTCTGTTGGAATATTTCAGGTCTCCAGCAAATAACAAACAGCAAGAGTTCTAAAAGACCATTTGACTATAAAAAAGTAGCTGACAGTGCCTTTTATTTTAATTATCCAGCATTACAACTCTGCTATAATTCTTCTACACAATAAGTAAACTATTAATGTTTAAGACTAATAGCCTGTTTCATGAACAAAACTGCAATTCTATTCCAGAATGAACAAGAAAGCAGAACTCTATTATCACTCATTTTAAATTACTGATTTTGTAACACCAAATTTACCTTTAATGCTAGTACTGAAATAGATGTTTTTTTAMCTAATCTATACTTAATGTCACTTAGATTTACTCACTAAGGAAATATATTTGTAACGGTAGCTTATAACAAGAAGAAATCGTTCATATTCAGCAATTTATGATAAGCCAAAGCTTATTTCTGTTCTTTTCTCTTTTCCTAGACAAAAGAAAGAATTAAAGCTAAAACAAAGGGTTTCAAAAACTCAGGCACAATGTATAGTGGAAACTAGGCCAAAAGAAAAACAATCACCAAGGCTGCAAACCTCACTTATTTCTAATTTTATTTTAAAATTGCTTAGAAAGCTACCAAGACATTACCATTTTAATCTAAGTATTAAAAAAATAAAGGACACCACTGTAATTCCTCTTCAGAAAAAGAAGTGCATCACAGTGACATTGAAGAAGAAAAGATTTAAAACCTTCCCAGCAAATTCCATGTTTATCAAGCAGAACATAAGGCCCATCAYACAACTAAGAATTAACATCCATTTATTTTAGTTTCTCCACACTCTGTTGAGGTGAATTTCTTTTAATTACTTACATGAGACCTTGACTCCCGGGGCAGCAATGAACACAGGGTCTGCCTGTTACGGTTATGGGCATCAAAATCCACAAATATAACAGACCAGGAGCAGCCCTGTAAACACAACATTACATTTGTTTAAGGGAAAGGGAAAAAGGTTACTGCATCCTGCTGAAACTCACTAGTTCTGTGTTTAATTTAGGTTGTCATAGCTGAAAATTTTAATCAGAAAACAGCACATCAAGTTGAAAATATTTTGAATTTTGAAACATCTTTAAATACAGCCAAAATTAGATGGTTTTATCTAACACTGATTAGTAATTATATGATTCATTCAAGCTATTAACTCTTCCATTAATTCTTGAAAAATGAGGCCTGTATTAAGGACAAACAAAAAAGAGTAGTTGTTCTTCCCTGTGACTGCAGGAAATGTTCCAAACAGTGACGTTGAATATTTCATTACAAGTCAGTTAGAATACAAATAAGTGGATATTCAGCACAGGTACTGCTTTGGAAAAGGACTTCCACAGCAAATAAAAATAGTCTGCTTTTCAGTTATTGTAAGGTCTGTGTTATCAACACTTCCTCCTTAGCAAAATCTATTTCCTAATAAAATCAGTAATTTTACACTACATCTCTGTCAAYGTTTTGATGCTCCCTGAAACACTCAAAAAATTCCCATGGCTGAGATACAGTTTGAACAGAATCAACAGCATTTAGAAGCATTACCAGTAGGCAACTTCTTGCAAACTCAATGCAGTTAATGAACAGGTATCTTCATATATGTTGCAACTGATAATGAATCTCATTATCACTCCTCCATTTGAAGACACATTCAATGTGAACTCATTCCATTAGTCATAAATACCAGAAATTTTCATAAATCCACCAAATTTCTCCTAAAAAGCAGTCAGTTTCTTTGGTATGCTACTCTCTTAGGAAGACTGTTTCAGAACCCACCTCTCTAATTATTAAAAACTTTTAATTTCCCATGAAGTTTCTACATAAGCAACTTATCACCCTTCTTTGTGTGCCAGTACTACCATTCAGAGACACCTTTCCAGAGGTTTTTTTTCTTACTTACTCCTTAGCTGCACTCTAATTACACATAGTTATCATACAAATACTCAGCTTTTGCTTTACTAGGGTAAACAAAACATTTTTTCCACTCTCCTCGTAGAAAATAATCTGTTTTCTTAGTAATTCTAGCCATAGACTGACTAGTGCTGTGATAACCATGTACACAAATAATCGCATTTGCTTTGATTTGTTAACTTTCTTCTTAATCCAGATTCTGATTGTTCACAAATCTCTAAACTCATCTGCAAACTCTGAACACAACCTGCCGACACGTGTGCACATGGAGTTTCAAAATCTRTGCTACAGGAAAGGATTCTTTGGGGAGTCAAGAGCAGGCTAATTTGCATTTCATAAACCCATAATGCACCTTGTTTTACAAATGAACTATTTTTCACTTCTCTAAAGACTGTAAACTTCTGGATTAAGGACACCTTACGAAGACTTGATTTATAAAAAAAAAAAAAATTAAAAAATTGGTTTTGCCCAAATCAATACAGGACGTAGCTCACACACAAACAACTGATGCCACTCTGMCTAGGTCAGCCTCTAAACGTGTTCATGGTCGTGAGCAGAGCGTCCCCAGCAGGGATTTATGCAGCTTGTACTCGTGCAGTTGCAGGTGCAAACAAGTCTCTTGAGGACCTCAACAGGATTTCTCAAAGCTACTGGAACACAGCTGGAGCTAAGCACAAAGGCAAACTGTGCCATAGACTGAAGGTCAAAATGGTTTCTGTTAATGCCAGCTACATATCTCGGAAATAAATTCTCAAAGCATCGAAACCGGTCTTGCTTCAGCAATTTATTCATCCATTTCAGAATTTAGGAAAAAAAATTTGGAAAAAAAAATCCCAGCAGCCACATTTAATGGTGCTTGAAACTGCTGGGAAGGTGAAGAATATAGATAGAAGTTATTTCTGAAATATGGACAATGCATGTATAATGCCTGATCATTATTGAAGATCTTTATTAGCTCCTAGTTCTTAACACTTGACATCAGCTTTTGAAAAGTATGGCCTATCTCTTCCTTGTGTACATTTTATAAACCATTAATCTGGGACAGTATTCTTATATTTCAGCTACAGACTACTGTAGGTATAGCATCAAAAAGAAAGTTGCACATAGAAGGGGAATACAAATCAGATATAAAAGTCTCAGAAAAGGTTTGCTTTCCTAATTGATCCAAACCATGTGAAAGGATGGGAAAAGACTTTAAAACTGTGCAACATATTAAAATTAAAAACAGGTAAAAAAGTGGGATTATATAAAAGCAGCTTGTTTAAAGCCTTGATCAAAAGCCACGTGAAGGAAGCAGACAAAAGGAAGGTAAATCTTGTAGGTAGAGGTATGCTCTAGTATCAGCAACAGATATAGTTCTGAAGGGAAAAAAAACATTTTGGCAACAAAGTTCTTTTTCAGACTAAGCTACAACCATTTAAGAATTTTTTTTTAAGGAAAAAACCCAAGTAGTTCTTGATAGCAAGGGCACTAATGATTTTATCACACAAATTCTGTACCTGAAACAGAAGCAACCAGCTTGCAAACTTTTTTTAAGGCTGGAATCTAACAAACTGTGCTGGATATTTGTAAATATCCTCTGATTCACCCTGTAAATCATTATTGCTAACAAAAAAGGAGTGAAAACAAACACTTTTATTACCTGATTTCCAAAGAGATTGAAACCATTAATTGCTTCTAAAGCTGCTTTTGCCAGCCCCACGGAGCTGAGGAGAAAACAAAACAAAAACCCAGAGGCATCACAATTCAAGCCCAGGCTAAAACTTAACACACTTAACAGTTTTCAGTGCTGTGATCTTTCCTTGATCTGAATTTCATGCTTAACCTTTATGTTAATAAAATGATGATGCAGCAGATTTGGGGTTGTTGTGGTGGTGGGTTGCTTTTTTTTTTCTCTCTGAAATACTATTCAGCATTTTTATTTGTCTTCAAATGTCAGAAGCCATCTGGAAAAGTACTTCTGTTCTCGCCTTGCTACCAGACACCTGGCATTATGTATTTCAAGGTCTTGCTAATAGTGCAGAGACAGAGGATTTACTTCAGCACAATTTTTCAAACCATCTCTCAAGCATTAAACTCTAAAAGACTCATTTCTAGCTTTCAATATAATAAAAGAACTCATCAATCTGGATTCACAACAGAAGGATTTTCTGATGTCAACCATACAGTGACACATCTTTTATTTTGCTTACTCCATGACTTGTACCCACAGCAAAGAAAACAGGACCCAGAAATACCATCAGCAAATTTTCAAGTTAGCATTCACATTTAAAGACATTATGCACTAAAATCACTAATAATTATATAATTTAAAAATCAAACTATATATTAAGATAATTTATTAACCATTATGTAAATTCTACAGTACAAATAAAAATATACATTTTAACAAAGGCTTTTCATTTAAAAAGTGTAGTTTTATATTTTCCTTGTATTTAAAAAAAAAAGATAGTGAAGAAGCATTTCATCTCCTTTTTTCAGTTTCAGTCTTCTCTTTTTCTCAGTTTTAAAGAATACAGTTATAGATAAGCCAACTTCTCTTATGTCCATTCAACGGCAGTAATGAACTGAAGTATTAACATCTACATAAAATGCTACATTTTTTGCATGTTGGTTCCAAAATTCCACACAGTAAGGTCCTGGAGCATCTAAAAGCAAAATGTTACATGAGCTATTTCCCAACRGTGCTGGAGTTTAAAAACAAATTCCAACACTCCCAGATTTCTGGCAGTTCTATCAAATACAAACGCTCCAGGTAGCGAAAGGCCCTTGCTCTGYTCACCCAGTGGTGACACACAAGTGGAGCACCTGGAAATATTCCAGGGGTCCAGCTAATTAAACAAATACCTTTTACATTCTCTTAGGCATCCTGGTAAAACAGATTCAGAGCATCCAGTGAAACAAAGCTTAGTTTATTTTGTTTATAAAAATAATGAAACAAAACTGAGTTATAATAAATATTCAGAAAATAATCACTAACAATTCCCAACTTCTATGTAAAAGGAGTTGTGACAGTATTGACAAACAACTTCATCATCCAGCCCCTCCCCCAAAATTTACAACAATCAAATTGTAGAAAACTGCAGAGACTGTGCTTCAATCTTGTTCTTCTATACTCCATGCAGCATTCTGAGATGGAAGCAAACATTTTACCTTACTATAAATAAATTGATTTGTACCATCTATTAACATAAAATATGAAATTTCAAAATTTTACTAACTAATCCATGTTTTAAATATGGTGTCTAATTATAATGACACAGAAAATATTGAAAATAAAAGAAAAAATTCAATGCAGTTACAGAATTTGGGTTTTTAAGTATTACTTTCTTTACCTGTGTTGGTTATAATATTAGAAATACTTTAGACACTGATTTCCCACTTTATAATTTGTAAGCCTCCATCTTTCTGAAACACTGCCAGAAATAATACTCCTGAGTTTCAGTTCTAATTGGTTCAACAAGAGAAAGCTGACCAGCTTAACCACAGCCTGCTCTGAGCAGCTGCCTCAGTTTGCTGTCTTCTCATGCTGAAAGCTTTTAGTACTGGAGAATGTGATGAAGAAATAAACAACTCAGAAGTGCTGTGAATGCAATTATTTTTTTGGCTTTGTTTCAAATACCTAAAAAAGAAAAAAGTAATTGTTCTAAATATTGCTCTATTCTAATTATCATCTAGCAATTGATCAAACAATTTGGCATGATGACTCAGAACAGAACTTTTCAGMGGAATTAAGTATCATTATCAAACTGTCTATACAGAAAATGAAAACCAGAGAAATCCTGCACACTGGAGACTGTATCATGTCAAAATCTCAYCTTTGCCTTTCAAATAACAGTTCTAATATCAACATTATATATTTTCTGAGTGAGAAAAAAGTTACTGATAAAAGGTAGAGAAGTAATAAATGTTCACCTGGTATTCAGATAACATCGAACTATTCAATCTGTCTACAAAATAGGATGAAAGAAATTCAAGGTAAATATGTAYTGCTTCCTTGAAATAACCTCTATTTTACATACTCAGTCATTATTCTACAATCATTCAATAGTTTACTGTAATGATCAACATCTTTCTACCTCTAGCTATTCAAAGCTCCTGGAGACTTCACTACTCTCACAAATACTGCTTGCAAGTGACCATATAAATGTCTCAACATTGTCAAGCATTCCCTTCACCACACACACAAGTACTACTTATATTTTCAGAAGTTTTGCAGGTAAGTGACAGGAGAAAGTTACTTTAAAAGAAGAGAACAAGTCCGTGAGCAGCCTTTGTATCAAGCATGTCTTTAAAAGAGTGAACAATCACGCAACACAGCACACTTCAGGACTAGGATCACACTTCACCCTCATTCCACTACTACTGACTAATGCCTTCCTGTTGGGCAAATTACAAAAGAGGTTTTATAATAAACATTATGCTCATCTCTTTGTATAGAAAATACATTCCTCATACTCTACAATTTAGTAACAAAAGGAGTGCCTTAACAGAATGAATTAATGGCAAAATGTATTTTAATAAATATGTTCCTTCCTCCACTCATTAACCCACTATGACTATACCGTATTAACCTGTGGGACTCTGCATAAAGAAACAGGGGCTTACTTGGAGATGGTCCCAAAACAAAACCTAACCCAAACCCTYCTGAAATATTCCTCTGAAAATTTCACCAGATCATTATGTCATTGGCTGGAACAGACATACGGAACTCATCTAGACCAACACAAAACCTCACTTGCAGCCAGATACAATAACAACAACCAATTTAAGTAAACCCCAGCCTCAATTAGACACGTCTCAAAACCCTCCAAGGATGGAGATTCTGTATTGAGTATCCTGTTCTTTCCTTCACTGTGCTCCAAATGAAAAGGTTTCTTCTCAATGTCCCCACTGAACCTCACCAGGTGCAATCCTCAGACCTTACTGGAGCTGCCAATTATTTTGATGTGTCAAGGATTATCAAGAGAAGTCCTGCAACCGTAATGTTACATAATGTTAACATTTGACCTTGAGCCATATATAGGGCAGGGCAAGATGAGACTAACCTAGCAGAACTACTTTAAGCTTGCTAAAAAACATGCACTTAAACAACATTCATAATTCCCACTAACTTTTAATTGCTAGATTCGTCCCTCTCAGTAAAATACCTGATACCTGAGAGCAAAGACTAAAATTTGCATATTCTTAGCAAATGTAAATCAAAATACACCTTCAAGCACATCCATCCTTAATCCTCCTCCCATTCGGTTTCTTGCCTCCATCTGAGTGCTGTGCATTTCAACTGGAATATCAAGCACCACAGAGGATGTTAAAAATAAGCAAACAAGAAAAAATTCCTACATCAACAGCAATAATTTTGTAAGTGTATAAACCAGAAGAGAACAAGGATGGACAGCAGCACGGCAGTGTAGCACCTACACTCCAGAGAAGAGCAAGACCAGGGCTCTACAGTCCCAGGTTCGGAATACGAGGATGCCCCACTTCGGCGATTTCCTTATTCTCCCAGCGCACCCGGGAGATGTCAGAGGCAGTTTGCAGAGGTACTCAGCAGATGCCTGCAGAGCAGCTTGATCAAACGGTTACAGGACAAATTAATTTTTCTGAAGTTCAGCCGTATGGGAAGGGGATCACACTATAATAAAAGCTGTTACAAATCTTGCCTTTGAACCAATAAAAGACATCAATTTGCATACATCAGTGAAGACCTGCTCCACAGAGTGTTCTGCTATTTATCATTTATAAGAAGTGTTTGGAGCTGTACTAAGAGAGAATACCAAGACTGTGAAGGCTTAAAATATCTACATCTTTTAACATAGGCCATAATTTGCAGCTATTATTCACAGACTTCCTATTGTATAATATCTTCTTTGAAAAGAAAGCCTCTTTCAATGAAAGATGAGAATTACCTACTCATTCTGAAAGCAAACACATCCTGTCTGCAGACTTACAGCAGAGGTTTTAAGGGTCAGGAGTGCACCATACATAACACTGACCCCGAAGAGATCACTTTGGGGTCCATAATCACTGAAGACACACATACATCATTTGTGATTAGACCTGATACTTATAATTGCATCATCAATTTAAAACAAAAATGTTTTTACAGCTCTCTTTGGTAGATACAATTGGAACATAACAAAGTATAAAGGATATTTCAGCGTAGCCAGGGCTTTCCTCAATAATATCTAAAGACATCTTTTGATGCATGTTCCCCTTCCATTTTTCCTGATTTATGAGAACAAGGGAAATTGCCTACCAGCTTTCTACAGCGAAGCAGAGTATCCACATGCACACAAAGAAAGATAAATAAGGACAATAGTTGTTTGTGATGACCAAAGTCTACTTCTTAAATTAGGACCAAGCTCTGTGCTTCCCTTTGTGCTAGCTCAATGATCTCTTAGATTGGCTCAGTCCATCTCACAGAACCTCACCCTTAGATCGGCTCAGTCCATCTCACAGAACCTCACCCTTAGAAACACCAACCTATAAATGTCAGTCTAGATTAAGACAAAACAACATGCCCATTTCCATCTGTTTAAAAGATGTTCAATTTTCCCTGGAGGAAATTCATATACTGAATAACCAGAATGCTGCAAACAACAGGAGACACAGGAGTTTCAAGTGTTCCTTTTGCACATTTGTACAAGGCGAGATATGGAAGGAAGTATTTGATCCTCTATGTGAATGCTCATGTAGTCTGGCATTTGGCAGTTTTACAGACACAGTAGGAGAAAAGAAAACCAGCAAACTAATACAGCAGATTATATAACAACAATTTGAATTTTTTAGTTCTCATATTAATACAAAGGTTATAAAAGCCCTGACAAAACCCCTAAATTAAGAGTTTTGCTGCAAGGACATGTATCCTATATCTATAGGATAAAATATACATGCCTGTATGTGACTAAGAAAAAAATTTCATTCTCAAATGAGAACACAGATTTGTTTGGCAATATTGAAGACTGGAAGAAACACATGTATTCTTTGTAAGACCTTGATAATTAGGATGATTAACAATGTTTTAAAATTCCTAAGATATCCAAGCTATAGCAATTTTTATGATTAATAAAACCTCAGAAGTCAAAAAGCGAAGAAAACAACAGTAACACTAGAAAAATCAAGTTGTCAGATTACAGATTTGATCCTTGAAGACAGACAGCACATGAGCAATTCCACTGAAGTGAACAGGACCACTCTAGCATTAAGATGTTAACAGCATTGCTCTGTGTCTCTCGGGACAGGGGTCTGAACTTGCAGCTTCTGAAGAAGCTGGAAAAGAGTTTGGCACTTYGCTGTTCTCCTGTGTCCAGCTGCTTCTTCCCACCGTGGGCGAGATGAGGAAATCTAGACCCAAGATTCAACACCTTTTTAAAGCAGAATATTCCTAAACAGTTTCATGAATCTGATCACAATCTGATTGCTCAAGACCCTGAGCTGTTCTGAACACAGTTTTCAGAATTATATATATGCAGCTGCACATAATTATTGGCATTTGAATACTCAAACGGCTAAGCATCCATGTGGTTATTTCAGCATGCATATGATGATGAAATTATCTTCACATTTTCCCAAAATACACCTCTCAGTCTTTAGAGAACCTTAATTTAGTTCAAACAGTATTTTCATGCATTTTTATTTTTAGCTCACCCCATGAATTCTTTTCACACATTTACTTGCTTTGACTAAAAGAGCTGCATTTGCTCACCTACCTTGAATGCAGCTCTGGACTGCCATTGTTGTATTTACTTCCTCTTTCCCAGACACCAAAATCTGGTACACGATAGGCTCTCTCCACACAAAACACAAGATTTTGGATAAAAGACACCTATAGGAAAGAAAAGAGACTGAGGAAAATGCAAATACAGTTTTTCTCTTTTTTTCCAAAAGACAAAGCTGTTACTCCTCAGCCAATTTAACTGTATTTTCCATCCTTTTCTGTCTGAACCCACAGAATGATGTTCCCAAGTTCAAGTACCCTCTTCAAAACCAGTTCTTAAGCACAATATGCTAAGAGCTGTCCCAAATAAGGTGACAATGGGAATTGATGCGAAAGTTCCTACAAAGGCAGGCATAAAAATTATTTCATATTCAAGGCATATTTGAAGAGCTCCAAAAAGGTGCTATTTTCATCTTTTAAAAAAAATTTATCCTAACAACATCAGAAACCAAAACAAAATTAGAACACAGAAATCTTGGTGCTTTTTCTTAATTCATTTTAAGAGAATTTATATGCCTGAGTTTTATTAAATTAGCTCCAGATAATACATATTTATGCAGATTMAAATACACTCCTTTATAAACACAAATAAAACTCTAAACAAATTTATTATAATTAAATTCTCTTCATGGACCAACATGTTTCAACTGAGTACCAAAGTACTGAAGGGTATTTTAAGGTATTTAAGGTGCATTCAGCTATAGCTGGGGACTTATTTAAGCTGATAATTTTTCCTGATTTACACTGTTGAAAAAGACATTTGGAGTTGCTTCACTGTAGAAAAATGAAACTGAGCATAAGTTTTATAGTTCACTTCAAAGAGTCCACAGATTAGAGCTTAGAGAAAATTTAACCACAAACACAAGATTTACACTGGTTCATCCTCTCCCATCCAAATTATTCTATTGGACTCTGTGGAAAAGAAAATATTGCAATGGCTGTAAACACAACCATATTGGGGAACTACAGAGAAGGATCCACTTTGCTACCCTCAAGTGATTTTTTTTTAATGAGTATTTGCTTCTAATGAAAGGTATTTGCTTCTATTTTAAGTTACCTGCATATACCTCTGATCTGTCTTTTTTCTCAATTTTTCATTAAATTTAAAAAAAATTACTATTTCAGATACACTCTTTATGCTAATACCAGCCCACTAGAAACATTATCATTCTAGACATAACTTGTCTCTCTCTCTATAACATGCCTCTGCTAAAATTTCACCAAACGGTGCTCATGTACAATTATCTGTACACTAAATCTTTTCATAGCTACTACTTTCAAGAAAATCCTGTCCCACTCTTTAATTATGCCCAGTATATCCATCCCTGTAATTTAGCATTTGGTTGTATTAAAATGAACTTTCTCTGAATGCAGCCAGAACACCTGGGGACTTAGCAYGTGGCTTTTCCCATGTCAATGTAACTGAAATTTAGATGAAGAAGCAAATAGCACCACGTAGAAATATATAACCTTACTGACTACTTCCTACCAGTGATGATGTACGAAACACAAGAAAAAAATGGTCAATTATAGACATTTTATGACACTAACTAGAGTTTCCAAACAGCAGATTTATGGAAAAAAAGCCATCAAAAAGCTTGCTGCAAACCAAAATCTTCAGAGAACAAATCATTCATATGACAGGCATGTAAATGCTGTAACCAAATCAATGCTACGGCACTTACAGAAATTATGAATTGTGTGTTAAGCTTATTTATCCAAAGTTGAGCATGTGGAAATCCAAGTGTAATAAAGAACACATACAGCATGGATGACTGCAGATAYTGTTTAACGTGTAGCTAACTGCTCTCATTCATTCAGTCACACAATCATATACTGTTATCTTTGTTATGGATGCAAAGATGCAATTAAATTAATTTTTCCACTGCAATCAGATGAAACTCGAGGGTAACTCACTGACAGCTGCCACGCCTGACATGGAGAGGCACGGATTGCCTCTGAAGCCAAGAGCTCTGTGTACAAACACACTCCCACAGACCGTGTGCCAAACAGCAACCATCTGCCAGCACCTTCCACCGCTCCTCTGCGGAAGGGAAGAGCCTGAACACGGCCTGCCACGGTACCACTGCACAGGAATGTCCTACTGCATGTTTGGGCAGCAGATTGCCACATCCACAGTGCTGAACATTYTCCAGACACACGGGAAAACTTGGAAATTTCATCAGTATGTGGCGTTAACACGATTTGACAATACAGGAAATTGCTGAAGCCATAGAGAGATTAACCAAATATACAAGTCTGTGGGAAAATAATCTTGGTATAAAAATCTCCATAGGCCAGAGATTTATAGGGGACAGTTGCTAGGAAAACTACATCCTGACAAGGAAGTGCAGAATACCCMCTGACTGGAAAATCTATAAACATGCACTTTTTCTGCAGAACCTGTAATTAAATGCAAACATCTAGGGGATCAAGCTAATTAAATACTTCATTATATACGTTTGCCTTCTCACAGATATAAAGGCAACTCAGRGAAAGTAACACAGACCTATCATACAATCTAACTAAGAAAGAAAGATGACATGTTACAACATCTAGTTTTCTTATTATCTAAAACAATAAATTAATGAAGACATATATTTTAGGAAAATAATGCAAATTCACTATTACTGGAAAAATCTCCCCCTTTTTTTAAATGGTAGTACTGTAAGCGCATTTAAGCTTTTTAAGGCAATACAGCAGCAACTATTAAACAGAACAGAGTAAATTTAAACAAATCCAGATTAAGAAAACTGGAGAAAAAAGAATAAAAAAAGTATATACATCTGTGCTTTCCATTCCAGTTTCAAAACATAACCTCATTTTAGAGCAGGCCAGCAGGTTGTCCTGACATGACTTGTACTCAAGCCAAGGCTATTATTATCTTATTTACAGAAGAGTTAACACTCACTACAAACATTGCTTACCATGATACAAAATTATTTTATTTGCAATTAAAGATACAGCAAAACTTCTTAACACACATATGTATTTGAAGAAAGTCCTTCATCYTTCCTGAAAATTAACCCCATTATTTATTATATTGAATTTCCACTGGACAGGATGCACAGACTGAGAGTTTGAAATAATGTGAAAAGTGAGAACAATGTAAGTAGAAGTTAATCATCCTAACAGACCTTTTAACTCCTGACATTGCACCTTTCAGAAATAGCAGAGAACTACAAAACTTTCAATGTCATGTTACATTTATTTTTTGCACATCTAACCCTTTTTTAGTCACTAATTTATTTCACTATCCATTCATTCCATTATCTTTTGACTTCCACTCAAAGCATAGAATATCTGCAATGTATTTTCAGAACAATTATTTTACAGYTGGTAATTAAATAAAACCAAGAAAAAACACAAACAACTTGAAGCATGTTTTAGGATGGGAAATCGATTTRTACCTCATCTGTGTTGTAGATAATCTGCAGCCCCGAAGAGATCATCTCAACCAAATACAGGAGAAATAATGACACAGCATTGATCTGAAGTAATTAAACACAGAAAGGAAACTATAATTAACTTTATGTTTATTGGAGTCACATAAACAAACTAAATGTGGTATTATTCAGTAACAAAGATGGTCCCACTATAACACACTTTCGSTTCTTCAAAAATTCTAGGTCTAATGATGTGGAAACAATCAATAGGGAAAAATGGCATAAACAAATATTGTCCTCTGTATCATTTTAAAAATTATTTCAAACTATGCTATGAAAATGTTTTCCATCAGGCACTGCTTTGGCCCATAGGTAATCACTTTAGCCACAAGCTGTTTTCATGTTTACATATATGRCAATTTACTAGCAAGTAGATTACCAAGAAGACAAGTAGTGTATTGAATAGTGCACAGCACACCTAAAAAGCAAATCACTTCATCCCTRGTGGGAATTCTAGTGTTATCAGCTGACAGGAGTATAATTACAACATTCAGATATGATTAGATACGTGAAAAACTATTTTTTTTGTAGCTGTACACAGCATTTATTATTAACAGTAATTACCTTCAGCAGCTGTATGGATGAACATCATAATGTCAATTCACTGATGAATCAAAGGAAATTGCTGGTTTGTTTTTTTATTACAGAATTCTACTATAACTGAGAATTTGTATAACTCCAATAGAGAAAGTAAGTTCATCACAGTATGAGATATAAAACTGCCRTCTCAGTATATGAAATTTACCATCTAGAACAAAAAATTGGATTCTTATCTGAAACATAGCAGATTAAAAATTAGGTCCAAATTCTAAAATTCCCCAAATATTTACACTGCTGACTCCAGTGTCTTAATACAAACTGAAAAGCACCCAGTACAGCAAAAAAGGCTACATAACATATTCCATTTGTCCCAACTGAGCCTCCTCAGTCACTTTGTTGTCTCCAYAGAGCTAAAAACCCTCTAGTTTTTGAGGTATGCTGATGACAGATGGGGAATGTGCATTCATGTTTATGGGAAGGGTTGAGCTGCCACAAAAAACAGACTTTAAACTCTCATATAGTGCTCCCCAGGTCCCTAAATTGTGTCCTCCTGCAGATAAAACAYGTGCATTTTCAGGAAACTTCACACAGAAGCCCAAAATGCTCCATGAAGCATTTTTCTCAGAACAAACATTTTTTGAATCCAGCACATTCACTGTACAAACTATTTAAGTAATAAATGAAATTATTTCACCATGAAATGAAATAATTATCGACCTACTGTCTCAGTTCTGAATAATTTCACTAGCAATTTCTGAGCTAAAAGGAGTATGCAGACTTATGGAATGCAAAATAACAAGGTCATAAAAGCAAAGATGTGTCTGAAAGTAAAGAGAAGGGGAATAAAAAGAGTAGATTAAAACTYTGGAAAATGAGAGACAATAAAACAATCAGTTATGCAATGAATCTGACTAGGAACCACTATGCCAAGCACCAAACAACAATTCCTAACTAGACAAAGCTGTTGTCAGTGAACATAAAATGAATGAAAATCACTGAAACTTATGGACAATTAAGCTGGAAATATTAAAATTCACTGTAAGATTACACTAAGTCTTTCACTTTACTGACTACAACATTTTTTTGCCAGGATTATTTATTGACAGCCATCTGTTGGTCTCAAAAAGAAGCAACTTTGTAAACAACCAACCATACACCTCTACARTCCCACAGTTACTTCAGTACCTTCTGACCAAAACGTACCACTGAGTTATGTTTCAAAATACTGTCTTTTTCAGCCAAAGATGCAAAGGGCAACTCAGTTTTACCACATACAGCACATCTAACACAAACCTAACCGAACTGAGACAGCTGCATTACGGAAGAATAAAGACAACAATAATATTGCAAACTTGGATTTAGATCTACATGCAGGTGTTACCTGAAGGTGACCATACTCCTTATGGGAGAAGACCTCATCTCCAGTGTGTGCACTGAACACAGAATGCAGACATGCAGAGGGTTTGGGGTCTTGTTTAAATTTCTGAACCTGAAGGTGAATGAAAAGCAAAACATAAAAGCAAAGTCAATAATTTCAGTATGTTTGGCAACCACAAATTCACCACATACCTTATCTAAATTATTATTAGTATTACCAAACTAAAAAATTTCTCAATATGACCACAAAGTACACCTTATAAACAACAGTTCCTGAAACTTATCAGAATCTATTTCATATATATTTACAAGCATACATGTACTTACAACCACAAAATATTCAACCCACGTATCTAATCTCTTTGGCTTTGGTAGAAGAAGAGAGATCTGTAATAGAAAGCTACAGATGCTCAGCTGCTTTCTGCCTTCTGGGTTATAGTGCTCCAAAAGTGTTCTGAAATTACTACATGTGGATCATGTGACAAATGAAAAGCTGCAAGAGCCATGAATATCTAGTATAAAAGAGTACATGGCAAAACAAAGATTTAACTTGGTGAGCACCATTTGTGACATTTGTGTACAGTGAAGTGTTTACAGCTTCTAGAAAGCACAGCTGAGAGCTTGAAAAGAAAACAAAGATCATGGGTAGGAAGAATAGCGTCCCAGATTAAAGTGAACTTTGATTCATGCACACTATCATTGCACCTCAGAATAAGCCTCTAACATACAGAATCTCTTACAATAAAGATGGAAGGTACTAAGATGTATTACTAACACAAGAGGTTAACAACAAAACAGTGAAATAAATACTATGATCATTTTAAAGTAGTTTTGAGTCCTTTTTCATCATAAATACAATGTCTGCAACCCTACAAAATCATTTGAGAAAACAATCTGGAGTGTCAGACAGCTGACAACAGGGCAGAGAAAAAGAAATCAAACTTACAAAGAAAAGAATGAAGGTAAAAAAAAGAGACTCTTCTCAATAACTCTTCAAATCATGCTTTGCTCTCCAACAAATTTTTAATTTTCTAACTATCATTGCCAGTACTTGATCCACATTTCACAACATTTTCAACACTGATGTCACCTTCACGAGATATTCTTAAGACATTCTTCTCTGCCGACAAATCAGACGTAACACACAGCCCGTGCCTCAGAACAAGCAAATGACTTCTATATTGTGGAGTTGTCACATCTACTCCACAAATACATTAAATACACTTCAGGTCATAACTCATATGTTCAGTGGCAATAGAATACAACATCTGCAATTCTTGTTACAAGCAGCAGCATCTGCTCAGGTCATGTCTTGGGCATATATAATTCATATTAATAAGAAGTATCTTCCTTTTACACAAGGCCATACACAGTCTCTCAGAATAAAGTCCAGCTTGACTTCTGTCTGTTAGGTACCAGAAACTGTTTATTACTACACTGTAGGAAGAGTATCTATAGTAAACAAGGCAAAAGCTGACAAGTAGTGTGTCAGCAGTGTGACACCTGTGTTAATTTAATGTTCATTATTCATATCTGAACTCATCATCCTCARACAAACGACTGCACGTCAAAAAGAAAAACAACAGCTCAAACGTAACAAGATCAATTTAGGTCAAGATTTTTTACAGACATGAGACTATAAAGAAACAACCCAAAACCCCAGAAAATATATGTCAGCATAAATACAACTGGCAATACAGTATTTGCTTATTATAATTGTTACTGATACCACATGTCTATGGACTTCACATTTCAGTTGGTGTGCTCAGCTGTGACCGAAGTTACGTGGTTACATGAAAACTGTTTCTAATGATACAGTTAAAAGTCAGTGACATGAAACTTAAAATAATTACATGGAATATAAATATATTTAATTTTTTCTAGAACTACTGCTAATCACTATGCAAAATTAATCCACCATACCTAAATTTTGATAAGGAGACGCCTTGAATACTCAGAGTATACTCACAAGAGAATTATGGACTGAACAAATCAACTCTGCTACAACATAAGTAAATTACTCTGTTTCCTTACTCATTTTGGGTTGCTGACCTTCTGAACTTACGTCATTAAGTCAAAGGCTACTGGAAAATATCTGCTGAAGAAACCAATCAAAACAATCAAAATGATCACCTAGGTAAGGAGAACAACTGCAAACACAACAACCAAGATAACAGTGTGAAGAAAACTCTCCAGCCTTAACAAAAAGAAGTTCTACATCTTCCTATTTAATCACTAAAAAGTCATAAAACTCTCCACACCTACTAATGGTGTAATATTTAAATGGAACAAATAACTGCAAAATGAACCCAAAGAAGTTTCAAGTGTACCCTGCACTTGATTTCACAAAACGTACGCATCTTCTATCCCCTAAAACGATGCTGCCACCTGACAACAACGAAGCAGCTGTTGTGAGCTGGGGCACCCAGTAACACTGCACTCTCCTTTTGAATTTTATCTGGATTTAGAAGTTAGTTTTCCCAGTTTAATTAATCCCTCAGAATGAAGCGAGTGCTTGTGTCCGCACTACAGTGTWTTACCTTATCGGCCTGGCGCATGTAGCAGTAGAGAATTCCTCTCATGCACTTTATAGCAGAATGCTCCAGCTCGTGAGTCCTTCCCTTGTCATCATCAATCCGCCTGGGTGAGAGAGATAACTCGTCAAACAAATTGCARACGCATTAGGGGGGGAAAGAAAAAAGGAGACATTAACGCTTTGGAATATTAAGTACTTAACGCTGTTGTATAGTGGTGCCCTCACTCACATCAACATATTTACAGCCCTATCCATCCTTCCTTACTAAAAATATAATAAAAGTTCTTTTGTCTTGCAACCTACACAAGCATTCCTGTTTCAAAATTTTAAAACAAAAAAAAAAATCCTTCCCGATATTATAACATTCAGTCTCTTGCAAGTAAATGATTCTTAGTACCTGCAACAAGCCTGCCAGTGCTCTGAACTCTCCTACTACATTTAGACAAGCAGTATCCCTTGAGTACRATTTGCCACAAGAACCTCTGTTTTTAATAGCATGCATTAATTCCTCTGTCACAAATATTGGTTACACAAAAACAGGTTTACTTACCAAAAGCAGACCGACACTTTTAACCTAGTACCTTCATAGATATTTTTATTGAGATTTGGAAACCTACCATTCTCTACAGGTTTACAAATCTACTTTTGATAAAGCTTCATCTTTTAAAACTTTCCTGGGGAACTGACTAACAGAGGGAACGTAACATGGCAGAGACATGAGTGTGGAAGTTATTTACCTGTAGGCCAGGGCCAATGCCCAGGCACATGCAGCACAGTAAAGGCTGTCGTGCACTTTTGCCTTTTGGTTATCCCCAAMAGTCTTGGTAGGGAACAGACCTGTGGTTGGGCTTTGATGGAGCAGCAACGTTGATTTAACTGGCAAAAGGAATAAATAAACAGGCTATTAACAACACTGTTTCCTCCAGTTTCTAAATAGATTTTCAGGAGTAAATCAAGGTGTCAACAACCTGTCAGAGCATGCACAACATAAAACAAGAGGAAGAAAGGTAAGGAGAAAAACACAAACATTTTGTTACACTGTTTTTTCAGTCCAGTTAGACCTTTTTACACAAAAACTCAGCAGTATTCAAAACTATTTCTATGACTCTGTTCTAGCACAACCCACTTTGTACAGAATTTCTACAATGCAACCCAGTAATTTCCTTTTAATGAAAACAGAGGGAAAAGGTGACTACAATATGTCAACTGTCCCCTCCAATCATTTAAATATTTAAACCCTCCAGAACACTACATTCATAAAAATTACATTTCTAACTTGGGCCAGATGACTGTATCAATATTCATAAAAGATGAAGGCAGTGAGTGAGTGAGTAAGAAGAAAGGACAACTACAACTATTTAACTGAGTACCTTGATATAAAAATAGATTAAGACAGGAATTTTCGGGTTGCCAAAACTAGTTAGAAAAAATACTAAATATTACTTTAATTCTTTTTGTACTTTAATAGTTTGCTTTTTTGGAATTGTTTTTCCTAAGATTATATAATAACCAGCATGCTACAAGATTGAAACTAGGCTTAATGGCCCCAAACATGACTTTCTAACAATAACCTGTTCAGTATAATACAGGAAAACAGGTTTTTTTCGCAGATTGTTATCAAGCATCAATTTTAAGAAGGCCTCTTTATTGTCTATGTACTAGAAACTAAGTATTCTAAATGAAAATTACAAAGTTTTACAGCTTTTTGCATTATATTCTTCAGTGTCTTGATATCTTCTAACAAAAACTTTGATAAAATATTACCTGAAAAAGTCAATATAGATTATTCTAAATGAAGTATAAATCCAATAGTAAATTTTCACTGTGGCAGCAGCATAATTACCTGAGATAAATAGCAAGCACCATCAGATTTGCTGCTGCCAAGTGTTAAAAAAGCAAATTGAACTGCCATCTCCTCTGTAAGAAAGCTAAAAGTAATGCACCTACAAAAAGCAACAGATCTATAGAAAGGCTGGGTACAACTGGGATTTCACTTCAAAAAGCAGTTTGAATGAAGGGAGTCTCATCCCACATTTTCAGAATGATGGGAAAATTGTTCACTAATCTATACTCTTGCCTGAGTAAAACTTAAATTTTAAAGTCAATTGCACAGCCATTAAAAAACACCCTGATTTGAGATTACAGGACTTCATTACAACACAAACCTCYTAAACCCCAAAACAATCAAAACAAATCATTTCTTCTTTAATGGTTTTGGCTTAAAATAACCTCATAATGAAAAGAAAAACACTAAAGCTGACTTTAAAGTTAGCTAACAAATAAAATTTCAGCACAAAAATACATTATGGTACCAGTAAGAACAAAAAACAACTCCTCACTGATCACCTGCCAAACTGTTCCAAGTACTACAAGAAAGCTTTTTTCCATTTAAATTTTTCCTCAGCTGTATCTGGTCAATGCCACAATACTAAGCTACCCCTTTATCCAAAATAATTCTAAATTCAGTCTTACAGCTGGGCTGGATTTTCAACATACATTTTGATGTTCAGCAAGACGTGCAACTCAGCCCTCCTCTTTGCACCTTCAGACTTCCAGCAGAAATTTAGGAAACTATCCTTAAGTAGGAATAATGTGGCACTGATATTTATCATGCAAATRTCAATTCTAACTCACAGCCASGTTAGTTAAAGCAGTATTAACTTACCAATTCTATAATAATGATTTAATTTATCCCACAGACTTTCCCCCTCTGGCTTTGGAAGGTTAATACACTTTAGTGGCTCATAAATTGAACCTAAAATAAGAAAAAGAAAAGCAAAATCAAGATCAGAATAAGTTTCACAATTCTAATATTGCTAAAAATTACTGCATAGGGTACTTTTTCACATTTGTTATACAAAAGCACAATTTATCAAATTTCAATTGAAACAAGAAAGTTATTTGTACAATCTCAGAGAATAGATTTCTATACACATTTTTTCCTGTGGTGCCTGTCTATACAAACCAGACCTCCACCTGCATCTCCAACGCCTTCTAGATACTCAGCTACAGCAAATGCTACATAAATGTATAGTTAATTATAGAAGAAAACTATTAAATGCTAAGAATTTTCTAAGAACATTTTCTTAAAACTTAAGTACACTTCTGAGAAAATTCTGAAAGATATGCAGAAGAACAGGAGAACAGGGACAGAAGTAGGCCACATTTAGCTACCCCTACCTGCCTTCTAAAATGGTGAAGATGTCCAACACAATCAGTGTTTTACCCACCCCATCCTCGTTGGCACCCACCACCACAATTAGCCCAGCTGATCTCATGTCTTGAGTAAGAGTTGGCTTGTTCCCACATGCTACTAAAGCTTAAACAAGCTATTCAACAGATAAAGCCCCCAAATTACCTATATTCCAGAGAAATACAGTGCTTTCAAATCCCCATCTTTCATTCTCGGTGTCCCACATATTGACTGCATCCCTATTTGCACCTGAAAAGTCAGTTTTACTGACAGCTGAAATGAGCTACCTATTAAAAATTACTTGGGTGAACCATTTCCAACTTCTAATTTAAGAGCAGCATACTGCTCTCCTCCATAAATCACTTGGCTTTATTCAGTGTTGTGGATGGCAAGATCTCCAACGGAGCCATGTGACAATAGGAAGAATGAGAATTTTCCCGTTCTGGACTGCCTGCTGCCCCTGTGCAAAGCTCAGGGAATGCCCTGCCAGGGAAGCCCAGCCAGCCAAGCACTCCTGGCAGGACACAGCGAGCGCTCCTATTCATGGTGCCTCTTTGGCACTCCCAGCACRTACCCAGGCATCAGACACGAGATTGTCCACATACAGGACTCTCATCCACATGAAATGAAGCAAATGAAATGAAGAMAAGTGTCCCAGAAACAACTGGATGTGGCACTCAGTGCCCCAGCCTAGTTGCCGAGGTGGTGTTTGGTCAAATGTTGGACTCGATGATCTCGGAGGCCTTTTCCAACCTAACTGATTCTGTGAATGCGTATGGAATGGTGACAGGAGCTTTATGAATCAAGTCCTTGGGTGGGGAGACAAGAAAATGTCTCTTGCCCTTGAAGAATTCAAACCTCACCCCCAAGTTAGCATTACTTTTGCTTTGCAGTCACAGCAGTAAAAAAAAATCCACCCCTCCCCAAGTAGGCCCCTGGGTGCCTGCTGTGCATGGATGCTCTGGAGATGCTTCCCAACCTATCTGAGCCCCCTCTCCAGCCTTTCCTTTTCTCCTTGGGAGAGGTTAAGTTAGAAATAACACCTGCATGTGGGAAAGGGCCTGATAAGGAAGCACAGAGAGCTCAGTTTATTTGAGCCGCCTAAAAAAACCAAGCCAAAAGAAAAGAAATTGTTCTGCAATGGAAAAGACAAACTTGTAATATATCACACCATTCATATCTTCTGTTAAAATAAATAAATAAAAAYCAACATTCTGAACCAATTTAAATCCATTTTTCAAAGCAATTTTGTTTTTCTACTACTTTTTGCCTGCAAATCCCTGTCCATGAGATGATTTGTAATTTATATTGTTATATTATTAGTTCATTTATGTTGCAAAAGCACACAATACAGTGAGCTCCAGTAACTGTAATTTTGCACAGTAATGTAGTGAAAGGACAAAATACACAAAGGAAAAAGTTCTTCAGTGCATAGAAAGTAGCAAATTTATGAGAATTCATTTACTAGATTTTCAAAGGCAAAATAAAGATTCTTACTCTTAGATTAGCTAACCGTATAACACATGCGTAGTACACCATCCTTTGGGTGTGAAACAGGTTCAGAATGTCTACTTCTTGCTGTTAACCCAGTATTGCACCAGGAAACATAGCTGGGTATTCATAGGCAAACACACACATACACACAGGTCAAAAGTTCCTAAACCAGAATTGTTCTAATTTAAATACTTACCAGACAATCTGTGACCCTCTGTGGCCAACAGAGAAACAAAACAAAGTTATCAAGAACAAAAAGCATATCCTTCTATTTCAGAGCATTCAAAGACTTCAACTTTGTGCAGAAAGAAGATTAAACAGAATAGAGAGCACGAAAATGTCAAAACACCACCATCTACAAATTACATTATTTTAAATGTTTGAAACTTTAATAGAAATATAGTAAAACAGTCAGAGTAGACTGTTGACAAAACAGAAAGGTGAAATGAATTTAAAGTTCAAGACAACTGACAAAAAATAAACTTGTATGCTTTCAAAGTATCCCCTGAAATTATCCTACTACAAGGAGAACTTGTTTAAATCTAAGTTTTCCACATATTTTTCGTTAATTCCTCATTAGCATCTATATAGTTTATGTTTTGCTTGGGTGTCTACAGCATTATCCTGAAGAAATCATGTGGTAAATTATATTTCATTACTATCACAACCTAATCAAAGCAAGGAACAGTCAGGACAAACAAGAAGCTGCTCCTTCCTTGTGCTTTTGGAGTGAGCCCATAACACAGAGGAAGCTATTTTTAAGATGGCTAAAAAAAGCCTGTCTACACTTTCATCCAAAATCTATTTAATAGTTCATTTCAGCAAGACAAAAATCTGTCATAGAAAGCTATTTTCAATTACATATTTAAAATAGGTTTTCAGACTAAAAAAAACCACAACAAAATGACAACAGCAAGACTGTAGCACTCTAAACATAATAGAATGACATATGCAAATAGTACCCTGGAGGTCTCGGTTTGTACGTTAGCATTTGGAAGAAACAAAATAAGGACATTAATTTTAAATACTGTTTTTCATAAATACATCACTTCACTGTAACCATAAAGTGCGGGTTTTATTTTAGGTAAATGAGTAGATATGCTAGAAACTAACATAAAAATCTATTCTGTTGATTTACTATTTCTTCTGCTGTCTAGTGGTGTAACAACCCCATCCAACATTTAAATAGGTATGTGGGAGCTCAGCTTCTCTTCCACAAAGAATAGAGTGTGCCCATTATTTCCTTACACCACAAGTGCATTGCTGCAGGCAGTACCTACTTTAAAGTCAGTAAAAAACTGATAGAAAATCAAAGTGGTGCTTGCCGCATTAAAATATTTAATGTCTGATAAGAGAACATTCAAAATCTTTATCCCCAGTCCAATTAAATCCATGTTTGTCTTCAGATATTGCACTGACTAAATACCTCTCATTTCCTACCATTTACACATTGCAGAGTAATATGATTTCACCAYTCTTCAAGCTGAATAATTACTAAAAAGGAGAGACATTTCCTTTGAAAGTATTAGAGAACAGGAAGAAATCTCAATCCTATGTATATACAAACTCTGGAGGCTGAAAATATTTTGTCATCCTGATGTTAAAGTACTTTTCCATCCACCTCATTTTTATTCCAGTTATACCTGAGATTAGCATTAACTGCTCTTCAGGGAAGAGCTATAAACTGTCTACATGTTTAGATTCAGAAGCTATGGCCAACATGGCTTTAAAACAACTCTGCTCCCAAGTTTGTATATACAGAAGCTTTGAGCACACACACATCTTAAAGAAGTCAGTAATTGTGGATATTAAAGAAAAATAGGCATTAGAATGGAATTCTGGACCTAGTCTATGGATAAAGATTTGCATATTTCAACAAGGATGGTTTATTCAAATTTTTCAAAGTACAAAATTCATATAAACAAACACTTCCCCAAAGTTTTATCACAAATGGAAGCAACAGAGCAAGAACTTTATTTCCAACATTTCACATGCCAGAAGAACAAAAGAAAATGTTAAGTTGCGTTATTAAATTGGAACAGGCCAAAAGAATAAAACCTGAGAATACAAGACTTCTTTGTAAATTTGATAAGAATTAAAATTGACCACAGCCTTTAAGGTGACACTAGTTCTGGATGTAATCAAACACTTGAGACAGGARCAAGCTCTGGATCTCAGATCACTGTAACTTTCATTGCCCAACATCAGTATGGGCAATGACATCTTCACATTACAGAAGTCATTGGGACCAAAGAGGATTTTATTTCTTCTCACAGCAAAATTCAAGAAATGATATCACACGGGGATTTTTAATCACTACATACAGGAGGAAACTATGATCTCATAGCTGACCCTGCTTTGAGCAAGAGGCTGGAGTAGGTAACATGCTGACAACCCTTCCAGACTGAACTGTTCTACAATTCAATGAAAACAGGGTAAGGAAATATCAGGAGCAGGGCTTGGAAAGGAAGATGCAAAAGTATTAAAGTATTCCTCTACCTGAATACAGTAGGAGTAAACAAAAGGTACAAATTGTTACCCAGGTTGACTGATGATAACACAGGTAAAAATCTTGTAATAGCTTCATTTAAAYAGCACTGAAGCGACAAAGCTTTCAAAGTGTCATTTATCAAGAAAAATCATGTATTAGACTGTGCAAGTAATTCAATTAATATTTCATAGAATCCTAGAATAATCCTGAGTTGAAATGGACCCACAAGGATTGTTAAAGTCCAACTCCTGGCCCTGCACAGGACACCACCAGAGTCCCACTATGTGCCCTGAGAGCRTTGTCCAAATGCTTCCTGAGCTCTGTCAGGTTTGGTGCTGTGGCCACAGCCCTGGGGAGGCTGTTCCAGTGCCCAAACACCCTCTGGGTGAAGAACCTTTTTCCTGATATCCAGCCTAAACTTCCCCTGACACAGCCCCATGCCATTCCCTCAGGTCCTGCCAGTGGTCACCAGAGAGCAAAAAGAAAAAAATATGCACCAATTTATTTTGTCCTTCCTCTGTTTCCTAATCATCTGAAGTTAGTTCTCTCTACAGTATATTATACTTAATGGAAACGACTGATTTCAGGATTTACAGTWACTAACAACACACAGAAGCTACTGAACACCAGAAATAAAATACTGACCATCGTGCCAGTACACAGGAGCTTCACATAAGCAAAATGCCAAAGTCTACCACACAAGCCTTGTAAATGCTACAAGCAAGGCAGGAAACCATTCAGGATACTCAAGGCAGRCAGTGCCATTTCTGAGAATTCAAAACAATAGGTGTTAAAACTACTAAAAATGTTTATTTTGCATCATAACGAGAAACATCAAGTATCTATGCAATAATTAGGAAAAAGTAACTTTTTTTTTACACTGTCAACACATCACATGTTCTTTGACATTAAGAGAGGCAAAAATGAAATGCCACAGGCAGGGCAGGGAAGTCCAAGTGACTCAGTTGTGTCCCCTTACCTGGTTACTGTCCCTAGCACTTGTGCTGCACTGTGCCTACACAGGGGTCCTGCCCAGTCTGCCCCAATCACACAGTGTCACATATGGATACACCTGTTCCCAGGCAAACTCCTTTCAAAATACACAGTAATGGTCTTGACAATCTCATGAACTCCAGCTTCCGTTATACCTGAGGAGAAGCTGTGCCAGGGGCCTTTACTTTGCTTCCACTTAATTTCCAAAAGTCAAGCTTTGTAACCTATGTCTGACCGACTAGAAATTTTATTTCTTATCTCTAATCCAGTCACGTTGGAGGTTTTTAGGAGTCAATTGTAAATGCCATTCTTAGGGCATCTTTCACATGACTGTCATCTTAAAAGAGAAATTTGGGTTCAGAGGTGGTTACACTGAGAGATGCTGACAGTAACACAAAACACCAACAAAACAAGAGATTTGACAGTAGATTTCAATCTAAGTGGATTACAATTTTCAGAGATTTTCACTGAAAGACTTCAAATTTTTAAGTTCTACCATACAGTGCTAAAAATCTGCTAACACAAAACACCACATGAAACAAAACACACAATTATTTCTTGTTGAATTAAATAGCCACAAACAAAAACAAAACACAGAACTGCACACTTACCAAATTTTAAAAAAGCATGCGCAGAGGAGGCTCTGTCATCATCCAAATTGGCCATTTCAAATTGGTGCAGCTAATCACAAACGTCTCAGGCTAAGCTACAGTAATTTTCGAAACTGTTTAGCAAATGTTAAAGGCAATCAGCATTAAATTAAGTGAAAGCAATGTTAGTGGAGTTATTAACATGACAGAGTGCACAGCACAAACTTTCATTACATCTTCCTTCTTCTACACTGACCTCTTGGTTTTATTTTGCTTTTACTTCCATAAAACTTATCTCAGTAATAGGACACAGTTTAAAAGAAGTCCATCTTTTGGATATTTGACATGAGCTTTGTTACTCAATGGAAATTTCCTACAAACACCAAAAGGTGATGAATACAATCTGATATATTTCAAGATTAAATAAAAATACTGATTTAACTAGTGCACACAGAGCGTTAGGTAACATTGATGGCAAGGAGCTAAAACTCTCCTTAAGAATAGTGCTGCTTTTATCCTATGTGAAATCTACACCAGGATGTTTCTTGCAGTCTCGCTTATGGCACTGAATATCTCAGTTATTTGAGGTAGGACATCTTCCACTTTGGAATGTACAATAAGAAAATAGTGTTTGCAATTATGATGACAAGTTTTTCCAAATCTTTAAAGAAGTTTATGGTTTTCAAAGTAATCAAAATTTCAGGGGCTTTAGACTAGTCGACTACTGAATATCTTTATCATCTGCTTCTAATCAGAATAGCACCAAATGAAAGAGTATTTTATTGCTCCAGGAAGGGATTTAAAAATTTCTCAATAAAATTTGGGTTTACTGGCAAAAATGTAATTTATAATTTAATATGCATAGACATGAAGGTACAGATTACCTCCTACAGGATTGAGTCTTAAACGATACATTGCTGCTGGCTATAAACATGAGTCACTCGTGCACTTCAGGCACGTGTGTCTACTCCATGTTTACTACATCTTACTCCAAGCATCACACTAGAAAAAAAAATAACCCCAAACAAAAAAGTGCTGTTTGTGAGCTGTTTGTGCAGCACAGGCCTCAGCCAAACCAGAAACATATGGGGCAGTTATAGTCACTTTCTATGATGATCCCAACCATGTCTCCTTTCGACAGGGCCAGAGGAAGTAAAAAAAGCTCTGAGGTTATAGAAATTTCAACATACTTATAGATGCAGCAGCAAACTTGRAAAACAAGAATATTTTTATTTTTAGGTATAAATGTTACCTGAAAAATGATATATAAAACTGGATTTTTACACCAACTTTACTATCAGAAAAACTTTTCAACTAAAGTAATGTTTATTTCTCGAGTAACTTTCTTCAATTATTATATAAAACTCCATGAACAAATCTCTAGACAACCTCTGGACAAAATCTGTATGAACTGGGAAAGAAGGAAGTGAACTACAATAATAAACTGTCATTGCACAGAAGACACTTTTTTATACATTTAACAAAAAAGTAGCAGGCAGCAGCAGTTAAGAAAAACTCGGCTGTTTAAAACCATCCAAATGCCTTCTGCAGACACAGGGCCTGACCCTGCAGGGGAATCCCGAAGTTCGTGTGCTGCCCTGGGACTTGGGATTCGAACAATCCAAACACGCAGCTGCCAGACTTGACTCTGAAGAGCTCTATGGCTGCATTTGTCACTCAACCTTCAGATCAGAGCGCCGTGTAATCATAACCGGCCACAAAGTAGCAACTCGTTTAGTGGCCAATCTCAATCGTGGGATTTGCCAATCAATACTATACACAAATTGAACTTTTAAAGCCAAATTAATCAGACCAGTCTTTAAACAATCAATTCTTTAGAGCCCTCAGAAAGCCTCATTTTCCTGTCCCACTGTCTGACCAGTCATTAGCACAACAAAACCAACCAAACATGCAAATAAGTAACAATTGAGTTTTACAGGCATGTATGGCATATAAATAAACACAGAGGGATCTTCTGGAAAACTGTTTCCACTAGAACAATTAAAGCCCTACTAAGATTGTATTTTACTTTAATAATTCAAACCCCGAGTTTTTTGAAGTTAGAAATTCAGGCTAACTCGGCAAACATCACCCTTTCGTTTAGGCCAGAACGAAGCTGCCACACAGTCCACGTTCAGAACAAGAAATTCCCATGTTACAAAAAAGTTACCCTTATCTAAGGGAAACCTGGCAAAAGCTGGTACTTTCCTCTAAACACTTCACCTGTTCGACAATTGCAACACTTTATACAGCTGCA
This sequence comes from Amblyornis subalaris, assembly GCA_018881555.1. Lineage (NCBI taxonomy): Eukaryota > Metazoa > Chordata > Aves > Passeriformes > Ptilonorhynchidae > Amblyornis > Amblyornis subalaris. The sequence continues at coordinate 2,939,644 of JACAXG010000027.1, read as the reverse complement.
ATAAAAAACACTCCACGAGCCGCTGCCTTTGCACCCGTGGCCGCAAACGACACCTGAGCTGCACCTGCGGCTGCGCCTGCCAAGGACACGCGGGGCCGGYCACCCCCGGGGTGTCCCCCGTGCCCCTCACGGCCGGGGCCGCCCCGGCATCGCCACCGGCGACAGACGCGATGGGGAGGGAGAAACAGCGCCGGGACGGGCTGGGAACTGGGCAAGGAGAGCGGGAGCGGGGCGGTGAGCGACAGGAGCCAGAGGGATCCCCGGCGCTCCTCCCGGGCAAGCCAAGAGGTCAGACCTGAGCGTTTGGTGCGAGCGCGCAGCTCCAGCATCTTCCAGCTCACGTCAGCCATGTGAGTCGCCGCCATCCTGGCGAGATCCCGGAGCGATCCCGGCGCTCGGTGCGGGGCGGCCGCTCGGGCCCTGCCTGGCTCCCGCCGTAAAGCGGCTCGCGCAGGCCCCGCCGCCGCTGCCGCAAACCGCGGGCCGGCGCGGCCGGGCCCGCCCCGCGCTGCCGTCAGAGCGCGGGCGGGGCGAGGCCGTGCGCGATGGGGGCCCGCGGGCCGAGCCCGGCGCTGGCCCCGCTGCTGGCCCTGGCCCTGGCCCTGGCCCTGGCGGGGCCCGCCTGCGCCCTGCAGAATGTGACGGCGCAGCTCTTCGGGCCCGAGGCCCGCGGGACCCTGGCGGCCTTCGGCGACTTCAACTCGGATAAGCAGACGGACCTCTTCGTGCTGCGCGGCGGTGAGTGCGGGCCGGGGCCGGCGCAGGCCCRGGGACTCTGCGGTCCCTGCCGGTGTGAAGGGGGCCGGGGCCCCAGAGGMAGGACAGCCCCGGGGTGCCGCCGCCCCTCTGCCCCGGAGCCCCGTGGGGAGGCACCAGGCGCTGTGTGACAGCGGTGCCGCGSGTCTGGGGGGTACGGGACGGCTCTCCCAGGGGTGCGAGCTGCCCGGCGAGGAGCAGGGAGATGGACTCGCTGAGCCCGACGCTCCCTGTGGATGTGTGGGTGACAGGCTGCTCGTTCTGTCCCCGAGCACGGCCGAGTGCCCGGGGCTGTTCGCTGAGGGCCCGCGCGGTGAGCACAACATTGTTTGCAAGATGAAATTGGCACTTCCTTTGCTCCCGAGATATTTTCTGTGTGGGAAAAGATATTTTCAATTTGCACTAAAATATGAGTTCACATAGGGCAACACATATTTTTCTTTAAAGTTTAATTCATGGTTGTGAAATAATGTAAAGAATTCATCCTGCGACTTAAATGGTCACAAATTGGTTTTTTGCTCCTGCTTTCACAATATTTTGGGAAACGAAGATGAACATTTCACAGATGTGTGGAAGATAAATTGCACMTTATCCTACCTTGAACCACTATGTTAAGGTGGCAGGGTGGATAAATTTGTTACACAGCTGTCACCTGCCACAAGTTTTTTGGCTTCAGGTATGGGAAGACCTGAAATCAGACCTTATTTTTTGTGGTCAGTGTTATTTGCAGACGTTAATCTTGGATTATTTTACTTTCTTGAAGCTACACATTAAGATAATAAATTTATTCTCAAATTCACCTTTTTTATTCCTTCAATCTCAGAAATGCTTCTCTAAGTAGCTTTGGTAAAGCATGAGTGACTTTCCCATCTAGCTGAGTTATTGAAATGCATGGCTCCCTGGAAATGCTCTACTGGCTCATCTACTGAAAAAATGCTTAGATTTCAAATGAATGTCCGTGATAGGAGATTTAGTTTTTATTTTCTTATCTTTCAGATGAATGCATATAAAAATGTGAATAGTTATAAGTTTTAGAAACGAGACGCATGGTTTCTTTGTGTCTGCACAGGAGCACTTGCTAAACCCTTTCCTATGTAATACTTAGTGTAAAAGTTGGCTTGAAATAACCTAGTTGAAAACATTATTTTTTATAACTTAAGTCTTGACAAAAAGTAACTTGAAAAGTTTACAGAATACCTTCAAAACAAAAGGTAATAGACAGTTCTAAATAGTAAGCTTTTAAGTAGTAGAATAATTGGCAGCCAGTTGTAAATAGTGCAAGGAAGTGAGCACTGAGATGACACTAAGCTATGAGGAACAGTGGTCTGTAAAGCAGCCCAGTCCTAATAATCCTAACCCCTAATAAGGAAATGGGGATGATGTCTTGGGCTTTTTGCTGGATTGATGTTACTGTTCTGATCTTGCATTGCTTCAGCTGAACGAGAGTAGTGTTCCATATGCTCAGATATATAAAAGAAAATCAGGTTGTGCTCATRCCTTGGTAAGAAGAGGTAAACTCGCTGAATGTTAGAGGTAATCTAGATCCAGAAGTATCTTGTTGCATGACCAATTCAAAATTACCAGTGGAGTCTGGGTTTAGTCACTTTTTGAAACTAAAAATATATAAATAAATGGACTGGTGCRTACACTTACCTGTTTTGTAAGTCTATGCATGAAATGGGTAAGTGGGGAAGCTCATGCTGGTTGCTTCTTCTACCTACCACCTCCTGGTTATGTTTGGTACCTCTGCTGGTAGTACAGGGCAGTGAGTGATCGTTCCCCTGTTCACCTCCTGCATTGGGAACTTCTGCAGTATTCTCACACAGATACTGAGCCTGAAGATATCTAAAGTGTTCCTGGTTTTCACACCCTCCAATGTACTTTCTTCTTGTGCTTTCATCCCAAAAAGAATACAGAACTGCAAACAGCATTTAGGATGTGTGCACTGTGGGTTGATGTAGTGGCATAGTAATTCYGTTTTCTGTTCATGGAGTAATTTTTAGAAGTTAGTGTGCTTTGACTATTGATGAGCACTGATCTGAAATTTTTATAAATCTCTCTTTAATGGCCATAAGATCTCATTTCTCAGTGTTATAGCTAACTTGGAACCCGGTATGTGTAAAAACACATTTGCTTTTTCATCATCATCATTACTTTATCAAATAGCTGATAAAAAGGCAGGTGTGAGTCTGTGGTGTGAAATGGGAATTACAAGTTTTAGCAGTCAGCCCCCAGGTTTGTTATCCCAAGCTGAGGCAGCCAACAGGCTCCTGTATCTCACTGTGTGCCAAGTCTTGCACTCAGCCATGAATGTGGCGTGCAGCTTGGGCAGCATGAGCCTGCCAGATGGGGCTGTGCTGGTCTCCCCTGTGCTCTCTGGAAGGGTTTGTTTTCATTTACTCATTTGTTGGTGTATTCTCCTGCTCTTAAATAGGTTTGTGGCAGTTGTCTTTTTTCTCATAGTGAGGAACCTTGTTTTCTGCTATTTCACAGCTGTGAACTTTGCTGCAGAATGATGCTCTTAAAAAGTACTGTCGTAGCTCAAATTTGGAACCTTAGAATTATTTTTTTATAGGTAATGGGTTTGTGATGCTACAGGTGGGTTTATTGGACAATGAAGAAAAGAAAGAAAAAAATACAATTGTTTCACTCTGAGCTATTGTTTTACTTGGAGATGTAAGTGCCTGTGTGTTGTGGTTTACTACATGAAAATTTTATTTCAAGTTTAAATTCTTCTTTATCTTCTCTGAATTTCAATTATTTCTGCAACATAAGATATAGGCTTTTATTTAGATTGTCCTGAAATAATGAAATGATGCTTGTGTTGTTGCCTCTAAATGAGGACATGCTGCAGGGGACCAAGTAACTTCTGAGTTTCCCTCTAAGTGCTTTTGGCAGCTGACATGGGAAAGCGGTATCGGATCCTGTATGTCAGAGACAGTATTAAAAGAATTAATTTGAGTTAGCTTTTAAGCTTTAATTAGTTGTGTGGACCTCATGCCTATTACTTTTCCATGTGTAATATTTTTTAACTCATAATAAGAAGTTTTAAGTGATGTGATAAAAATAACAGAGAGAAAGTTCTAACACTAAACCCCCAAAGAAGATTCTTGATATTAACATTCCTTTGAGATGCAATTAGCTTTGTAAGTTGTGTTGAAGTGCTCCTTTTGCTTCCTTCTGAATGAGGAGGAAGTAGTGTGGTGTGGGACATCTTTCAAAATTTTTGCTGCTGTGAGGAACGGTTATTTGTGGCATCGTTGTTTAAATGTTGGGTTTGTATATAAACCATTTACAATCTTCCTCTGTTATTCATGGTCTGACTTGCTTTCACAGGAAATGAATTGGTTATCTTTTTGGCTGACCAGAAGGAACCCTACTTTAAGCCCCGTGTTAAGTTACCCATGAAGTAAGTATGGATGTTCAATGGTGAAACAGTGTATGTGGCTGTTTTCCTTGGAAGTGCCTCTGTGCASTCAGTGGAATTGTCTGAGCTGTTGTATCTCTTTGACTTGTTGTTCAGCTTGCCCTTAGAGCTCTAGTTCTTTGACCAGTTTCCTGATACGTTTTTGTTTTGTTTTGATTTTGTTGGTCAGATGACAGAATYTGTGGAGATGAGTTTTGTCCTTCATGTTGTTAACTAATACGTGTGACTTCCCACCCCCTTATGGAATTTTTTTGTTTTGGGTTTTGTCCTCAAATTAGTATTTACAATATCAATATGTTGACATATTTTTGCAGTTGATTTGGATCTTCAGGATTTTATTTTCTAGTGAAGCAAACTGTCATTCCATATCATAGGTTAAGTCTTCGTAGTGGGTAGTTTTTGTCTCAATCCCAAGACATGTTTGCAGGGAAATTCATCTACATACTGTAGTTACTAATGGAATCCAGCCAATATCACCTACTTTGCAAGAGATATGATGAATAGTGTTTGGGTATTTCTGTGTAGAGATCTGTTCCTTTCTAAAGTTTAAATGTGGCCTTTAAAAAAGCCTCAATTTTTAATTAATGTAAAACAATGTTTATGTGCATATATATGTCTAGCTTTAATATCCTGTAATACTATTATAGTTATTGCTTATGAATAATGCTTACTAATAGTATTATGTTTATTTAAAGCTGAATTGCCTTTATAGCTCAGCTGCTTCTTCTGTATTCTACGTATTTTTATTTTTCCTTATTCCTTCCTGTCTTTGAAGGAACTGATTTGTTTAGTGCATTAGAAATTATCTGCTTTTAATCCTTAACAGTGATCCGTGTTTGTGTGTGCAAAGCAGAGTCTGAGTAAGTAACCAAATAAAAAAAAATAGAAAGAACAAACAAAGGTAGGGAGGAGTGGTAGGACCTGGCAGAAGATAGGAGGAAATGGCATTGTCTTTAAAAAATTTTACCTGTGTCTGACTCCTGCTGTTTTAAAAGCTCCCATACCTTTATGTTCTTGCTCTTGGAATGCAACCAAAAGATCCTGCTCGCTGAAACACGTTTTTGAGGACTGGTTCTACAACAAATGAAAGGATTTAATGAAGTGTAGATGGCATTAACAAACAGGATATGGCTGAAGAATGCCTGATAGCTGAAGTTTAGAGTTAAAATGTCATTTTCCGTGGACAAAGACAGCCTGTCAAATGCCTGATTTCAAGATATTTTTGCAGTAGATAGAACTGTATCATAAGCCTGGTTGATGAAGGGTAATATTGTATTGGACCAATTAATAATAATAGGGCAAGCCTTTGGACACGCAAATGGTTTGAATTTTCATACACACATTTTTACAAGTATTTGCATGTGGGGGGTTTTGTTTTTAATTCCAGATCTCTTGGTGTCACMATAACCAGTGTAGTTCCTGGAGATTATGATGGAGATTCCCAAATGGATGTCCTCCTTACTACCCAGGCACCAAGTCATGGCAGAGATGAACTTTCAGTGTTTATTTTCTGGGGACACAACCAAACATTAGGTGAGTTGCTGAGACTGCTTATTAATAAGATTGTTAGACTTCTTAATAATTCAAAGCAAYGTCAGGAAGTTACAACTCATTTTTACAGTGTAGTGATTGTTTTTACAACTAAAATAGGGATTAGCAGCTATTCAGCTTCACTCCTGAATATTATCTTGCTGATAAACTCTGTTCAGTAATTCCTGAAAGAGAACAAAGCTAAAAAGCTTGCATGATATTATGCAACAGATATAACCAAACATTATTCTAATTTGGCAGTAACCTATTAAGGGAAGACCTGCTTCTCATGGCTTCCCCCTTCATGCATGTCAGCTTCACAAAGATTATTTCAAAAGATTTATCTTCATTTTAAAATGCGCAGAGAGCCTGGTGTAAACTTCARTGCATAAATTTTCAAAGTAGCATACCTAAACCTACCAACAGTAATACAACACTTATTTATGTTAAACCAAATTCTTTAAAGATAGTGACACACTAAAGTAGGTATTGGAAGAGAGGTTTCTAGAATCTCTGGTGCAGGAAGTTTTCAAGAACTTTAGAATGAAGTTTTCAGGTCTCTTAGCAGTGTTCTAGGTATAGCTGATTCTGTCTTTGGGTGGAGTCGTGGACTGGGTGAACTCGTGAGGTTTCTTCTGTTTTCTGTTGATTCTGCTAGGAAAGGATTTTGGGAAGAGTTTAGGATTTGAACAAGGACGGATGAGCAAGAGAAGATACTCTTTAGGTCCACAAAAACAACTGTGTTATGAAGTAGTTAGAGGTGAGGCAAGTTGGCCTTAGACACCATTGCYTCTGGCTTTATTCAGAGGTGAAACAAGCAACCTGGAAAAATGCAATGGATCAAATATTAAAAGAACAGCAGGTACCTCTGGTATTGGGAAGAATATGAAGGACTTGGATTGAGTTATGCTGTCTTGCTTCTGCAAAAAGCAAATATTGGGAGAAGCCCAAATGAGCATGKGGGGCCTGGAAGAGGAGTCAGAGGTTAAAAATTTGGGCAGTGTTTGGGGGGTAATGAGGCTATTGGGAAGGTATGTGGTGCCTCCTTGGTAATAGAGGTGTGACAGACAAGTCAATAGGAGGGGACTGTTGAATAAAATGTGGAAATTATAAAGAGAAACATTATGGAGAGAGGAGGGAAATGGGGATAATCTGGCAAGGAGTTTGGCCTRCAAGTAAAACTGAAATCTAAGGTGATTGGGACTTAAAGTCCTCACTTCCCATTTAGAAAGTCTACCTTTAATGCTTATTTCAAATACTCAGTATATATAATTAAAAATGTTTTTTGCAGTGGCAAAACATTAAACAGAAGTCTAACAATGTTAAACTTTTACCTTGTCTTCATCCCAGCTATTTCAGATTTCCTGTATCTATGTGAGTGCAGTCATACACAGAAATAAGATCTGGTTTAGAATGATTTGTTGAGGTGTTCGGTGGAGAGAGAAGTCAGCATTTTAACTGTAACTCTCCTTTCCTGCAAAATTTCAGGAAGCCATKTAGTTGTTTCTATTCAGTGGTGCCTTTTTTTAGTCATAAAATTGATGGTTTTAAATGAATAGAAGCATGATGTCTTAGTTGAAAATGCAAATGTCAGAACATGTTGGTAACTGAATTAAGTTAATATTTTCTATTTTCAGATCTTAACCATAAAACTGTGTTAAATAAGACTTTTCATGATGAGCCTCTAGTAATGGAGTAAGTATGACCTACTTTTTTAGAAAACCACATTTATAGTGGTGACTAAGAGCAACTTTCATGTGTTTTAATGCTAGAATTTGAAACACATGCTCTTTATCTTTAAGAACAGGGTGGTTTGTGTAATGTCAACTKATCTAACAAAATATGATGAACCAAAATAGTTACCTTTGTAAGTCTTGTATATTATAGTATCCTGGCAATTGTAACTGCATGAGCTTTTAATTTCAGTACTCTAAGTTATTCAGAAAAAGAGACATTCATTTTTCAGTGAATTTTGTAAAGCAAAAGCCTTACTGGCTTACTAGAGTGAGCAAATATCCCTTTCACAACATACTTGCTTCTGTGTGAAGTGCTGAACAAAAGTGGGGGGAAATAGAGCTGGAAAGCCAAAGCACAGGGGTAGTGTGAAATACTGAGAGACTTTTAGTGCTACCACCAACACAGACCAGCAAGGACTCGTGGCTGAGAGTTCTCCACTGCTAACCAAGCACAGGTTAACTTAAGAACAGCTAATTTGAACTCCTGTAATGACTGAGRTGGGACTGAAATAGTTTTCCATTTTCAGCTTTAATGGAGACTTGATTCCTGATGTGTTTGGTGTCACGAGTGACTCGAGCAAGCCGCAGGTCCTGATAGGCGGGTAAGCTGAGGGGGTGTGTGTGAGCATGGCTTTGATAACTTGGTCGTTGTGCATCCACTTCTTATTGAAGTGTAAGACTTGTGTTTGACTTACCTGTACAAATCTGAATCTTCTTTCATTTCCATGTATCTTCAACTATTCAGTGACTCTCTGCATCCCATCTTGAAAGTGTTATTTTATAGGGGAAGTAGACATTCCCTGAGAACTGAGAGAACAGAACCCCTATTATTTGACATCAGAATAGGAGAATTGTTTCTTGGAACAGTTATAGTCTCATTTGTTTAGTACACTTTGATATTTAATATTATAATCTGTGTTATGGAACTTTTACAAAAGCTGCTTTTAGTGTAATGGATGAAGTGACAGGTTGATGATGCAAGAACTACTGAAACAGATCTTATAATTAAATGGATGGCAAAAAAAATACACAAGTGTTTGGAGTAAACTTGAAAAATTAAAGCTCTCATTTGTCTGGGAAGGTTGGACAACATAGGAATTCAAAAACAGGAAGTGCAGGGTGTAAGGRTGTTAAGCTGTATATATTATGGAAAATATTGGGGAAGAGATTTATGAAGTGACATAAAGTAGAGGCAACGTTAAGTAGCAATACAAATTTGCATGCAAGTGATGTTCTCTGTATCACAACCTTTGTGTTAAGGAGTGCCTAAGGCCACTCTTGRGCAGATAGAAGTTGACTGAAATCTTATGAGATGAGATTGCAGTAAAGGGGACTAAATTTCATTATTAAAATTCTGCTAGCCATGAAATGTCTAGAATGGGACCAGCTATCAAATACTGGGATAAAAATAAAGACATACTTAAATGGTTAACAAGGACTATGCAAAGGGTTATTTTAAACTGTTTTGTGTATGAATGCTGAAATCAAAGCATAACAAAAGATTTTATCTTTACTGGCTGAGAAGAACCAGTCTGTAACCAAAAAATATAACTCAGCCATGTTTCTACTATTGGGCAGGATGCCAAAGAACTTTAAATCTGTCGTTTGAAAATAAAAACCCCTATACCTGTTGTTCTTAACTGGCTCTTTTCCTAGGGTAAATAACATTTAGATGTGTCAGGGGAAACTATGCCCTTCTTGGCAATGTGTTTTTGGCCATTAATCYCAACTTGAGTTTTATCACCCTACTTACACTGGTGGTTTATGAAACAGATTTCAGATTCACAAGGATGTTTCTGAACACTTTGCATATAAAATATATTGTATGAGCTTTTGAAGATGTGGAGAAGTGGCAAAGATTTGTTTCATTTTGTTGAAGAAATTATTTCAGTAGCATCAAGATACAAATAAACTTACTCATCATAGCTGAAAATAAGACAGTGCTATAGGTAACAGCATAAGCCATATCTTGTACATGACAAACAGCTTTGTCATCTGCTTAGAAAAGCATTTTTCTATTTTAATCTAAAATGTTTTAAAATTTTTTCTAGAGCTGTATGACTAATTTCATTTGTTATCCACAGAACCGAATACATAGAAAAACCTACAGAAAATATTTAATTATTTCTTTAAGACTAAGTGATGCGTTTTAACTTTTCTAAGATTTAGTTATGATCTGTGGGAAGTAATCACTTTTCTTACCATAAAATGAGTCATGGAAGAGAAGAACTTCAGTAATATGTATGTAATGTCACTGGAATAAACAAAGTAATTCCAGACTAATAGTAGTAATATCTATGTCCTGCTGTTGTATAGTGCACATTGAGATTTTCCTGAGTGTGTTAGCCAAGGGTTCTGAAAGTCACATATCTCATGATTCAGCCACTGTGACTTCTGAAGGATTTGTTGCGTTTCAAATCGCTGCTAATAGGGAGGTTTGCTGGAAGTTCAATCATTTTTAGAACAGAAACCAGCAGGGCATATATATTTATAAATAAATAAATAAATAAATGTATCACCTGCTTGGGAAATTACATAATTAGCTTGTAGTCCAYCGTAATGTGAGAGTTTAATTCATGTGTTGATTTTTAAGTGAGCTGAAATGAAGTGTATTTACATGCAGCAGGCATGAGCTGCTCTAACAGCATGTGCTCACTTCTGCTCATCTTTATTAATCAGAAAGTAGATTCCAGAAGTACTTGCAGAAGTAAAGCTGTTTGAGGAAACTGGGAAGGACAGGGATCAATGTCCCAGGATTTGCAGTACAGTTGAAGCTTTGGCACAAACTATAACTTTGTGGGTAGTGATACTTTTCTGTGTGAAAAAAAAGTTGCTTTAGAAAGTTAATAAAATGGAACTGAAGCCCCTGAGCTATGAATCATCCTTTGCAGAACCTTTCAAGCAATTACTTTAGTTACTTGGTATATTGTAAGCTAAGTAGTAATTTTATCTTAGCATTAGGAGAGCATGCTTTCTGTCCAATTTTATTTAAAGTTTCACCATTTTTAAATCTATATTATCATGATTAACAGTCCCTACACATTGATGCAATGTATTGCTTTTTATTCCTGTCTGTAGGAACTTGTCATGGCATGCTGCGTTGGAAACTCAAAGTAAGATGTATATCCCACACTCCCATGCCTTTATAGATTTAAATAATGACTTCACTGCTGGTAAGTCATATATGTGTTAAATACCATCCTAAAAATAATTATCACTTAGTATACAATGTAACATGTTGCAAATTCTTTCAGTAATTATATTATTTTGCTACTTCTGATTTGGTTTTTTTAATTACTTAATTTTAATATCTACAATTTGAAAATTCTGAGTTTTAAAAAACAACTTTGAGATTAAATATCCTAATAATGTTTCCTACTTCTTGCTGAGAATCATAACTAATGCTTGTTCTGAATGATGATGTGTTCACCATCACAGTGTTGTTTCCTGCTCTTCACAATGCTATATTCTGGTATTCAGTAAGCAACTGAACCAGGGCTGCAGTTTCTTCATCTTGAGTCTGAAAATACTTTGATAGTTTGATTCAGCAGAATGTTTTCAAGACTGGACTTAAAATTTTTCTTCAAGATGTCATTATGACTTCATTCGATTTTGTTGTAGTTAGTTCTATCACTGATAGAACTAACTGTATTCTTCCTTTATTTTGTTTGGGAGGTTTTTGTGAATGCAATTCAGTTACCATGATGAATCTGTTTATCACTTACATACCTGATTCATACTTCCAAGCACATTTAAATATTGTGCTAAACTTAATTTCTTCACACACTAAATTAATTCTGAAGTGCTTTATCATCTGCTAGATGTGCAATGTACATCAATTCATAGATGGTAATTTTTAGAAAGAGAGCTTATCTTTTTACTGTTTAGTTGCATGGGAATGAGAGAGGAACGAGTCCATAAATTTAATTAAGACGCTTATAAATGTTGGGGATTAAGTTAATTGCTTTAGCATGCAGTCAAACCTCAATATTCAGTTCTGGCACATTGCTATGTGAAGCTGTCAAGTGGAAATTCCAGCTGGAAAATTAAATATATGGTTGCTTACCATAATCAGTGTCATGTAATAACCAGTTCTAACACACTTAGCTCTAGAAGCCTTTTGGAATTTTGTTTTCATGGCATAAGCAGCATAGATGAGCATTCCGGGTCGCATTTGAGTTGAGTACATTGAAATCTAAACTCAAAGGTGAGTAAAGGTAGGAAGTCTGAGTTTCTTACATTGATCGATCACAGGCTGATCAATTTTTCAAGGTTTCTGACAGGTGCCAGACTAAAGAATGTTCCAAGTGCTAGTGCTATTTGGAAGCTCCTCTATTAAACAGAAATGAGAGTCAGGATCTTTGTGTGGGTAGTGCTGTGAGCTYTTATAGACTCACATCTATTTTTATCTCTCAAGATGTGAGTAGAAGCTTCTGTGTAGAAGCACKCTTCCCATAAAGATCCTGACTTTTACTTCCTTGTAGCAGCAAGGCTGTGACACCTTGGGCTGAGGTACTACATTACTGTGTTATGTATAGTGCTGTGGGAAGTGTTATGTTACAAGAACCTGAGGAAAATTGTAAGGAAAATAATTCATTCTGAGAAGAAAACTGGAGAAAATATTACCGTATTATTATTTTTTAAAGTTATGTTTTACTTCTAAGATGGAAATGATAAATTTTTTTTACCGTCCCTATGAAAATTGAACTAACTGGGAAGGAGACATATGTTGCTGAAAAATAATATCAGTATATCTGATATTTCATGACTGATGTGTTTTTCCAAGAGTGCTTTCTGCCAAAATGAAAAGTCACCAATCATCTGGTCCTGCCTGCATATCTATGGCAGTTCCCTGACATCAGCTCTGGTAACTACTTGGAACTGGGGCTGATGAGGAGCACAGTTTGTTTTCACTGCAGTTATTAGGCTGATCCAACTCGCCAGGCAGCATCAGGATTGTCACAGCCAATATGAGCACAGGGAAAAGGTTGACTCCTCTTTTAGTAGCAGCAGTTGTAGCCTGCCTTTAACCAAGCATGAAATTGTACCTTGAGTCTCACTGTGCCTCTTCCAAAAAATACCTGTGCAGTGTTCTCACCACGTCTGCTCTAATTTGTGTGAGTCTGTACAGTGTTGGGCAAGTGACTCATAGGCAGTCATCAGAGTAGTCAGATGATAGAAATTAAGGGGAAAAAAAGAGCGAAACAACAAAAGCACTGCAGTACTGGTGGGACTGTGATTCTGACTCTGGCAGGCAGGGCAGAGGCAGTGCTGGGGTTACTGTAGTGTGCCCACAAGCAGTGTGTTTCTCTGTGGAGCCTATTACTGCTTGGCTCACGAAGAGCTGGTGAGGAGGAGAGGATTCCTGTGACTCACTGTTCACCCACACAGCCATTCTTGAGTTGGAACAAAGCCTCATTAAGAACTGGGCTTGGTGCATATTAGAATCATATTAATTAAAAGGGAGGCATTGACAACATGCAGGGGAATATCTGCCTCCTGAAATCATGTGGTCCGAAACACTTAATAATCATGGTATTTGATGCTGCTGTGGGACTTTTGGACTGAACAATTCAGACTATTTACTCACAGGCAATGCTACAATTCATGAATATAAAGATATAGTTGCAACTACAATGGATGCAATGATTTTTGTGTACAAATAAATTACCAGGACATGCCATTTTGCTTGTTCTTAATGTTTTTTTGGGCCTTTTTTTAAAGGTTTTTCTAATATTCTGCAATATTTTGGGGCTCCTTGTATTCTGTAACAGATGCAGCCAATTTCATGATTTTTAGCTAGGCTATTTTTGGCAACTCTATCATTATAAACAGCTTAGGAGATTTAAAGTGTGCTTGACATAAAAAAAAATCCTCTCTGGGCTGAGCAGCTTTTTGCTAGTTTATTGCCTAACCCGTTTTCAACCTGCTGATATTAAACACTCAGAACGGAGCTTTTAATTGCCACACTTCTCATGCTCTGGGTGAAATGAAGTTGAATTGTTATGATTTCATTATATGAGAACTTGCTCATAAAGATGTGTTTAATCCCTAACAGTGCTTCATGAAAGGCTAACAGTGTAAGGATTTTATAATCCAAAAATCCTCTAACCACAACAGAGATAATACTAATCTTTCTTGGTGAGATATAAACTAGGCTGTTTCAGAGAGTAATGCTGCTGCTGTTTTTGAAGAAAGCATCCTCACGCAGAAGTCTCAGCTCCCTATAATTATGGATTCAGTAAGTAATTCTTAGTTAGACCAGGAATTTCATATAAACCATGCAAAAATTTGCACTATAAAACCTTTACCAAAGGGTCTATATGTGCTTTATGGATTGAGATAAGCTAAATACAAAACTTTGAAGTGTCTTCTGTATGCATATTAAGCATGCGTTGCTCCAGAGAGGAGTATCTGGCTCATGGAGTGGCTGAGTTGGGAAGTGATGTCTGGAAATGGTCTGGTCAAGCAGCCTATCATCATTGTCACTGTTGGTACATGCACTGAGATGGGCTGAAAGATGAGGAGAAAATGTGGTGGCCCTTGTTAGAATAGGGCTACTGGGTGTYTAATAATACATATTTACACTTGTCATTAGTTCTTTTTAACAGCTGGCTTGAGAAAATAATCTCGAAGCTAATAATAATAGGCTTGTCCGAACAGATTACCATCAGGTGTATTTTATAAAGCAAACAGTCCGGGTGAGCATTTCCGAAGTAGGATCCTCAAGTAARAAGCCTATCTTAAAAATGTCACATCCTCAAAGTGAAAAATTTACATCATGTGACTTAGGAAGTATTTGTACGGTACTTAACTCTTTTGACATAGAGTGAAGRAGGTAAAAAGTAACTTCTCTTTGCATTAGTCCACTCAGCTCAAAGTAAGAACTCGGCCTCTCTCAGCAATGTGTTTCAGATGTGTTGGTCAGGAGATGCAGATACTGGTCAGCTGAGGAAACCCCACTGGCACTATGGTCATTGTAGTGAAGGTTTTACAGCTGAAACACAGAAACAGGAAAAGTGTCATAGTTGGAAACTGCRGCCAGGGTAGGCAAAGGGACTTGATAAAGACCCTTGATAAAGAAATGAGATAAAGAAATGGGTACAGTGCAGATCRTGCATTTAAAGCTCTACTGTACACAAACGTTTGTTCATGCCATTGTTGATTTGCATCACAGTCAGCATTTTCAGTTAAATAYTTTGGGCCAAGCAGAAGTTTAAATTTAGAATGGGGCACTAGGTGAGCACTGATTAAACTGTCTTAACAGAAGCTCTCACAGGTGTATCAAGAGTGCTTTATCTACAGTCGAAATTTTTAGGATAGTGATTATTTTGCTGCATTTTTTTTTCTAATTAGCCAACTTCGTTACTTTTATTGTAAATGTCCTAAAATGTCAGATGTTTATTTTTGACTTAGAAAGAGCATTAGCCCTAAATGTAGTTCCTAATTACTTGGGGGGAAAAAATGGGATTATTAAATCATAAATTTGTTTGCATTCAAAGTTACAAGTCTTCTACCAAGAAATCAGGCCATGGCCCTACAGATACTTTTAAAGTGCTCAAATGCATGAGACAAACTGACTTGGACTGTGAATCCCACTGTAACTTCATACTGTACATCTGTCAATGTATCCTTGAATGCTATGAAAAATAGCTGAGGTTTTAAATACTCTGTGTGTCACTTGGTTATGTRATTCCACAGTTTGGAAATGCTGCTTTTACAACTGGTCTTGTGTTGAACACTAGCACATGGTGTATATAATTGGAGATATTTCTGGAACTGTTTATATAAAACGAAGGAAAAATCATAAATTTGGTTGGGGAAAACGAAAGTGGAAAAACCATTAGTCAGAAACAGCTTGCTGTAAGCTAATTGCTAGTCTCTTTACTGATTTCTGGTGGTTAATTTTCTTATGTTGTTTTGCTTTGGGAATTTAGAAACCTAATGTACCAGAACGTTCACAATGTGTTTTCTTTTTGATTCCCACTTCTTGGTTTAAGCTATAAATGTAGATAGCTTTCTTCTTGAAAGCCAATCGCTCAACTCACAGGTGACATTTCTGTTGTAGTCATTTAAACTTGGATTCGGAAGATACTGTAGTGCTTGATGTTAGATTCTCTGGTTATGTTTGCAGTGAGCTTCCTCTTCGTGGAAGCTGGTAGCTTCTCTGCACTTCATATTACCAGCAAMGCCTATTTTCTGCAGTAGATCTGCATCTATTCTCTATTAAAATAACTGGCAAACAAAGTATCTGAGTGGCATTTTAAAACTCAGGTGGGGYGTGGGGGTGGTGTGTATGTATTTGAAGTCAAATTGTTCTGTCTGGTTTTGCCCCCTCCCTTACATTTTTCCCAGAGCAAATATTCAGTAATGCCRTGTCACTGTGGCATTCCTTGAACTGGTACACTTTTTTAAATTTCTTTACTGAGAACAGTTAAGCTCTGAGAACAGAGCTTACCTATGAGTTTACAGTAATGAATGGAGGCAAAAAATGTATCATTTAACAGAGACAGGATATGTTTCAGAGGACTTTAGTCTGTAAAGTTCTATTTGTTTTCCATTACTTCTACTCTTTACATGTTTGTTATTTCTAATTAAAAATGCTTTGGGTGATATGATTACTCCAGTTCCTCCACTTGTTCCTTCACAGCGTTCAATACCATAGAAAGTTCCTGCTCATAAAATCAAACCACAGTTGGAATTAGCTGCATCTCCTGCTCCTGGGACTGGTCTGCTTTTGCCAATGGCTTCTCTAACTCATAGCTTTCCTTACAAAGAGAGTCAGAGGATGGGCAGAGATCTTTAGAGAAAAGAAACAGCTTTAGGTTTAACTTCTTTTTCCTAATCTTTCTAAAAGAGCCCATGATCTCTGCTATCTGCTTGGCAGTTTTAATTTTAAAGTTGCCATTATGAGGTGTCTCAAAAGCTATTCCTTTTGCAATTTTTAATTATATACTGATATAATTATATACACCAGGGAGTTATAATATGATATTTTTATGGGAATCAATAACTTAATACAGGTGAGAAGTAAATTGGTTCTGCCCCAAATAGCATTTTGTTGAGAAATATGAATGTGAAAATGGGTTCTGAAAGCACTCTTGAGGGTCGTCACTTTCTGTTCCTTGAAACAATGTTGTTGCCCTTATTCTGAAAATAAAGAGCATTTTGTCTGAAAGCTCATGTTTGAAGTACTAAAAACCAGAGGAATAGCCCCACCTGCTCTGTGTATTCAGAAGCATAAATATAAAGCATAAATCTAATTTAAAATTCTCCAGTTAAACAAGGCTTTTAAATTAATATATATGAATTCCTTGTACAGTAATTTTTAATAATGAAAGGGATTTTAGTGCTTAGTTACGTTGTTTATCACCTGTTTTACTAAATAGTTCCACTAAACACTTAAAAAAATTTTGACATTTGAACAGAATAAATTGACAGTCTCTTATTATAAGCACATTTCTTAAAAAATTCAGCCACACAAATGAGCTGGTTTGGAACATATGAAGTCCTTTTGTTTCACTTCAGTTTTTCAGAGGAGGCAGTTACTGTTTCATGTAAGTAGCACCAAAAATTCAAGTAGATGTATTCATTTTGCTCTGGGACAGTACTAACGCCAACTTGACACCTCTGAATACCACACGTAGAGTGTTTCTCTTCCTGAAAGAAAAACGTATGACAGAAGCATGAAACTTGCAAGGTTTTGTTTTCTACTTCCATGTAGTAAAGAAATAAAACTGACTATATCTAACTTTTTGTATAAAATTCAGTTTGTCCATACTAGAAGTATTGTACGACTAAAATTGTACAATTACAACTAAAAAAATGTAAATAATGGTTTTAATTTTGGCTTTAAATACTTCTTTTTCTGCCAGTGTTCAATCTGTAATGTAAATAGAGGAAAGTTATCTTTTTGTTGTCCTTAGGTTTTATGGCATTTAATGATTTTAGTACAGTGGTTGCATTACCATTCTGTCAAGACACTGCAAAGCAGAGATTTTTAGTTTGGCACATTATTTACATATGGGTACAAGCAAGCACATTCATCTCCAAAAGTAACTTCTGGTTAGAGAATATGCACAGACACACCTGTTCTTCCACAGGAATGAAAACATTTTGAGGCATGTTTGGAGTGTACACATGTATGTYCTAATTGGGTAATGCCTTGTACATGGTGGTAGTGCACTTCCCCCACTCCTTTATTAACTTAAACTTCTGAAGTAAATGTGAGATCAAGCAGTAACTTAATGTTGCTCGTACCCTGGTGGCTTCTCAAGATAGTCAGATGGTGAGGGTTTTTATTCTGAAATAAAGCCCTCTGACATTAAACAGAAAGGTCAAATCAGTCATTAGTGAAATGAATGCTCCATCTAAAAATAGTACCATTTTTTATAACACTCAAAAGTGACAGAAAATAACAGGGATAATCAGAAGCGAACTTGCAGCAGGTTCTGTATAGTCAGGTGTTACTGCAGTTTCTAGTTCTAGTAAGAAAAATCTTACTAGGAAGTAGGGTGAGTTTGTAATGGTATCTGTTTTATTTAATATTTTGATTAAAAGATCCATCAGAATTAGCCAGTTTGAAACAGGTTTTAGAAATACCAGCTGGGGTGCTGTTGTTGCTGTTTTCCTTAATGGCTCTTGCTGCCTTTCTCAACCAGCCATCAGTAGGGGACATACCATAGACAGGGATCGTGGAATCCTTCCCTTCCGTTGTGCCTCTGGGCTATTGCCAGTGTTTGGGTGCTTGACTGAGTGCAGGGGTAAAAGGCAGAAATGGATGCCCAGGAAGTGGGAGTAGAAAGGAGGTGGGCAAGAAATCCAGGCTGGAGGTAGGGAATTTCGATGGAGATGGTGAGGAGCTGGATGAATTTCTGCAAGAACAGGATGTTCATTTCGGATGGGCTTGAACTTCTTAGAGGAGGACTGACCTAGTGGTGTGTGGAATAAGAGAAGCATGGCTGAATTAAGAGGAGCCTAGGATTGTCTGCATGAGGAGTACCATGGGGTGAGGATCAGAGCTGAACCTGCTGTTGGGCACAGAGCTGTTTGTTGGAAACTGCCCCTACGTTAATTTCTGCATCTGCAGCAAAACGATTTGGAGGAAAAGTAGAAGTGTTTAAGGTGTTTGAATGCTGTCCTGCATGTTAATCCATCTTTTCTATGGAATTTCTTTGTTATGACTAATAAGCTGTTGCAATTATCACAGAATGGTTTGAGTTAGAAGATATCTTAAAGCTCATCCAGTTCCAACGCCGTGCCCTGGGCGGGGACACCTTCCGCTATCCCAGGTTGCTCCAAGCTCTGTCCAGCCTGGCCTTGAACACTTCCAGGGGTGGGGCAGCCACAGCTTCTCTGGGAACCTGTGCCAGGGCCTCCCCACCCTCACAGGGAAGAATTTCTTCCTTATCTTTAACCTAAACCTGCTCTCTTTCAGCTTAAGGCCAGTCCCCCTTGCCCTATCTCTGCCTGTCCTTGTCCAGAGCCCCTCCCCAGCTCTCTTTATGCCCTGGAAGTGGCTCTAAGGCTTCTCTTCTCCAGACTGAACAGCCCCAACTCCCAGCCCATCTTCACAGGAGAGGTGTTGCTGCCCTCAGATCAGTTTGGTTGCCCTCCTCTGGGCCCTGGGTTCTCAGTAGCTGTTTATCTTTAGTGCAGGTGTCTGGTTCCTGCACCCCCGTGACACAAATGTGATGCTCTTGCTGCCCAGGATGGGCCACTGTAGACCTTAGGAGTTAGGTAGAGCTTCTTTAGATATATTGCATAAAAATTGCTGGAAATGTATCTAGCTCAAGATGGGGTGTGCTGTGTTCAAATTGTTATTTTAGTGTTTGGGGATGTATCTGGCATGCCTTGGGCATTGATACAGGATAAATCTAAACACACTAAATAAACTCAATGCAGTCTAGCTGGTCAAGTTTTATGTAGCTTTCAAGGGAAATTTTTCAGTCTTCAGTGGGCSATATGTTGATACAATGTCAAAATTCTCTGATCCTATCAAATAAAGATAGATGGAAGTGCTGTGGTTCCTCTGTAATGAGTTTTAGGTTACTGGAGCCTGGAATACGGTACTTGGATAGCTTCTCTTTTACAGGCAGAAACATACATTCTAATAATCTCGTTCCTTTTTTTTGTAAGAATGAATGCTGAATTCAGTGTTTTTCTATATGTATTTACTGGGGATCTGATGTAGTAGAGCCTGGATACCAGCATTTTATTACTAAGCCAGTTAAATTAAATTATAGCCGAATTCGCTCATTAACTCACTTTTTAGGGAAGGTTGTGAGTAAAATGCTAATACACAGTGATTTTGTGTTGCAGCATTATCAGATACCTTCTGTATTAAGTGTTTGGTATATATTTAGGTTGATTTTCAGTAATGTAGATCTAAAATGCTGAGTAACGTCCATGTTTCCTTATCGTATTCCCAGGCTGTTGAACTCTGTTGATGAATATTCCCATTACTTATGTTGTTTTTATGTTAATCACTGGCTGTTAAATCTAGAATAGGAAAGTGTATTTAAATGTGAGCACACTTCACTTTGCATTTGTTTAAGAGAAACATTTCCTCTCAGACAGTATTGGGTTTTTACTTCTATCCATTCACTTAGGCTGTAGGTCTTAAATTTCAGGAAATCTGCCTGAATCTGACATCAAGATCTTCCCCCATCCCAACTATCAAGTATTTTCATTACCTTTGCTACACCATGTCACAAATTAAGGATGCAAGAAATGCCCCGCAGGCTTAGTCTAGTGGTCCATCCAGCTCAATATTCTTTCTCTGGCAGCAGCAGCAGGAAAGTGGGTTTTTTCCTCTTCCTGTTTCATATTCCCATTTGTATATCTACAATTACCATAGGGCTGTTAAAGGTACATCCTTGCCTGTTGTTTTTAGCATCCCTTCAGATACCTGCTGTCTGGTAAAAGTATCACATTTGTATTCTGTAAATAATCGCTTGTTAAGCTCCAGATTATTTGATTTTATAACCTGAGKTTGGAAATATCTCTCACTGTGCTGTTGTTAGGGTCATAAGAATTCGAACAGCCCTCAATACTTTGTCTGTCTTTTTAAACTTAGAGACCTTTATGGAATAGATTTTGTTTCTTACAGCTGAAATTGCAACCTGAACTGCCTTCCAAAGGCAGTGTGGCAGCATATCTTTAGACAAGTGACTTTTTCTGAGCATATGTAATTTGATAGGCATTCCTTGCAGGAAAAAGGGGTTGAGTTTTCTTGATATAGCTAGMAGCAAACCAGAAATGTTGCAGTTTTCAACATAATTAGTGTATTATAATACAAAAAGTGTAGAAAAGGACTGTATATGTCTTCATTGTTGAAGAACCAAAGTACTGATCATACAGATATTAAGGCATTTGTTGGCTCCATCTGTTCTCTTGCAGCTCTTATATATTTATAAGAATTTAGTAATAATAGAAACAGAAAGCAGTGGCAGTGAGGTGGGAGATGTGTCGTGGACACCATTCTTTTGGAAAGGAGATGCTTGCAAAAATTCTTTGCTATGGATGACAGGTATTTATCACAGATTTTTACTTGTTTCCTCTCTGAGATGCTGTTGGAGTCAAAAACTTACATTATCAAACCAGGGAGAACCATAAAGTAAGTTAGGTTGGGAATTAACTGGTTTAGAACACTATTCAGACAGGACTTGTTTTTTCTTACACATTTCTTTTACAAACTGGGGAAAAAACACTTGTAATTCTGAACTATAAAAATCTGTGAATAGTTATATAGAGTATCTAAATTGCATTACCTTCTTACACTGCTGCGGCAAAGAAATGCTTTGGTTTTGCTTGGTTTGAAATCTCTGACATTCKTGATCAAAATGGAAAATCACTTGTAAATAATAATGATTCGATTTGATTTCAGTACAAGAGAGTTTAATCCCAGAAACATGCATGAGCATTTCAAACATGGAGCTTCTAAGAAGGCTTAAGGATAAAAAGGAGGACAATTGGCAGTAAGGTACCAGTGGAATTGGTTCAGAGGGCTCTAGAACTAGAGGTGGTGTTGCTGTACCTGTATTAAATTGTCCTATGGGAAATCACAGCTTGTTACTTTAATGTAGGAGCAGCATGGCACGAGCTCCTCTACACTATTTTTAGAAGATTATCTGCTGTCTTYGCCTGCCTTTGCATTTTGCCAGTGCAGTGTGATATTACAGCAGCCTTGGAACTGCTCTGCTGTGTTGGTTCCATTCRTCCTATATAATGTTATGTGCCTCGAGTTAGGAAAATGGAGGGACAGGAGTACACAGAGAGGACCAGAGTGCAAAAGTAATTTACTGACTTTAAAGAGAAGCTGGTTTGGGGGGAGGGAGTTCAGTGCRAAACAGGAATGTTGCTGAATGTATTTGTCTTTAAGCTGCTGTAGAGACAGGCAGTGCAGGGTCCTGCACCTAGGAGGAACAACTCCAGGCACCAGCACAGGCTGGGGATGACCTGCTGGAGCAGCTCTGAGGAGAAGGACCTGGGGGTCCTGGTGGACAACAAACTGTCCCTGAGTCAGCAGAGTGTCCTTGTGACCGGGTAGCCCAATGGTATCCTGAGGTCCATTAGCAAAAGCATTGCCAGCAGGTCAGGGAGGTGATCCTGCCCCTCTACTCGGCCCTGGTGAGGCACATCTGGAGTGCTGTGTCCARTTCTGGACTCCTCAGGACAACAGAGACATGGAGCTCCTGGAGCGGGTCCAGCAGAGGGTCACAAAGATGATGAAGGAACTGGAGCATCTCTCTTTACAAGGACAGGCTGAGGGAGTTGGGTCTGTCCAGCCTCGAGCCTTGCGAGCTGAATTTCCAGCATGGTACCACTGGGTGAATTATGTCTTGTGTTGGCAGCGGTGCCATTTTG
Source organism: Amblyornis subalaris (assembly GCA_018881555.1). NCBI lineage: Eukaryota > Metazoa > Chordata > Aves > Passeriformes > Ptilonorhynchidae > Amblyornis > Amblyornis subalaris. The sequence continues at coordinate 2,917,327 of JACAXG010000027.1, read as the reverse complement.
TCTCATTCTGGGATAGAGTCCCAAAATATGAATAAACAGCATTACCAGAGGGAATGATGAGTTAGTGCTCCCTAAGACTACCCCTTGCACAGAGGACTGGGCAGAGAGAGGATTGACTCAGCAGCGAGGGTGGGAGGTCAGCTCTGCAGTGTCTGAAATGGAGTCAGAGAGGTGGTGGGGAAGGTTATAGTGCCAACAAAATGGCTGTGAGGGTCATCCAGCCTGCTCCAGCTGGTGAGCAAATGTTCATCCTTTGCTGTGTATTTAGATATAACACCTGAAGAGCCTGTTGTGGCATAACCTRTGTGCAGCAGAGTCCGGAACTAATTGCAAATTTCAGTACCAAGTGCAGCAAGGACAACCCTCTTTGAAATAATTATTTAAACCTCAGAAATGTTTTTCAGAGATAGAGTGGCATTTTGGCCTCTAGAAAGTGAGTTAAGGCTTCTGTTATTCCATGTTTCTCTTTTTCCCCCCGTGAATGTATTAGATTTTTTAAATATTTTTTTGCTTATATCTGATAGTAATCAATATTACAGCACAAGCTTCCTTCTAGATGCAAAATTAAAATTTGAAAGTATATATAAGTTTTCTAAGTTACATCTATGCTGTCTTCAAATTATTTTCATTACTTTTGTCTCACCTTCAAGAAATCCTTAAGTATCAATGTAGTTCATTCCAGTGAAGTGCACTATCATGCTTTTCATGTGTATGCTCTGAAGGAAATGGCCATTTCACATATTCAGAGGAAGAAAATCAAATGGCAGAGCTTTAACACGGTGTGGGGGAGAGAAATCTATAAGCAACATCTTTGTTGGTTTTTGTGTGTATGTGGGGTTTTTTTGGTTGGGTTTGGTTTGTTTGGTGTGGGGAGTGTATGGTTTTGTTGTTGGTTGTTGTTGGTTTTTTTACCCCAGAAGACAATATCCCTTGTTGTGCCATTTGAAATTCCCTGTACAGCCATCYACCTGCTTATTCAGTAAACTACCTCAGGGTAAAGCATTAATATTCTCTTTTTTTTATTTTCCTGCAAAGTAACCATTGTGTTCTAGCTCAAAGAATGGCAGTTGAAATTGCAGTAGGGGAGGAGACAAAGAAAAAGAAAACAAGTTCTTAAATCTAGAAGAGTAGTGTTCTTAAATCTATAAGAGTAGTTTTCTTAAATCTGGATTTCTTAACACTGGACTTCTTTTTTGTTTAATTTTTTGTATTCATTAACCTCCACTTTTTTTCTTTTAAAGAAAAGCTTTTTCTTCCCATTTTCTTAATTTGAGGGCTGTCATAAATGGCAGTGAATAAGCTCCTCTTTGGGCCTTGCCAGATAAATCCTTTGAAGCCCCATTTTGCACTGTTTGATGTTTGAGAGAATTTTATTGCATAGGAAGCCAGAAATATTTCTCCATCTCCTTCTCTCCTCCTGTCAACAGTGTATCTGTTTCTTAATTCAGCATATCCCCAGAAAAATGCTAGTTGATATTTATTTATTGATATTTATTTATACAGAAGAGTACAATCAAAATAGCTTTGAGGGGTGTGTTTTTAATCTTTTTTACTTAATATCTATGCATCTAAACATCACTGGAATATAATGCATTTATAACTTCTAAAATATAGATAATATTTTTTAAATAATCTGTATGTCTTGACTAAGTAATTAAATATTTGTGTGTGTAATCTACTTCTAAATATTTTATTTCTCTTATATTTTTTCTCGCAGATTTGTTCCTTACCACATCACCAAATTCCAAAAGCATTCAGTTTGAGACATGGGTAAATAAGGTAAGAGAGAAACCACAAATAACTGTTCTGTTGAAACAYAGACAAGTTATAAACCCCAAAAAGTCATCTTCTGACACTTAGAGTGATTTTATTCTTGCTGTCTCAAAGATTTTCCTTTTTTTAAGTAAGCTTTGTTAGATACAAGACTGCAGGTCTTGGGTAAGATTTTCTGGGACAGAGGTTCAAAATGTCACCTCTAACTATTACAATACGTGTCCAAGTTACAATTGAGAAAATCTGAAGTCTTGTGTTAACAAAGTATCATAACTGAAATTCAAGGTTGAGAAGTAATAGATCAATGGATTAATATTTGTTTGTTTATTGAGAATCTGCTTTTTTATTGCCTAACCTGGCCAGAGGCATCCTTTGTACCTCGTTATCCAAAAGGACTATAGCTAAAAGTTTACTTTTTAATGATAATAGAAAGCACTTAATGTGTTTCTGATTAGCTAAGGAATGAGTTTTTGAGGTTTTACGTGAAAATGTATCCCTCATATCACAGTGAGTCACTGCAGAACAGAGAATGTAGTCTTGTCTGTCATAGCATGGCCATCTTCAACCAGGCAAGAGTAATGAAAGCAGTGAGTCATGGATCTGAGGTATTTACAGCTTTATGTAGACTTTAAAAATCATTGGCTATTGAGTGTTAATRGATACACAAGGTATTTGTCCTGTCTCCTGTTAGTGGGTTGTTTGGTGGTTTTTTTTTTTTTATTTTCTTACAAATTTTGGACTCTTATTCTAAATATTATCCTGCATGATATATTTTGTATGGATAGACTTGCTTATCTTTAGGAAGAAAGAATTCTGTTCTTTGCAATCAACCAACTCAGTAAAATAGGTCATACATATCAAATGCATGTACATGTATATGAAACTAAAAATACCTTAATTGATCCATTAAAAGCTATTAAATTGCTCTTTGTAGAATGAAGTTGCTTCATTGATGCACTCTAAGATGCTGTTTAAATATTTGCCTATGAGATATGCTTTTGGGCCAACTAAGAGCAGGGCCTATTCTTTTTCACTGCATGGAAATGCATCAATTTTAATTTTTCTCATCAGAATCATTATAAATTATATGTCAAGGTAAAGATATATAGTCAGACATCCAGTACAAACAGTACTAACTGTGTCCAGAGTTGCATTGAAGTCTACAAACTAAATATGACATGAGTCATGTTGGATATGGATAACTCTGCACCATTCCCAGACCCTTTGGCTCCGTGCCTTCCTGGGCATTTTTGTGCAGAGCACTGTGCATGAGCTGATGGCAGTGACTGGGAAAGGGGGCCTTGGGTCATCTGACATGGCTACGAGAACTCAACATTTTAAAATGGGTTCATTCCACTTGTAATCCAGTTCTGTGATAAACAACGATCCGGCACTTCTTGTCTTTCTGATGAAATGTTGGACTATTGTTTTCTATTGTAGGCCTAGATTTTAATAACAGATAAGTAATATGAGTTCTAAGCCAGACCGAATAGAAAATTAATTTATTTCCTAATTAGAAGGGAAATCAGAATCCTATTTTTAACAGGTGTGCAGGTGTGTTTTTATGTATTATGTATGTCTATAAAATGCCATGTCAATATGTAAAAATGCACATTAGTATTCACAATCAGTTATCATTTAGATAATGTTGCTGAAATAATCCAATCTCTTCCTCCTAGCACAGGAAAATCTATGGAAATCGTATCTGAATACTGCTATTGCTTGATTTCCATAAGAATCCATGAAGGATTAGAAATGCAAAACCTCAGTCCCAATTTTGAAGAGTGCAGTTTTTTTCCATAGCTGAGATGTTGCTCTCTTAAGTCCTTCATTAGTGATGTGTATTTTCTTTGGTTTGAAAGTCAGTTCTTATCACTTGGTCTGCAGTTCAGTCTTTCCATCATCTTTGTCCTGTTTGCTAGGATGGGAACTTCTCTAAAGTTGGAAAAAGTAAAGAAATGCCGAGTGGTGCCAAAGTTGTTGGACAGTCCGTGTTTGCAGATTTTGGTGAGTTTTATTCTTTTACACTGTTCTGAGTGTTTCTTTTTCATGTTTTGGTTAAGTGCTCTACACTGGAGAACAAATAAGGGTGTTTAGCTCTAAATGGGGTTTTTATGTTTCTCTCCTTTTTCTCTTTGAGGTGTTACGTCTGTTTGTAAATCGTGAAATGTCTGGCAGTAATTATTAACAAATTCAGCTTTGGCTATCCCAGTACATTATGTATCACATGTATCTATTTTTTGTTGCTTTGAGGCGGGGAACAATACTAAATTTTATCAGACACGTATTTTATTTGTCATGATTTTATTTTTTTCCATAATCTTGTTCAGAAGACRTTATCTGATTAAATATTTCTAAATTCTTCACTTGTACAAACCAATAAAGACAAAATATAAATGAAATAAAATTACTTGAATAAAGATTGCTGGAACGTGGAAAAATCTTAATGGTTGTAGTTGAAAATTCTGACAGGCTTTTGGACAGGAAACAAATTTAATTTATATGTAAATCTATTTTTGCAAGGGTTAGTCAAAGCCTATATTTTTCTATTAGAATGTACTTTTCCAGTCAATTGTGGCTTATCAATGTGTGTGTCATGTTACAGAGAATGAGGCATGTTGGTTTTGTAGTGCAAAAAATACTATTTGTGCACTAAAATACCAATTTTGCAATGCAAGGCAAGGTGTTACAGACCTGATTCTGTTGATGCGATTGAATGTAAATAACTGCTTAAAAAACTAATTGACTATATAAATACAGCACACTTGTTAATAGTGAGACTGAGCCCCTCTTTAATTGTTGTCAGATGCTAGCCTTGTTTCAACATTTTCCTAAAAAACTTACTCTAAAGAAAATGACAGTTTTTAAACTTCTTAGATGCAGAGTGTGACTYGCCTTATGCTGCCACTTACAAGTGTTCTGAGGAGTTCTAGCAAAGCTGTTCATGATGTGAATGTAAGACACCTCTGCTGGATGGGTGATGGTCCTTAGATCAGATCTACAGGGAATGAAGTAAGGTAGAACCTGAACCGTGCTCCAGGCTCTTCTGTGAAATGTTTACCCCGTTTTCTAAAATCTTCAACAAAGTTTTTATAAAATATTTTACTATTTATCTTCAAATTTGAATACCTGTCTATATAATATATGAAGGAAAGAATAGAATAATACAGTTTTTGCAGTTAAAAAAAAATTAAATATGCTGGGTCTTTTGTAATAATTTTCCAAGCTGGTGTTCTGAATAATGTGTCTTAATAGGTACTAAATAGAAAATTTTGTATTTTTTAACAATGGCAATGTGAAAAGCAATCTTAATTTAGGATAATTTTATCTCTATGTTAGGTGACTAATGAGCCCAAATGATACATCATCATTTTAGAAATTTATAGTAATTAATGGAATTTTAATAAACTCTGGGATATCTTTGCGAAGAGAAGTGGAACTGTTCAAATGATAAAGGTAAAATTTTGGAAATGTGACTAAATAGAATGTGCAGTGCTAGAACAGGGCATAGTTTGGTACAGTCAAGTTTAGGAAGGCAGTGGCCCGGGAGTGCTGGGTTGGAGTTCCAACACTTCTTCCTTAATTTCCTGCTAATTATCATCAAATTCATAGGCAGAGCACCAGTGTGAGGCAACAGTGGAGCCATCTCTCTAGTGAGGATGAATGTCATGGGAGAAAGTGCATGCAAGGACTTCTAAAATGCCTGCAAATGAATGGAGAGGGACAGCAGATCTGCCAGAGCAGAGACAGGCCAGGGACCATCAGTGTCACCCCGGGAGGACACACCGGCCTTCTGAGCTGGTTACCGTGACAGGTCTCAGCCRCCTCATCTCTAAGAGAGAACACTCAGATCTTGCCATGTGAGGGTCCTGCCTCCTCTTCCTGAACAACTACACACGCACCCCATCATCTTCATTCCAGATCACTCTACTTTATCTGGGGGAAGGATGGGGAAAGGTGTAATGGTGTTTCTGCCCATGAATTTTCCTAAGCGAGTGAAGAGATCACTATAAATGTGTCTGTGTGCTTTGATAAAGGAACAACGTTCATCCTGACAACTGTGGAAATACTTATAACTGGGATTTCAAATCAGGGTACAAAATGAAGTAGAGCATTATTTTTTTTTTTCCTTCCATCTTCCTAGCATCAATTTAAGGTACTCAATACAACAAATATTTACTTCCTCACTGAACGAAGTTTTAGAGAATGTTGAAGTGAATATGGTACTAAAACAGCAAATGAGTAATGAAGGGATATAATCCTAATTTCCATGTTCTTTATGAAATGCAGTCTGAAGAAAGTTGAATAATATCCCACCATCCAAAAATCACGCTTAGACCACAACAGTTGGGTGTAAGAGTGGCTATACAGTAAATGGTAGGAGGAAAAAAAAATCTTTTCATTTTCATTCCCGTATTTTTTGTTCTGCACCAGTCCAACAACAAAGTGGCAAAATCTCACATTACAAGTATAATGCTCTATCACAGTAACTGCATTTACCTGCTGTGCTATGTCTGCTTACATTTAAATACTTCAAAAGGCTGGCTTTGAGAACACAGATTCTGCTTGTACTGAGCTGCAGTTAAAGACAATGCATTACTACAAATGGTTTGTCAGACTTGAATTTCTCCCGTTTTCAGTTTTCCATTTCAAAAATAATAATAATTGTTGTAGGTGAGAGGAAGTTAAGGTATGATGGTTTGCAGTTAGGAATTATATGGCTGTCTGTAATGGAGACTGATTGCACAACAAATCAAAATATCACAACAAAATGGAAAATGAGATATGTTAGGAGATAGTGCTGCCTTCTACCTCAGCAGGTTTTGCCAAGCTCTGTGTGATGCAGAATGTGCCGTATGCTTACACTCCGCTCTGCCACAGGCATCCTCCTCTTGGCACTGGGACACAGCCACTGGGACTAGAAATGTTCAAAATACAGTCACAAGCCTGACATTCTTACTTCTGTGTTGCCTGCCTCTATTTTTCTTCCCCTTTCTTGACATTTTCTGTACCTCGCGGCTGATGTGCCAACTTTGCCATTTGCTTAAGGTCTCAAAGTGTTTCGTGTCTCTGCTTTCACTCTGCTACTTCTCATGTACTGAACCCTGTGCATGTTGGACTCCGCAATGGTGTCAGGTCCAGACGTGAGCTTGGGGCTGTCACTTGTGCTGCTGCCTCCCCTCTTACACCCTCCTTTCTACTTGTACCCTGTTGCACTCCCGCAGTGCAAGATTCTGATTTACTGATCACACCTTCACCTTAGCAAAATAAGCATTGTTTCAAAAGGTTGCTTTATCTAACATTATTTCCTGCTTCCAAACATTTTATTTGAAGTAAGCTTTCCAGCCAAAGTATTTACTTGTCATTTGGAAAAAGGGGGGAGCTTTGATAAGATCCTGACTGAGAACTTCCAAAAGCAACTAATCYGGGGTAAGATTTCCTTTCTGAAACTAAGCAGGTTGAACAACAGCTATCAAGTATAAATTATTTGGATAAGTGGAGTTGGAAAAAACAGCAATTAGGTGACTCATGAGAAAGTGTCACAGATGTTAGTATAATCTTAGTACCAAGTGCTCTTGAAGTACTGAAAAAATAAAGGTATATTTTTTTCATTAAAAAAATACACAAATGTATGTTTGTATGTATCTGGAAGTCCACTACATTTCTATATATATGTCTATGTGTGTATTTTAATACAAAATTGTGTAGAAGCCTGTGTGTCTGTATCAATACATTTATGGCAATGGAGTAGACCTTAGACTTATGTCTAAGTTGGAACCTCTGTAATAAGTAGCACTCCCCTCTGTTACATGATAGTAGTGATTTGTACATTAATCTGACCAAAGGACAGGGAACAATTGACAAATTTGTATTGCCCTTTTAAAAATAAATCAGAAATGCTTTTTGACATTTATTAGAARTGGCATTTCAATTGATTAAGGTGAGCAGAGTTGGGCGCTAGAGAATTCTGCACTTATTTAGCTGACACATTGCTCCAAACAAGTAAGAGCTCTTCATTATTATTTTTTCTATTCTTCTCATGTCACTATGGTAATTGCAGTGCAGTGGTTGCTATAGCAAAAATGATTAATCCTGCACTGTTGTTATCTGTGAGCCAGCAGAGGCTTTTTATAAGATCTGCTTGTACTGTCTTTAGAGGAAATCATAGATGTTGTCTAGAATCCTGATAAATACTTGCAAATATAGAGAGTTTTATTAATTGTCACTTAAAATACTGGGAAAACATTGTATTTTTAAAGAAATTTTAGCATTTCAGACAATCTGTAAGTGACCAATATTTTTAGGCATGAGATGAATGTGAACCATATCTTGGACTCACAAACCTGCTATTTTCTTGTTAATTTAAAGATTAATGACATATGGTTTTTAAAGTAGTGAGTCAGAAATTATTAGCACAGGATATTGTGCTGATTATACAGTCCATTAATTCATTTCTATAGGAAATTGGTGTCATAATTGCTATTTAACTATGATTGGTTCAGTTGGATAGTGGGGATTTGTAAATCATCTGCTGGTATCTGATCTAAGAATGTAGAAGTTTGGTTAATCAGTCTTGATTTTGCTTAGTTAAGGCAAAGAACTTGGTTGTGGCCTGTATTTAAATGAGAGTGAAAATAGCTTTTTGAAATCAAACTTGATCATACTGCTCATGGTGTCCTTATAAGTAAATACAACACAAATCTTTCTTTCTTTAGGTAGCATTTAGCAAACTCAGTCCTTTCCTTTTTAGTCACCATTTGATTTCTTAGTTGCTGCTCTGTCTTTTCTCTAAATTAAGTTTGTGTTCACTCCTACTGTGCACACGTGCTTGCTTTTTGACCAAGCATGGATTAGGATTGTTAAAGTTCTATCCATGTGATTTAGAGACCTGAACTCAATTTTTTTCTCATCTTTAAAATCCAGTTATCCAACTAATAATCCTGAGAGAATCTTCTCTGTTCTCCCCCCTACCAAGTAATTGAACTGTTTCATGTATGTTAACTACTTGTTTGACATGTGGTAGTAATTATCACTTTCCTTGTAGGAAATAATAGCTCATTATTGCCAGTTAATTATCTTTAAACAGGATAACATAGTGCCTAACCTTTGGGGGTTTTTCAACCTTTCATTGCACTGTGCCAAATGCATTTTGTTGAAAGATTTTTGTTTAAAGTAGACCTTAATTATCCTGCAGCTGATAATASCTTAAATGCACTGCTTTTCTGCCTGCAGTTGCATTTTGATTTTGTACCTCTTCGTTTTGTCTATCAACTTCATTTTAGCATCTGAATTTTTATCTTCCTTCTCTTCAGAATGTTGCATCCTCAGATGCAGTAGCAATGTATCAAAGGAAAATTTTCATGGTACATTTTGGTAGATAACCCCTTGAGAAAACCATTCTGCTTTGAGCACTGTGTTGTGAAAATATTTAGTGCTCGTGTAGTCAATGAAAAGATTCTCTAAGAASCTTAAGGTGAGGATGACAATACTTCTGTGCATGAAATGCTCTGCATATGAGGAAAACTGCTTTTACTGTGGTCAGTTSGGATGAAAAAGATAGGAAGGTTGATGGAAATAAAGTGTTCTGAGAGACTTTAGATATGGAAGAGGTTCTTTTAGTACCAGATGCATTTCTGAAACAGCAGTGTATAGAGATACACCAAACTAATTGACATTTGTGTTTTAAGTCCATGAAAGTGTTTAGAATCTAAATCTGTCTTAATTGGTAACCAGCAATGCTGTTCAGTGATATCTGAATGTTTTATATGGAGTTCCCAGTGTCCATTTCTGAGGGGGGAAAATGAGTTTCTCATATTTTGCCAGGGTTTTTCACCTGTTGCTGACAAATGCTGGTATCCCCTGGGAAAAGGAATTGCTGTTGCTTCATATTAATTTTTGTCAAAGGGGCTTGTACATTAGGAATTACTTTACTTTCTTTCCAACAATAAACTTGGAGGAGTGGTGCACGTGGCACTTGTTTATTCATTGCTTGTTGAACAACTTCATCTCAGGATGGAATTTTTCTTTGGCAATGTTCATGGTTGATATAACAGGAGCTCTTGACCCGGGTTGAGCTGACCCAAGGAAGTTACAGCAGTGGCTTGCCTTGGTTACTGTTACCCCCTTCATTTCTCAGCACCTGAAGTTTTGTTGCCATGGGAGCTTTTAACCTGTGTAACATCMCAGAGCTCCAAACGTACAGCCAGGCTTGGGAGTTTGCTTTAACGAAATGAAACAGGTGAAACGAGCAGCTTTCAGCATAAACTGCAACAGGAATTTCAGTGATGCTTCTTGTTTAGTGTGGGAGGGGCTCCCATTGCATTTAATGTAGTTTCTTTTCCCTGCTTGGATTGCAGTTAGTCCTGGAATTTCCATTGGAGACAGAAGGCCACACTGTTGGCTCCGGTGCAGCTTGGAAGTCTCTGTGTGCAGTTTGCTGGCACGCTGTGTTTAAATGCTTCTTTGCAGTGGAGCTGTGAATATGAATTCTTTGGAAGGACTTAAAATCAGAATTGATTTAGTGTGAAGGAGAGGGTCATAGGGGTTTTTTTCATGTCCACAGAACTTTGAATCATCTGTAAATGCTCTTTGCATCTGTTTTTGAAGTTATGACTCACATTTTCTAAAAGCAGCTGACATTGATTGTTTTCATAATGTGTAATTATCATAGTAATTTATTATAACTGTCTCTGTGATGACCGTCTCGTTGAGTACCTAAAGGCACAGAGTGACAAAAGAATTCTAATGATTTTATTACTTGAGAAGATAAATTTAAGATAATCAGTTTTCAAACAGACCTTTATTTTGTTTGAATATCCAACTCAGTTGTACTGACTGTAGGGTTCTTACCTGCCGCAGAAGGCTGTTGTTTTTAGCACTGCCCTAACAGGGCTTTTTTCCTCCTTGTTCTCTTACTGTTCTTCAGAACTGTAAATGAAAGGCTTGTGAGAGAGGAGAATGAGAACTGGGCAAAGACAAGAGGGAGAGATGTRAGCAACCTAAATGTATGGTGAAATAAAAAGCATGTCATTAATTAGRCTGATTTATATTAAACAAGAGATGCCCTAACCTTATTTGGACTTTAAATCAACAGCAAAAAAAATCTTCTTGGCTTTTATTATAGTTTGTTGAGGATTTTTTTTTCTCACCCTTTCCAAGAGAACCTGGAAAACTGCACTGAAAAAGGTCAGTCATCATATAGGAYCAGGGCTAGTTTTGAATTTGTGTTCTCAAGAGAGAGCAGTAGATTCTCAATGYTTTGAGAACTTTGTGGTATATGAAGGGTCTTTTGTTTTTATGTTCAGAATTTTGAAAGCTGGCTGTCTTAGCCTGTATAGTGAACTTATTTCTARTTCACAGRATAGTTAGGGTTGGAAGGGCTCTCTACAGATCATCAAGCCCAACCCCCAACTTGCCAGAAAACAATTTCTTCTTATTTAACAGAACTGTAATAAGTTATAATAATCAGTCTGTGATCTCAGAATAACCCCAAAAAGTTCATTCTATTTTTGTTTTTAAAGGAGCAGAAGTAAGATTACACTGCAGTAGAGCTACAGAGCATTTAAATTAAAAAGATTTAGATCATACACCCACCAAAAGCTGTCTTGCTCTTCATAACTACAACTTTATCTTGCTGTATTATGAAACAGTTTTAGAGTGAGTGATCACAGTACTTGTCATTTTCCCAGGTTCCATTTTCTTTTCAGAGCCCGTGGTGGAAAGTACATTGCACAAGCATGAATCTAATAACCCTTGAACCTGGTTGCAAAATAGCAGTTTTGTGACACCTTTTTCCGTGTTTCTAAAAGAATTTGAACATTGGGGTTGAGTATGTTTTGTCTCTGTTTACTCGTGCTAAGTAAGTTACAAGTGTCTTTGCTTAACAAGCAACGTTTGTTCTGATACCTCTGGGTTTGGGAGGAGGTTTCTTGTGTGGAACTTTTAATCATTTGTTATTTGCTGATTCGGTTTGAAATGGGTTCTTAGGCTGCAGTACCTCAGTATTGCATTTGGAACACCTAACAATTCTAATTGCATTATGTTAGGTTTAATCTGGTTTACAAATTGTCTTCTGCTTTCTCCCATTCAAATTTACTTTTAGAATAGATTGAAAGTACTTGAGTTACGTTTTTTGCAAGTGTGAACATTCACAATCAATGTTAAAGCCTCAGCGATGTCTCTCACATATCCCTGGTGTGCTCCCAGGGATCGGCACAGGCAGTGACTTTGGGGTACTTGGATTGGGCTGCCAGCACTTGGCAAATGTGGGCAAAAGTGTTGGAAAGAAGGCTCTGTATCCATGGCTTTTGTTTGAAATACAGTGAACAGGCAGTTGTAAGTAATGATTCTCACATGATTCCTAGATGGCATAAGACTTCTAATTTTGTCTTTACATATTTAGACGTAAGTACAGGTTTGCAGGTGATGAGTACGTGGGACTGTTCCTTTTCCAGCCTTTTCTACTGCCTATAAAACTTAATCTTTATTAACCATGTAGTTACGTAGTATCATAGTCAAGCCAGAATTGTGAGTTGAGAACATGCTCATTAACAGTTGAGTTTTTATTTGTATATCAGAGGTGAGCAAAGTTGAGCAAAGTGCTAGCAAAGGACATTTGGAGTCTGGAGCGTTTGGGCACATCTACTGCTACAAATTACAGGGAAATTAGGAATAAGAATAAGCTCGAGATTTCCAGCAATTAGGACTGAGTTGGGTTTTTTTTCATCCATATAGCAATAGAAGGACAGACTAATAGGCCCCAGGAACTGAGGGAAGACTACAGAGGATCTCCAGAAATAGATTTCCTGGGTACACCTAGGCAGAAGGAGATCATTAAAGACATGTTATGCAAGATATTTTTTATAAATATTTGAAAACGGTGTAGGTCTGAGGGATGCGTCCAGCTGTTGTCACCAGTGCATGTTTTGTCACCTATGAATGTGACACTAAGCAAATGTGCTGATACTCCTTTTGAATTTCTGCCTTCCTTCTCCTTTGTGGAGAAATTTAAATTCAAGATCAGATTTTAAAATTGAAGGATGTTTATTYACATTGAGATTGAAACCAGGCATGAAGATGAGAAGAGTTTTTTGGGTCCAAGGTAAATTTTTTGTTAGTGAGTTTGAGCTGTTCAGTGAGCAACTGCTGGGGGTGTTTTTTGTGGGGTCTTCAAGATCAGTAGTTTGCATTCCAGCAGGTGCTTCCAAGGTGGGAATCATGTAAAGATTCAGAATGAAACATTTTCTTTCAGAACTGGAAAAGCTGCTGTATCGATTCATTGGTTTCACAGTGTCTTTGAAAAAGCTTCATAAATGCAGGAAAYATTTTATTTCTGGCTATAAAAGAGGGATCTGTACATTGTAAGATGTGCTTTAGAAATAAAAACTGGAGAAGAAATAAGATATAATATTATGATAGAGATGAAGAATGTTGGGCTTTTCTTCTTTTGATTGCTACTTTTCTGTAATACAGTATTTGACTAATTGTGGATTTTCTTAAACTACTTTGCTACAACTCAGAAGATATTCTTGTTTCATTGATGTCCTGTTTCCAACTACATTCTCAGTGTTGGAGCTTTACTTGATGCCTTTTAAATTTAAAATTTCTTCTGTCTGCTCTCACTACCGAACTAATGTTTTTATATCTCATTTCTTTGTGTACTTTAAATTCAGCTGAGCAATGAGTGTAAAAGAGGAAAATAAAAACCAAATGAACAAAACCCAAGCAAAACCAATCCAGTATCCATAGGATGGATATCTCTATCTGAAAAATTTTTGCGGGGTGGATGCAACAATAATTTGAGATCTATGTGAGCTTAAGAATGGCTTCTTGTTTTGATGAACGAACATCTTGTTTTCAAGATGTTTTTCAGCAAAATTTAATTTTAAAATAAACATTTTTCACAAAACTGTGCTGTAAATTTCCAACATATTTTTCTCTTATCTTGAACTTTTTTTAATTATTGGATTCTTAAATATATGTTACATGGCATTGAGAAGAAATTGCAACTGGAAACATGATCGTATAAAAGAAATTACATAAAAGGACCTGGGGAAATTCTGTCCTTCAATATGGAATATATATCATAACATTTTCAGTTGCAGGAACAAAGGTGTGCTGTTTCATGCGTATTTACCTTCTATTCATTCTTTGATTAACTGATTTTTTTTGATCAAGTCTTAAACTTGTAATTTATCTCAAACACCTGCATCTGTACGGTGATGGCTTCGTCTCTAATTATGTGCCAGTTCTGTCCTTACTGTCCTATGGCCTGGTTATTTTTCCAAGCTATGAGGRTGTTTTTGTCAATGCACTGTTCTACTCCTGAACATTAACTACCCAGGCTATCAAACTGAGTTATTGGCATTACAAGATGAATGTTTGCAGTATAAATAGAATCAAACATTTTATATTCTTCTCTGCTTCATAGCATAATTTAAAATGAGAACATCCTTGTTCTTGTCCCTTTCTAAAAAAGAGGAAGAAGGTTCTTTGTCCTTGTGTGTTATTCAAAATCTAAAATCACTTCAGACCGAAAATTTTGTAGAAATGTGATTAAAATATTAGGGTTTAATTCACATTTTATATTCAGAAAACACATCTCTGCAACTCAATTCAGTTCTAGCAAACCCTTCAATATTCCCATGGTTTATAATTTGGAAATGGAACACTTTCTTCCATTTAAGTTTAGAAAAAGCCTGTAGTCTAACAGTACTTTAATCCAGTTCATGGAAGCAAAGATTCAAGGGAGTAACGTTGTAATTGTTCTTGAATGATGCAGAAGGAAAGCAAACACCTTCAAAAGCTGATTTCAGACAGTCAGATTCAATAGTTGCTGAGTTGATGTCTCTGTTCAGTGGTAATTCTCTTTCCCATCTCTTTCTATGTGAACTTGCTGGATTTCTATCACCTAGGCTACTCCACATCCTAAATTGTCTATCCTTGATAACAGAGCTGCCATGAGGATTTGGGAGGGGTTTGGTGGTGACGTAGAATCATTCATGAAGCAGATGGGATGTAGGAAGCCACTAAAAGTTTGGCTTTATCACTTGGAGATATTTGGGGAAGTCTGATATTTTCATCACTCCTCCTCCCCTTATAACCCTCCTTTCCATCTCACAACTCCCTGATGGAATAAGGGAGGGACCCAGGAAATGTAACTATGCACAGATATTGATGTACACACACCCCCTAAAAGGAGGTTCAGCTGCATAGAAATAAAAGTTGGCAGGCTGAGAAAGCCTTTCTTTTAGTACAGGTAAAGTACAACAACAACTAGACAGTGATCAGGAGTATATTGGAAAATGAATAAGGGCTTCAGTGACTTTGGCAGATTATCCAGTTTTTGCATGTTAACTAAGGAGATTTCATCAAGCAATTTTACATAATCCACTTGCCTAAATAACCTGGTTTGGTTTTTTGCAAACCCAAGCAGTAGGGGTACCTGAAGCCCCTTGGTGCTCTCAGTATCTTTGTGGTTCATACAGAAATCCATTTCATAGAATGTCCATAAGCTACATTTCTGAAACATCAAACCAGTAAAAATGTAATTTATTGTGGGATAGGTGAGCAGCTGTCAGGGAGCCAGGCTGAGAGGACTTGTGGCTGTAACTTGCAATATTTGATAGATATAATATAGAATCCAGTGGTGGAAATGACTGAAGTAATTAGTGTGCCAGATGAGGACCTCTCTTTATTTCAGTGTTCACACTGAGCACTGCTGTTACCTACCTGGCTCCTCAGAACTGTACGGGCTAAGGGGCAAGTCAAAAAGGTGATTTTTTTTTTATTACATTGTGAGCTTTGATTTCATAGTCTGGAAAAGTGGATTCCCTGAAATCTTCCTGAGCTGGGGATACCATCTCTGTGGCAAGTCAAGTTTGGTTCTGGCCGGGCCTTGCGGCCGTGGTTATCGATGCAGCAGTTCTTGCTGCTGCTTCTTGGCACTTGCATTCAACTCCCCCTCAGWGTTCTCCTTCCTCAGCCCAGACAGGGAGCTATCCAGTGGTGTCCTGTCTCCTGCTAGGAAGGCAGCATGTTTTGGAATATGGTAGGCAAGGTCAAAATGTGAACAGAAAGATTTCTCCTGGAGCAGATAATGGACAGTAAATTATTACTTTTTTCCCCACTCTATGCTCTGTGTGTCAGAATTCTAGATGCAAATAATCATTGCTTGTTTAAATATTAAAAGGTCATTATTCTGCTAAAGGTTTTGGAAATACATGGATTAAAGGCGCTCAAAGAACATTTTTGAAAACCTGTAATTTACTCAAATTTACCTAATTCTGTAAGCCTGGGATTTATTAGCCATTGTGTTAATCAACTTTCCAGTGTTGTTTTTTGTGTTAAGTACAGATTAAGATATTACATGTGAACTCATGACTCTTCTGAAAGTCTTGCTGACAGCACAAGAGTTTAAAACTAGTTCAGAAAATTAAATAAGTTTTTATGGTGGACTTATGATAGTGGATTTGTATTAAAGGTAATTTTCTTCCCAACTGAGCACAGGGATTGGTTAAATTACTAAGGACTTATTCTTCTAAATATAAGCACTTTTCTCAGTACATCAGTAAAATTTAAAACCTTTTCAATATTACAGGTCAAGATGAAAATACATCGGCAAAGGCAATCTTCAAACAAAAGACCCAAATTAGATAATTAGGTTAAGAATTTTGAATAGGTCTAGTTTATCTCATGTAATTTTTCACATGTAAAAAAGTACTAAATCATTCACAACTGATTATTTCATGTAAACAGGGTTTCTGATTTTGCAAATACAAAGCTGATAGTCTTTTTTTCTCTTTGACAGATGGAGATGGACAAAGTGAACATTTGTTACCAGTCTGTGAAGATGAAACATGTCAAAGAAGTGCCATCTACCTAACTAAGCTGGGTTTGGATCAGGTAATGCGAGTTTGGAATAGCAAAGACAAAGCAAAATACTGTCCTTTGTGAAATTATGTGAAATAGAAAAACTGTTTTTCAGGAAAGAAATGAAACTTCCTCACCTGTAATTATTGAACACAAGAGATTGTTATTTATTTACTTATGTGTTCCCTACCTGAAAAAATACAGGTTAGTGGAAGAGGTTGTGTACCTAGAATTCTTCATACTGGATGATTCTACTCAAGAAAATGATGGATGCGCCTAAGGAGTCACTTTCTTGATTGCAAAACACTGCTTTCTAAGCACCATAACTGTCCCAGCGTGAGATGAAAAACAAGGTTTTTGCTAAGAGTTGGAAACAAATCTAATTAATGCAAATGAGCTTCATTAGTTTAACTTAGGGAGTTATTTTAGAGTAAAAATGTATATATACACACACACGTAATGAAGTAAATGTCCAAGTGGTATAGAACACTTTTTTAGGCTGTGTATCTTCAGGGTTGGGTTTCTGTTAAACTATTGCAGGTTCATTTGTTCATGACACTTCTGGATTTGAGAGACATGGTTATAATTCATGGAATAGATTATTATATTCATTTATTCATTTGTTCATTTATTTGAGTGAGTGATAATCTGTTTTAAATATTTACAGTGCCCTGATTTATAATAAAGTTACAGTGTACAGCAAATTAGCCAAATGTTTGTTGGATGCCTTAATAAATGTTTTACTAAATTCATATTTAGCAATGTGAACCTAAAGGCCAAGGTGACATAGAAAGTGCTTGTAGCTGACAGCAAAACCCACTGTAGAGTACTTAGAGAAAATTACAATGTGTGCCATACATGTTGCTAACCAAATTATGAATTACTGCTTATTCCCTTACTGACAAATTAAAAGTAGAATTTTGTGCTAAAAGTAGTACCCTCTCTGATCTATAATTCAGAATTTATAGCTGAACTTGTTACAGTCTGTAGCCCAAGTTTAGAGTGTAGATTTTCTCATTTAAAGAATCAAAATTTATAGAACACAGGCTGTACCATACTTTCCTACTAGTGAGGAAAATCACTCTGTGTAGGAAAGGAAAGCACACAACTCYCAGTCAGAGAATGACTGGGATGGAACAAACCATCAGTGTAAGAAAGAATAACTCTCAATTTGGTAACTTCTATCTTCCAGTCTTCTGATCTTGGCAGCTCTGTTCTCAGCAGTCATGTTTTGCTGTGCACGCTGTGTTTGGTTGGTTGTGAGTTGTTGGTTTCTTGGTTTGTTCTGGATTTTTTTTTTTTTTTTAACATTCATTCCCTGTAAACACAGAACACAGACAATAGATTACAGCATTGCTGGATGCACAGTGTTACAGCAGAGCTTGAGTTCTGGGTCAGAGCCTTTGTACAAAGCAGGTGGATGCTCAGTTTGTGATCCTTGCATTGCCTCTGGTCCGGGGAGAGCACAGGCTGCGGCCACGTGCTGGAACGGCTGAGTAGCTGGGGTGCTCTTTGCCAAAGGAGCTGCCCTTCAGCTCTCCGTTTAGTTCCTTACTCTTGATAATATAAGAATTAAAAGGCATTAGAGGTTTTCTGCTCAAGTAAATTTGAGACAAGTATTCTAAATCAAAGTAATTTCACTGTAGAAAGTCAACCCCACACAAACAGCTGGAACCACTGAGAGCAGCAGTGACTGAGGACCAGTTCTGGCAGCTGTTGCTCAGGGTATGTTCCCAGAAGGAAGTGATGCAGTAGTGGCAGAGGAAAGTGTGGGTCAATTTGCATGTCAGAATTTTCCCAAAGTAGAGTCTGTTATTGTAACCTGCTCTGAAGTAACATTGCATGTAGCCAGTTTTTATCTTCCTTCATTATTTCAGTGTTTTTGTAGGAGTAAACTGTTTAGTTACTAACACATCAGATATTTAACCTATATTTAATTTCTATACTTAATTTAGCAATTTCACTGTGTAGTTTCAATTCGAGAACAATTTCCAGGATAATGACTTTTGAGATAAAAATCAGCATTTAAATATGGTCACTGTATTTTAAACAGCGAAGAATCTAAGAGATTCTCAGCCTGTTAGAAAAAAGTATTAAAAAGTTTTTAGACTTTACTACAGACTTCAAAGTAATTTTACCTCCCTATTTTTAGAATGACTTTAATTAAAAATGACAGTATCAAATGGCATGCAATAATGACTTGTTCTGGCCTAACCTTTTTAAAGAATTCTATCTGGAATACTCTTTTCTTCCACTTATCTGGAGGTGATGGAGCTTTTTCTTCTAAAACTTTTTCTCTCTTCTGTTCTGAAAGAGTGGAAGGTATCGATGTCTTCATTCGTATGTCTGCAGCCTTTCCCATGTGTTGCATGCTTCCTTCAGGTAGAAATTTATTCAAACATGTCAATTCCTATATTGATTTGGAAGTGAAATGTTTAATTTCACTGAATTTGATCATTGTGAGATCAGATGACAAGCTTTGACTAAATAGGTTAATTTTCATGAGAAATGATAAACATAAACTCTGTGGCAACAGAGTGGAATAAATTCCTTTTGTTTATTTATTCACTTTACAATTTGAGGGAAATAATAAGGAGCCCTTGTAATGCAGAATGTGTTTCAACAAGGGGATGGTATCTCTTGTGGAACAGGTAGGTAATGATAGGGAATCTGTGGGAAACTGAGAAATTGCAAGTCTGTTATTGAAAAAATAGAAGATTCTGTATATCCATTCAGTTTTTGCCGTAGGGTTTTGTGGTTTATTTTTTTCGTTAAGAGTGTAGCAACAGATTCTTGTTTTCAGAATTTATTTTTTTTTAAAGAAACAGACTGATCTCAGATCTGAAAGATTTCAAATGACACGACAGTCTTCTAAAAAATATTTTGCCTACAGTAACTGGGCTTGGTTCTGTCTTCCTGCTTGTTTGCTGTAGCATTTGATGAAACCAAATGAGAAGCAGTTAATGCGGTTCCATGATAGTGTGTGATGCTTGGGGATGAAATGCATAACAATCAGAAATACACATCTGTACAATTAGTGGCTCTAAAAATTATGCTGAGGAGAGGTGTGCAATGGCAGGTCAGGCTTTGGAGTTGTTCCAGTCAGATCCTGTCTGTCAGTATATTTCTCATGATGTCTTTGGCCCAACTGGATGGCTACTGGAAAGCCAGGCCAATGTAGGAGAATTATTTCAAGGATAATCTTTCACCATAGGTTTTAATTTATGTAATGTTGTTTGGGTTTGGTGGGTTTTTTTTCAAGTATTAGAAATATCTCAGATTTTCTTCTTTTGGATGGTGGAGAAGAACTAAAGGCCAACAAAATACACACGAATGACTTAAGGAGATCCAGACCTACTCAGGTTTTAAAGGAATGTGAATGTTTCCATAGCAACAGCAGAATCACTGTCAGATCCAAGTGGAATCCTGTACGCTGTTTCAGATTTTGGCAGGTGTTAGGACACCTCAGACTTCTTTAAATTCACCTGCAACAGCTACACTCTTATCTGGGAAATGTTTTAAAGTCCCTGGTACTGTTTAATGTAGAAACTCTAGATACTGTGATATTCTTAGAGATGACTAATCTTTCTTYTAATTTTGCCAAGTATTCGGTATGATTTTTCATTTGTTTCCTGAGGCAAACACTATTATTTCAGTCCCTTCAT
Source organism: Amblyornis subalaris (assembly GCA_018881555.1). Lineage (NCBI taxonomy): Eukaryota > Metazoa > Chordata > Aves > Passeriformes > Ptilonorhynchidae > Amblyornis > Amblyornis subalaris. Next base: position 2,897,018 of record JACAXG010000027.1, on the reverse strand, counting down.
CTGAGAGTTTCTTTGTGGGCTTGATGATTCTTACAACCTCTCTTGTACAATAGAAAGGTTATAGCTTTATTCCTCTTGGAAATCTAGCAGGTCAGAAGTGGAACACAGCAGTGCATCCCACCACAAACCCCAGGTCTTCATGGTGTCATTCTCTAGGTCAGAGAGGAATGTAACAGCAGTGATTATCAGCTGCACTCAGTCAGTGTCAGAAGTTTGTCCTCATTCCTGTGTAACAGTTTAAAGGGAGGGAATGGATTCAACTGCTGTAGTTTTCATAAATCTCATATTCTACAAGATCCTCTCAAGTTGCTTGTCTTTCTCACAGCAGCCATGGGGCTGTGAGCATTGAAAACATGACTTTTACTGCTTTGGTTACTTTTTTCTGTGATTCTAAACCAATGCTGGGGATTGTCATCTTCTGAGCTTTGAACACCATAAGTTAATGGTGTAAAGTACAGTAATTTCCTCAGCTATATACGGGATTCAGGTGACCCTTGTATGCACTGAAAGCCTAATGCATCCTGAAATCATGGGAGTTATTTGTTACATGCAGCTGAACTGCAGCACACGGGGACTGAGAGAGGGAGCCCTGGGGAAAAGGACTTGTGTTACTTCTCTTGCTGTGGCAGCTCTTTCAGGCCACTCTTCATGCTCATCTCTGGCATTTCCAGAAAACSTATTGGCCAAGAATGGGCTACCAATTTCCAAACTTTGTGACCTACAGCTGGCTCCCTTGCCTGTGTTCTGTGGCCTGAAAGCGGCAGCTGGCTGGGGGTGGGTTTTGTGCTTTGTGGGTTTCTGGCCATAATTTGAAAACGAAGATGTGATAATCCCAGAGTGTTGGCTCAAAGACCTGCTCACAGGCTTTTGAGCAAGAGAAGTGCCTTTCCTGATGTATAGAAGAATGTGGACTTTGCAAGAAATGAGCCCTTTTTCAGTGAGTGCAAGGAGCTTTACACTTTTTTCAAATACTCCAGATCTTTTTCAAAATGAAAAAGATCCTGTTTTCACAGGGCAGGAAAACATTCTCTTTGCTACTTCTTGAAAAACAAATGTTTGAAGAGTTTAAAAACAAATTTTCAAGCACTTAAAATATTTTTCATGTTTTAGCCTACAAAATCATTAATTAAAGCATCCAAAATACCTATATAAATATTTTAAGTAATAATAGTGCTGCTATGCAATGGAATTTAACAGAAAGGGAAGAAATAAATCTGATTTCTCTGACTGAATTTTATGTGTTCATTTAAAATTTCTTTTAAAAATACACTTACTCAATTTTTCAGTCTTTTCTCATCTGAGCTGTGTAGGAGAAATCATATGATCAGAAAACTGGAAAAAATAGCTTTGTGTGTCCTCATTATACCCACCTATTTCTCTCTTAGAGTGAAATTAAAAAATTAGTTTTAGTCTTTTCCTATTAAAATAGTAACGGCAARCATGAAGCTTAAAGTAATTGTCTGGATTATCAAATACAAAAGAGTAGGAGATTTGTATTGTTGACAAACACGTTTTCATTTTTTTGCCTTTTGTACTTAAATATATGTCCTGAGGCACATAAACCATTAATCTTGCATTGCATTACACAATACTGCAGTTCATAATAGAAATCTACAGAAGGACTTTTCGCCAAAAGCATGGATTACTCTGAATTTCAACTGTCAGAATAAGTTACATCTGGTGCTGGAATGTGATCTGGTTACACCTTGAACAAGGCTGATGTTTTTGAACTGTTACACAGCTGCTCTTAGGAAAAATCCCACAGCTGGTTCAGTGGGATGGATGGCTTTAGTGTGTGGCACAAACGGTGCTGATGCTTGGTAGCAGTAGGTGATGTTTTGCTCACCTGTCTACATCTCATTGTAGACCTTAGGAATGTAAAACTGCCTTCTATGAATCACTCTGAATAGAGTAAAAAGAGAAATAAATTCGCATTTGTGCCTAAAAATTCATTTTTAATTTTGTCTCTTTAAGATAGTGTTACTATACCTGGGAACATTTAGAAAGTATATGATGGATATAATTGGATTTTACTGCAATGACTCTGTGAGCRATACCGTGTAAAGTAAAAGCTATATTATATTTCATGGTTCTGATTTCAATCACTGTTTTTCAAAATTAGAGTATTTTGCAATAATATTGTTTCATCTGTCTTCTGCATGACAACTAAGTGCTAAGAAATCCAGCCCTTTGAAAAATTTCCCTCAGGCTAAGAGTCTCTTCCTTATTTTCTGTTTGTTAGATTTTTCCAAACCTTCAGCAACAAAGAATAACTAAATAGACATGTGCACGTCATGGGGTGTGAGGGCCCAAGTGTGTTTGGTTTCAGGTCTGAGTTTTCAGCAGGTGTTGCAGATCATCCTTCAGCTCAAAGGCATCGCGTACGCGGGCGGCACACATGGAGTGTGTGCAGTGGTGGGCACAACTGCTCCAGGCCTCTCAGCCATCTGTGGTATCCAAACAACCTTGACCTTAGTGCACTTTTGCAATAATTTTGGGGGCTTCTCTAATATGCCTGTGGTTGTATGTAATTCCAAGGGACCAGTCAAGTGTCACACACGATTGCCATGTGGCAGGAATGTTGTTGATTACTGGATTGCGTTAGCGAGGGAGTCTTTCCATGGCAGGATGTGATACTGTCATGGATCTCGTTCTGGTTCCTGAAATAGCTACATTAAGGCTTGGATGAAAGACATGCAATCTGTTAAGTGCTTTTGATGTTGGTGATAGTGATCCTTTAAGATGGCACCCTCCTGCCCTTTTGAAGGCATTGTCAGTTAGTTAACATGTAAAATTACTTCTGACTTTAAAAATGACACTGAATTTTTCTGTAGCATTGAAATGTTAACCCTGGTACTTCAGCTTCATACTAACTTGCAAAATTACTTTGATTTTAATTAAGATAAATTCCTATTTAGCACCTCTGCAGCACTTTGGAAAGTAAGTGCAGATGCRTTCTAGTTCTTGTCCTGGAGAAATTATACTTTGCATTTCTTTTATACTTTCAGTTTGATACTTTAATCTTAATTTCTTATCAAATAGTTCAGTATCTGGTGCTGCTGGGGAGATAGGAGGGGAATTGAAGCTCTTGAACTTCTAAATATCCATGAATAATAGAATCGTTCAAGCTGAAATGAACCTTAGGAGATCCAGCCTCCTGCTTTAAGCAGGAGCAACACTGAATTCAGACCACATTGTTTAGAGCCTCATCCAGGCAAACTTTGAAAACCCCCAAGGACAGAGATCCTGCATCTTCCCAGGGCCTTTCTAGTTTAAGTTGTTTATCTCTAGTCAGAACCTCTCCTGTGTCAGTCTGAGCATTCTGTCTTGCTCTTCTGCCGTGTATCACAGTAGACAGCCTGGCTCCATCTTTTCAGCTGGCTCCTTGCAGGCATTGCAAGGTCCTGCTTAAATCTTCTGTCCTCCAAAGAAGCCCTGTGCCCTCAGCTTGTCCTTTGAGTAAATACTCAGTGCCTGACCATCTTGTTGACCCTTCTCTGAACACACTCAGTATTCTCAAATCTTTCTTGAACCATGGGGCACAAAACTGGATGCAGAATCCAGCTGCAGACAAACAAGTGCTGAATAAAAAGAAATCCTGGGTTGCCTCAACAAGCAGGAGAGCAAACAGCAGCTCCAGTGCAGAGCTGSTTTGCTGCCCGAGCTGCCATGCCAAGCTTTACCTTCCTGCTCACCCGGACCCTCCTCTCCCTCAGGAGAGCCAGTACCCACCTGGTCACTGCCCAGACTCTGCCGGTGTAGGGATTTACTCCCAGGTGCAGGGATTTACTCCCAGATGTAGGGATTTCCCCAGTGCAGGGATTTACTCCCAGATGCAGAGATTTGCTCAGTGCAGGGATTTACTCCCCAGTGCAGGGCATCCGTAGCTGAGTGTCTCTGCCCATTCTGGCCTTTCTAGGTCCCCTCTGAATGGCCATCCTGTCTGCAGCAAACTGAGAGTACCCAGCAATTTGGTGTTGTCCACAACTCTCATGAGGCTGCATCCATCCTCCAGCTTTAGTGATGCCTATTGCTTGTAATTCCAGGGGAAAAAACGAGACTCAGAATCTCAAGTCCCTGATGGTTTGGGCTTACCTACACTTAAGGATTAGTATAAATTCCAGGCAAGCCTGAATTTCAGTTAAGGTAGTCCTGAATGTCTCCATATATCGGACATATCCCAAAACACAGGTGCTTTATTCTTACAATCTGAACTATATTTTCCTGTTCTGGAATAATTGAGTGCATAGAAAATACTTCAAATTATTTTTTCATTTGGTGACAGAGTTCGGAAATAATCCTTATTTGTAAATGGTTAAGAATCCTAATGARGTGAAGAAATGTTAGCTGTTTTAAATAGAATTACATTGTTTAAAGAAATAAAATTGGATTTCTTTACCTAGCTGTTCTTTTTTTGTTTTATTTTACAGTGGATTCCAGTCTTGCAAGACTTCAGAAATAAAGACACAGTCTGGGGCTTTGTACCATATCATAATGACAGATCTTCAACAGAAATTTCGTTTCCAATTACACTTCATATTGGAGATTACAATATGGATGGCTACCCAGATGCACTTGCTATACTAAAGAACACTTCTGGAAGGTAGAGTATATACAAACCTAGAAATAAAGCTATCAGATTCRTGTTCAATCATCAGTCATAGAAATTACTAACTGTAGTGCATCTCATTCATTTTATCAAGTGAACAAGACTTTTGATCTCTGCTAAGTGTTTCCCTTTGAACAAAAGTATGCATTTACATGCTACATTCAGAATGCATAATTGTATAGGCTCAAGCTGTGACTCTGGAYGGGGAATTGCATCAGAAACTGGAGTATGAGGCAGCAGTTTAGGCACTYCTCCCAGATCTCGGGCTGATTCTCTCCCTTTCCTTTCCCAAATCATCTTCTGTAAAATCCTGACTTCAGCTGTCAGCGCTGACTGGTAACACCAGGCTGCTGAGAGTTGGGGAGCCTGTTCTGTGCTGTCACATGGAGTGAGCCGTGACTCGTGACTCTGCTGAAAAATGCAATAGTGGTTTGTCCCTTTTTGAGAACCAGGAATTTTAGATATACCTAATAATTTACCAGTCATTTTTATATTGTCCGAGTCTAACAGAAAATAAATAACACACACACCCAACCCCCACCAAAAGAGGTTACTAAGCTTTCGTATTAAATTTTTCAGTGCAATCTTTCTCCTCCTTTTTTTAGATTTTTTCTGCATTGCTTCCTTTCCCAATACTTTCTATTGCTACCATCTGGTGCTAGGTGGGAGAGGGCATGTGGGGATGCTTACAGGGAGGAGTCAGTGATCCATGTAAGAGCTGACCCGAGTAGGTGCGTTCCCGAGCTGTTCCGCCWGTGCCACCTGGCTGCGCGATAAACGCGACGGAGCCTGTGGGCAGCTCTCACTTGGCACCTGGGGATGCTGCTACTGGCATGTCCTTATCTTTACCTTGAAGTGAAGCAGCATGTTTTCATGTGAACATGCTTTTGCTTGACAGTAGGAATGATGAATAGACTTGTTTACTTCGAAGAAAAATGAAGAGCCCAAGAGAGCACGATGCCAGTGAACCTCAGTATAGACGGGATGTGTGCACATGCTGTGCCCTGACTGCAGTCTGTCTGTGCTGCACAACTGACTCTTCCAGCTCTGAAGAGATGTGAGATTATCTGTGCTATTCCCTTTTTCTTCGTGTCATCGCTTGTGAAAGGTATTTTAACCAATGCCTTAGGGAGTCTTACTGTCTTCCTTACTGGGATCTTTGACAAATACTTGCACTAGTGCATTACAAAGCAAAATAAGTCTCTCATACAGGTGTATTTATTACCTTTCTCTACATGTAGTATTTTAAATGAGCTTGGGTGCAGGGTCATAGTTTGAATGAATACTCAATTAGGAAAAGAACTGAGGAGCTCACTGGTGCTGAAGTCCAAGAAGTCAATTCAGGTCTTCTAGTGGTTGCCTAAACATGAGTCACCCACTGACATTTTTGTGTTAGAGTTCTTCAGATAGTGACACACACCTAAAAATGACCCAGTTTGAAGAGTAGCGTGCCTGTGTTCAGCCTACATGATGTGATTCATGACAAGGCTGTGAGCAGCTGAGCTCTGTCTGTACCTCTGAGCCTTAAAATAACAGCAGAGCAGCTGTTTCTATTCAGACACGGCAGACGAGAAGGAGGTGATGCTGTTACTGCCCAGAACTTGCCAGGCAAAGTTAAAGCACTCAGACCCTGAATATCAGGTGTCTCACTCCATCCCTTCCTCAGCTGGGAGTTTGCATCTTCTGTTCAGCAGTCATTGCATAAAGGCTGCAGACAGTCTAGAGACCAAACTGGAACCAGGCTTTCCTTTGCCAAAGGAACACGGTGACATCGGAACTGTGAAGTTGCTGTCTTTGCTTTTGCTTAAGCCTCAGAAATCTTGTGTTTTGAGCTGTACTACAGGCTGTCTATCTCCTTATAGCTAGTGCACTTCAGAAGGGCTGTGTGAAGATTTATGAAGTTCAGAAGTTTATTAGAAGCTATTTTAACTTTCAAGATTCTGAGGAGCCTCTGTCCTCCTGCTGGTGTATAATTAAGGCACTGTACTATCATGTAGAAGAGTTAAACAGATTGTAAATAGTTACTCCTGTAGAAGCCCAGGAAGGCACCCAATGAACTACTGGGATACACTTTTATCTCTGTTCTCCTTGCTTCTGAATTTGTTTGCTTATTCAATTGAGTGCATTTAAAATTATTTTTAAACTTGACATCAAAGTTGAGTGACACAGTAAGGCATAAGGACTGAAGGTACTGGCAGATGATTTGACAAGCTATTAAAAGGGAGGCTCAGAAAACCRAGGAATTCTGGCAAAAACAGAGCAAGTAACCTAAAAATCAAGAAATACATTGCATGTTAACATTGTATACATCCAGTATTTATAGGAAAGTAATGAAAATGTGCTTTGTACTTTGGGATGGGAATGAAAGTTACTTTTTCTTGCACTCACTATGTCGCATTCAATATTAATTCATTGTTTCTGAGAGACTTAAGCAAATACTTCCTTTTAAAATGTGTAACTGGGTCACTGATTGGAGAGAATTAAAACAGTGTGGGAATTAAATTAAAAGCTGTCCTTAAATTAGAGCAAATTAAAATGAAAACCTTATTTAATCGATTTTAAACACTTCTGTATCAAGCTGTTTATTTCTTTCTCTGAAGCCTTTCATGCTACATCTACAGATCTAATTTCAGTGATTGATTACTGTGATTAAATGATAAAAGCATTTTTGTAAACTCTTGACCTCAATCTGTGCTGTCATTTAGGAAGCCTGGTTTCTACTTGCTGCCTGTAACGTAAAGAAATTAAAGGAGGCAGAAACAATTTTGTTCATCTGAAAGTATACCAATAAATGATAATGGAAGAAAAGGATTAAAACCAATTATATACTTTCATCACAATTCAGGAAAGTACTTGCAGATCAAATCCTTACAAATCCCTAAAAAAGACTGAAATAAAGCTGTGATAGCTGGGCAGAACGTTGGTTTACTGTCCTGCCCAGTGGGCAAGTCAGGAGAATGATCAAGAGCTTCAAGTATTGTCAGAACTGTTATTAAGACTCTGCTGTTTCGTCTCCTGCCATAACCCTTTGATTTCAAATTGCAGTGTGTAATATTCTGACAGCATGGAGACGTTCCTTACCAGAAACAACAACAAAAAGGAATCTCACTTGTGGTTGCAAGTGTTGGGGGGGGGGGGGAGGTGTTGAACATTTTGAACTTTTATTGAGACTCAATAAATTCTGACAGGTGAAGATGCTAAATTCGCTGTAGATCCTTACATATTTATCTGTTCAGCATGAATTCTTTTAACTTCTGACTTGAGTCAAAACCTGCACATTAGAATTCAAATCCACAAGTTTTTCTTCAGGCTAGATACATACATGAATTCTGTATTAGAAATTATGTGTATATAGAGAATAATAATAGGTGAAGGGATTTTATCAGTAGCTATTAATTGGTTMAGCTATACTTCCTGTCTTACCTAAATGTATTCATTTGTTCACATGCTGATTTTAAATTGACTCTGGTGACATTGGAAGTGTAAGTACTGCATGTGAGTGTATAAATACCCATCTTTCTCCCATCTAATTGATGAAATAAACTTTGTTTAACAATTATTTCCAATTAGATGCTGATAATTGGCATCTTGCATTGCAAATATGTAATCTAAGTCTTTTCAATTCCAGTTTTATTTAAGGGGAATGTGTTTCACTGGTCAAGTTGGAAATACATTATCTCTGACACTGGTGATAACAGTAAAGACTGCAACTTGGAGATAAAAAACAGCTGGATATGGAAAGTTGAATGAAAAACTTTTAAGTATGATAGACTTCTAGAACGTTTTCTAGGTGTTCATGCTCAGTTTTAAATTAATGTATATGTATTAATCCTTTATATGGAAGGACTCTTATTTGACCAAATTATCTCTTCCTAAATCATTATTAGTTGTCACTTGTCAGAAGGAAGGTTGGATAGAGGACTTCTTTTAAATGAAGGATTGATGAGCACCTTGTAATTCAGCAAATCTTAAAAACCAGAGGCAAATTCAATTATTCTGAACGTCTGGAGTAAGATACTGGTAATTTAGATGTCCCTGGTATTACTGTAAATGAACTAGCCTAAAACTGACAGCATGAGAGATGTATGAAATTAGCAGTAAATATTTCATTCTAATTGCAAAGGAATATGTTAAAACTGAGATAAATCTTCAGTCTTTCTTTGGTATTAAGCCTTGCTTATAGTTATTCAGCCTTATAAATTTACCTTTGCTGCATAGATGACTTTGGTCAGAAGGTCCCAAATTGGGATATAATATACTTTGGAATAAAGTTATGTAGATAGTACACAAATTAGCTGCAACTGTGTGTTGGTGCATATAGCTCAATATTTCAAGTGCTGCAAATAGCATGTTAAGGGCAATATGGTGGTCTTAGTTCAGAGTTCTTGTGCTCAGTCTCTTGTCAGTATTGAAGCTGAATTGTTTGGTATTGACTGTTACACATTTGTAGAGCACTTTGGCATTGATTTTTAAGGTTTTACCATTTCAGAAGTGTCTGTCTTTATAGGCTTTCAAGGACATTGCTTTATCATTTTAAGGATGCAGATGATTATCTTTGTTACAGGGAGATTTTTTCTGTTGGGTAGCACTTCAAAATTTGGTTCCAAATAATAGGAAGGTCATAAACTTGCACTTATTGTAGTATGTAGCAGAAGAACATGGAAGTAGATACTTTGATTCTAGGGATACTTGTGTATTAGAGGCCTAAATTGTATAAGGATTCAGCTGGCAGTTCACAGGCCAAATCCAGATGTCAAGTGTTCTTCCAGGAAAGACTTGAGCAGCTGAGGAGGCAGTGAACAGCTGGTTCTCTCCTCTCTGCAGACAATAAGGGCCTGCAATTCCCAGTTGCTGCAGCATGGCCCACACATAATTTCCTCCTCCGAGATGAAATGTAGCACATGGGACAGGGGATGCTACCTCTATGGATTAATTCATTTCCTCTACAAGAGAGCTTTCCTACAGTCCACTTCTTGGGTCTTCAGCATCTGTTTGGGTTTGAGATTGCTTTTTTCTTCCTATTGTTTGTCTTATGTTACTCTTGTAGATACAGAAGGGTGAAGGAAAGTGGCGTTTCCATGCTCAGTGCAACTTTGATTAATGTTTTCCTTGTTTCTTAGTTGCAAGGAAAGAAAATTTTAAAAGTTCCTGTAGTAAATTGTTGTTCTCGGGTTCGAATAAACACACGGACACAGCTGTCAGGGTTCTCCAACAGGCAGAGGCCAAAAGGGAGGAAGAAGAGAGGAGGAAGAGAGAGCCGGCCTCTGCCCTCATTTTATTTATATGTTTTCMAAAYYCACYGTGGATTGGAGGATGGGAATACCACCTCCTGCWGTCCACTGGTYAGYAATAWTGTCTATCACATAGGTTAGGAATTCATAACAATCTTTGCCGTTAGGTCAACAATTTGTGTTTACACAAAAGTGCGTGAGAAACTATTTCACTGTACCAAAAACACTGCACATCTGAAGAACTGCAAAATGCAGAGCCACAGTAAATAAACTAACTTCTTGTGTCTATCCATTCACAAGGCTTAAATTTCAGACTAGAGGAGTATGCAGAGTGTAATGCAAACTTGACAGTCTTTTCATATAAATAATTTTTGAAAATTTAAAAAAATCTGAACTGAAAGAATCTCTGTAAAACTTCCTCTAAATTTTAAAAAACTGTGTTGAGATGACGAAAAAGATAAATTGAAACTATTTGCTTAGCTCAGCTTGTCATCTTACCTTGTAGCTGCCTAGTCTGATATGAAATGAATGCGAGCACTTAAGAATTTCAAGTTATGATTGTGAATTCTCAGATAATGCAACATCTTAAATATTGCAGATGACCTCATTTCATTGTGGCCATACATTAATCCAAGTGATTTTCCTAATGAGAAGCGCCTGTGTGTGTCCCTGTGCATCCTGGAGGCACTGGATGCTGCTAAAACACAGGAAACACCTCTCTGTCCCCACCCAGCCAGCAGCGTGTTCAGGGTCACACTGAGGACATGGTTCTGGCTGTTGCCCTGGGCTCTGACAGCTGAGCTGGCTTTACACAACACTGCTCTGGCTCCTGGCTCTGCCCCCAGAAGGAGAGCAGGAAACTTCATCTGTTTCCATTGCCCAGGCACTGATGGATTCTAGCAGGCTCCCAGGATACAAAGCTGCCTGAAGAGTTGGACTCCAGTTGGTAAAGTGTGAGGTTTTCCCAGTTCCAGAAGCACTGATACATTATCAGGGAGAGTGTGAACCCTGTGTCTCCCACTGACCCACAGGGACCTATTGGATACACTCTTTAGAAGGGAGATTTTTCTACACCAGCCCTGGTACTGTGCTTGGTTTCTTTGTTTCTTGTTCCAGTGTTGCAACCTGTCTTTGTGTTACATGTCAGCAAGTGCCCGGTTTGGTTTGTCTTGCCCTGGTTTTGCTGCATTAGCAGGTTGGGGTTTGTGGTTTATATTTTGCTTTGAAATAGTGGAAAACATACCAATAGAGATTTGATTTAATCTTAAATGTGATTAAAACATGCAGTGTGTAAGAAAAGTTATTAATGGAGCTGGAATGGGAAGAGGCCATCATAAAATAATGAAAAAGCATTTTTAAATAATGTTTAAGCTAAAGGACTGTGGAAGGGATTAAGGAAAATGGCAGATACGTTCACTTGCACTTTTTTCAGAATAAAGTAAGAATATGTTCGCTCCTTTGAGTGGATGGTTAATTAAGTTATTCCTGTTGATTTGGACCCATTTATTTAGTGTATTCATTGTTTTAAGTCAGGCATGACAATGATTGTAATTCTATCTGTAAAGTTCACATAAGTACTTAYGGATTTTTCAAGTACCCAGTGGCTGCTAGCTTTGATTTTAGTATATTTAACTCCAGAGCACTTAAATTCTCTAATTACAATATTTTTTAAATTTCTATTATTTAGACTTTATCGCAATAAATATTTATGTATCTATGTATTACAGCAACCAACAAGCATTTTTACTGGAAAACGTCCCGTGCAACAACGTGAGCTGCAAGAGCGTGCGGCGCATGTTCAAGGTGTTCTGGGAGCTCTCGGATCTCAATCAGATCAAGGACGCCGTGGTTGCCACCTTCTTCGACATTTATGAGGACGTAAGTGCAGCTCCTCCCCCCAGCAAACAGGGGCTGTGTGTGCTGTGCCTGCCCCTGTGCCCTGCACAAACCTTGGCTTTGCAGCTTTGGATTGTCCTGCTTAGCTGGGGATGGAGCACTCCGTCCCAAATTGATCAGGGTTATATGAATAACCTTTGCAAGATATTAAAATTAGTAGCAAAGATGTAAACTTCGCTGCACAGCATTTTTTTCTTACAGTAACTAAGCACTGTAATGTAAACTTGGTGTTTTTTCCTCTAGGGAATCTTGGATATCATTGTGCTAAGCAAAGGCTACTCCAACAAGGACTTTGCTATCCATACATTGAAAAATAACTTTGAAGCAGATGCCTATTTTGTTAAAGTTATTGGTAAGTTATCAATGTATAATCAAGTCAAAATGGGATGTTGAGAATAATGTGAGTGTTTGAGGCTTTGCATATGAAAACATGATGGTAAAGTTCTGTACCTCTCTTAAGCCTACTTTGCTGGAGTTCTTGTCTATGTCAAGTGGAAATGATGCAGAATCCCATTCAAAATGGGCTGGTTTCATTTCAGGGACTCCTGGTGTTGTGTATGTTTTGCTGCATGATCTGTTCTGAGGGTCAGTTTGTGTCCMTGTGCGAGTCAGTTCTGTGTTTCCAGCCTAAAAGCACCTCATGGCACAAACCACACCTTACCTTAAGTGCACGGAGTGGCCATGAACATGCCCAGGGTGTGAATTAATGAGAGTTGGTTTAAAAGGCTTGAGTTAGATTATGATGTTCATAATTAGGTTTTTAAACTGCATTCCCTACTGTGTTCTTCATCTGCAAAGGTGTTGAGCTTTGAGCTCATTGCTTGTCTGTCTTCCTTGATTTTTTGAGAATGAGTAAAAAATGAGGCTGTATGGGAGCCTATGAAGACAAAGCTCAACAGCAACAACTAGAGGTTCACCTTCAAAAGTTGTACTTGCTTTCATGTTATTTAAATGCATCTAACCCTCTAACGCACACGTTCTGCACGCCGGAAGAGAACAGAACTGCAGCTACTACTGGGGACTGATGCAATTATTCCTTTGTCCATAGCCTGAGCTCTATTCTCATCCTAATAGTGTTTAATAATTTATCATGTTGATGGAAGCCTTCTTTTAAATAATACCATGTATGTGTAGTGTCATTCACAAAAGCATGCAGAAAATCTTCGGGAAAAATCTTACACTTCACAAAGCCATATCAGAATTATAACTCTGTGATATTTTAATGGGGAAAGGAGTAGTTTGCAGCATGCTTTTTGATTCACTCTGTGTAAATCTTAAAAACTGGGGCAAGCCTTTTTTTAGCACCCTTTTAGGGTGTGAGTATTTTTGCATAGAAACCCCAGGAAATTGGAATTAATGAGTGTCTAAAAATATTTTTACTGTGATACAGGGGAAAGTATTTCTAACAAAATGTGCTTTGTGTGAGTTAGTGTATCAATAAATGCATTGTGTTCACTCATTTGGCATATGGACAATGAGAACAGCTTTGCTCATTATAACTGATGTCAAATGTACTTGGTCAGGTAATTTGTTCCAGGAGTGAAACTGAACAGCAAATTTAGCTGTGCCCTTTTGCATCAAAATGGGAAGAGTTGATTCCACTTGCATACTCACCTATGTATAACAGATAAAATAAGCTTGTAGAAGTCTATTTGTAGATATAGATATTCTTCAAATTCTGCTTTGCCACACGTTCATCTTAACTGTCCAGATTTTGGGGGATTTTGGACTGTATCAAATATTAGATTTTACAGTATTTGGAAATTTCAACATTTTGAAATCACATGCAAAGAATGATAACTTGAGAATCTTGACAGTTGTTAATATTCACATACAAAATATTAGAAAAATTCCTTCACTAGAGCAGTGCCATTTCTGACTCACGCAGGAAATGATTTCTAATTGTTCTGGGAATATCTTATGYGCACCTTTCAGTATTTCACTGGTCCCAAACATTTTGTACCCTAAACTCCATGGAGCCTTAAAGTAGATGGARAATGCTTTAAAAAACTCCTGGTGGTTAGGATGACCTGCCCTCAAATGTGGTCCAAATCTTCATTTTCTGTCTGCCACGCTTGCTTTGGGATACCATAATTCGTGGGGAAGTAATGTTTTTCCTTGGCTTCAGTACCTGGTGTGTATCCTCTTCCCTGCCCATAGCCATTACTGGCCTGCTGCTCAACCAAACTGTTGTCGTTAGAAGTCCAAATTTTGCATCAGAATGGCACCTTAGATTATTCTATGTGCGTGGGTTTTGTTGTTTTGTTCTAATACTCMGTGTGACAGGATGTCCTGGGTTTCAGAACAGATGGCTTTCACTGTCCCTCATTTAGGTTTTTAAGAGATTTCTGAATGTAACTGATTTTTCAAACTAGTAAGTCTTAAGTAATTGAACAACTGTCACAGGCTTTAGATATTAACTAGCAGTATATACATCTGCTGATAATACTTCTAAATTAATAGAATAAGTAGGTAATGGGATTTTTGTTTATTATAGCTTTTGTGAATTGCTTTAAATCAAGTTCCAAAACGATGCCTTGTATAGAAGGAAAAGCCTTTACCTTTTTATCAGTTAAAGCAGTAAAGCTGAATCTCTGCCAGTATTTTAAATTGTTAGAAATTAAGAATGAGTAAAATGTATAGTCCATTATTTTTAAAATGTTTTAATGTGGAATTTTTCTAACTGACAAATCTCTCCTTTTGAAGCTGGTTAACCAATGAGGTGGGATAAAACGGTGACTGGCTGATGAATTTCTGCCAAGTATGCTTCCAAAAGATTAGGAAATGTTATACATTAACATCAGTCACACAGAAAGCATTTATTTTCTCTGTATTTTAATGGCTACCTGACACCATTACTAGACTTTACCAGATTCCTGAGGAGGTGCTTCTAAGATGGTTTGTGAACATAAACACTACAAGCTCACTTTTTGTTCTTGCAGTTCTCAGCGGCCTCTGTTCTAACGACTGTCCTCGGAAAATAACAGTAAGTGTAACTATGGCTTTGCTTACTTATTTAGCTTCAAATAAGCTGAAGTCTAACTATACCAAAAACTCTCAACATCTTCAAAGAGTTATTGACTGGAAGAATGTGTAATCCAAATCATGACTGGCCAGGTTCTGCTTCTGTGTACCCCATAACTCTAGGCAGCTGCTCAGAGCTGGAACCAGATTGCTTGACTGATTGTGCCAGAGCTTTCTTACCCARCACTGGGGGCTGGGATATCCCAGAGACAGGACACACCTGGGTAATTCACCTGGGTGCCCAAACTGTGCATCGTGCCAAGTCTTGGACCAGGCACTTGGAAAGTTCAGGCAAAACTGACTATGGGGCAGATTCATCCACTCCTGGACTAAACTCCAGCAGTGGGCACAGCCAAGCAAGAAGGTGCACTGGGCTCTGATGATTCTGCAGACAGCTACACGCACATGTGCTGTTTTCTGTTTAGATTATTTTATTCATCTCCAGAGATCCTGCAACTCACCCACTGAACTGCCAATTAGCAAATTGTTTAGCAATGTTCACAGTGAAAGTTGGCCTGAAAGAGGAACTTAGAGGAATCAGAGGTAGCAGTAGCACTTCAGCTCTGCAGAAATACCACATTTAATTTTGACTTGAAAATAGCAAAACTGCTTCAACTGGGGCCAACTTTTGCTTCAAGCTTATATTGAGACATGGGGTTTAATTTCTGTTATAAAATAATGAGGTTTGATAGTGTCATTAACTTAATTACAAATATAGAGGTTTTAAAAAAGCAAATCTTCACAGCAGATGTTGGTGAACATTTCATTACCAAGATCACTGAAACACTACTGCCTCCATTGTAATACAAGTTCTCTGTCAGAAAGTAACATAAACTATGTTATGCCAGAATACAGCTACGTGGCACAAAAAAAAAAATTAAATTTCACCTTATTCACTCATCTTTCRTAGATCTGCATTAGCATCACCTTTGTGGTCTCCTTTTCATTCTAATCAATTATTATTTTAAGGTTTTGATCTCATCTGTCATCATTGGGCTCTTGTGGCTTAAACTTACTATTTTTTGAGGCATGGTATGAAACATCATCATCTCTTTTAGTGTTCCTTCTGCAACTTATTTGAAAGCTCTTTGCTGGATTTGATACTCTAATATCAGCTTGAATTCAGCACTAGGAAAAAAAAAAGGAAAAATTTMTTTAAAATCTATTCTTACAGTTTTTACTTAAGTGCATTTCTTATGGTTCATCACTCAATAATACMTTATTTCTTGGATTTTGTTTGTTTTATTTATTTTTCCTCATGACTGTATTTTGAAGTTAAAGTATATTTTCTTCCTCAAGAGAATTTGCTTAAAATAGATACAAATACCCAACAAGTAACTATTCAATCACTTCCATTAATTAAATGAAACACTGCTAAACAATGATTAAAAAGATGAAATTTGTGTAGTATTTTTCAATTCAGAAATATCATCAAGATAGTGCATTCTTTCAGTATTAAATGAGTTCTGCTTTTTCAGAACATGCAGTTATTTCTTTAATTTTYAGGGGGTTTTTATTTTACTGGTAGCTTCCAAGGAAACATTAAATCTTTTGCTAGAGGACTGAATGGTATTGCTTTCTTCATGGGAACCTAAACATTACTTATCCAGCTGAYTACCCTGATTTTGAAAATCGATTTCCACATAATGCTATGACCAAAACGGCTGCAAGATTTTGAAGTTACAATATAAAATATAAATTATTAATGTAGGAACATTTTTCTTCAGCTTGCTGTTTAGTTACTATAGCTTCGTCTGCTCCTAAAATTTTGCCTGCCTTTTTCTTTTGTTTTTTCCCCCTTGTAGCCCTTTGGAGTTAATCAGCCTGGTCCTTACATCATGTACACCACTGTAGATGCAAACGGGTACCTGAAAAATGGGTCAGGTAAGAGAAATTCATTGTGAGAATACCCAAGGCAAGGTCTGTCTCTGTGTGTGCTTCTCAGCAACCTAAAGAGCTGGAAAATTGACACAGGGAAGTGAGAATGGTTTCAATGGGGTCTTCAGTTTACAATGCCAAACGCCCCCCACCTTCTCTTCTTTCTTTGCAGATTGCATTTTTATTACAAACATTGCAATTGCATTATTTTTTTTGTCTGTCCCATGCCGGGTGGGTTTGAACAGTTGCTGTATCTGAAAAATTGCTGGGTACAATATCATCAGTTGGTGAAATAGCATAAGCTTCTARTGATTAACTTTTTCTATCAATTCCTAAGCAATTATGTATTAAGAAACAACAGTGGCCTTGAAGTACCTAAAAACAGTCATAGAAGCCATGTGAATAATGATCAGGATAATATTCAGTACACACAGGACATATTTGTCTGGAGTTGTTCACTACAACTGGCAGGCTGACAAAATAAAATCCTGAGTAGCCTGAGGAAGTTGGAGAGGGAATGACTGTATCCTTTCAGATCATCCAAGAACTACAAGGTATCAAAGAATCATTAGGTCACAGGGTCAAAATCAAGGGGAAGGAGCTTCCTGCAACTTGTATTTTAACTAAAGGTTTAATGGCCTGAGATGGTGCAGATGCCACAGTTTGCAGAAGTCCAAAAACAAAGCAGCCAAAGAGAGAATAATCAATTAGGCCTCGGTCCAAGCAGTGCCTGATGTTGGGATATCCTGAGGTTTATGCTTTCTTTCTAGGTGTGTACTAGTAGCTGCTAGAAAACACAGGAGACTGTACAAAGTGGTTTATTACTCTAATTTATGACTGTTAATCTTAGGACTGTAATGGACTCACTTCTTGCTTAGGCAAAAAATCCCAAACTCTGAATGTGATCAGAGTATACAGGTCTGTAAGTGCAGTCATCTGCATCTGTCACTCCAGTCTCATTTCAAATTAAATGCAGATTTAAAAAAAAAAAAAGGTTCCAGTACTTCACTGGAAAGACTGTATTCTGTATAACACTAACTTAAATAAAAGCAATAATTTAGGGGGGGAAATGCTGATATGTTAAGGTCCTAAGTCAATCTGAATCACTGGAAATGGTCTTACCATGAATCACGTKCTCAGGGCTGTTAATTCCATCCTAGAAAAAAATAAAGAGAGAGAAGGTGGTGTGAAATACAAACCAGATAGTTGCAAAGACATATCTTGATACTCTGGCATTTCCATATTTGTCCATGCTTAAATAAAGATTTTTTTCTTCTTCTGTGACATGGAACAATGCACATAGCTTACAAATGTGTGGAATAAAACTAGCTTGAAATTTGGACCTATTTCATGTATTATTYTCCTAATTTTTCTTTTTCTGTTCCTCTCTTCCAAGAACAAAAGCAAATGTATTTTTCTTAAACATTTTCTTTAGGGTTTGCTGAGTTTGGTTGGTTGTGGCTTTGTKGTTTGTTTGTTTGGGTTTGGGGGAGAGGCAGTTCTTCTAGAAAGGCAATGTTTTTACAGTTTAAGAAACAGCTATCAAATATGATTTAATACTGCTATATTCCCTTCACAGCTACCATATTTACAATAATAAAAACCTAACAGAGTCCAGATATGATGAATTTCCTTTCCTGTTCTGACATGATGAAATAACAGTAATGAATTCCAAGTGCATTTATGACCCCAGCAGTATTGCCACAGGGAATTTTCTAATGCTGTCTTTGATCAGTTTCTCAACTCTAATAAGTTAATAGATTTTTTTGAGTCTGTATAATTCCAGCAAGAACTTTTCAAAGTCATGTTTTCTAGGGGTATTACATTAAGTTTATAGCTAGACTTTCTTCTCTTGCAAGTCTTATGTGTAAGATTCAGTAAATGTTCTAACTGGAATTACTGGCTTACAGGTTATCTTGAAAAACAGCCCATTACATCACAGTCCTGTTCTATTTGACTATCAAGCAACACTTTTTTGTGTACTGGTAGGCAATAGCAAACCACATGGCATTTTTGGGCCATGTGTAAACCTACAAAACATCWTCTTCACATTAAGCTTTTATTAGTATAGCATCAATATCCTATTTTAAAACTAATTTTCATCAACTTATTTACCTTCCTTATATAATATTACGGAACAATCCATATCTGAAGCTTATAATTATCTGAAAGAAATAATGAGCTAATCAAAATTTTAAAAGAATTAATCTCTTTCCCAAGAAGTAACGTAAGTAAAAACATAGTTCTTTTTCTAATGAAAACAAAACTCACCATTCCTTTTTTGTGTCCCCCCTCCAAAGTCAGCTGATGATATTTATTGCCTGTATATACGGCAGAGTATTGGCTGCTCTCAACGGGGCAACAGTGGTTGGCTGGACCACTGAAACCTTAAGCTATCCCTGCAGCCCTGGGCTTAAGTAAATCCTAAAGTACTCAAAGCCATGTCCTCCCTTCTGCTTCTGATCTCCTAAATTCTGCAGGACTTTAGTTGTGAATTATGGAGTCTTTCAAGTAGGCAATATTCGTGCACAGAGTAAAATAAAAAGGCCCATATGGCTGTCCTTATCTAATTCATTTTAAGGTTCTTTGATCTGCCAAGCCTTAACTACAGGAAATTTGCATAATTATGAGTGTTTTTTTAAAAACATTGTTAGAATTGTTCTGTCTCCTATTAACATTTCAGTATGTTGTTAAAAGATAGCAGAATAATAATTAGCATGTATTCTGTGATTTTGCTTTCACATTGCCCAATTCACTTGTAATCTCACAACAAGAAATACTGTTAAATTAGCTACAAGGAATAGCAATTGCCAACACGAGCATTAGAATTGGGAAGCTCTGGGCCTTACACCTGCAGTTAATATTTCCACAGACCTTGTCTTCCTGAGAGGAAAATCAACTGCAACAGCTTCTTCAAATATTTAAGGAATTTCATGCTTGGGATCAGACCAGGTCCAGTGTAAATCTGGGGGAAGCATACAAACTCAAATTTAAGTCATGCTTACTGGTCCATTTCCTGCAACCTGCCTTCTCTCATTTCTTTTGGAGTTGTTATTTCTAAGGAGATCCCAAAGTAAAGTATGAGTGTCAGGCGGGATTTTCAGCTCTACACAGACATTTCCAGTTTTTTATTGGGAGAATATCATCTGTGTTTCAGCCTGTGCTACACATATCTTAATTTTCTCTCTTGAAGTAAAAATATGCTGATAGAGTTTGAAATAAATAGGCTCATAATTGCAGCTTGTCTCTACCAAACATATTAATTCTATGGGCCAGAAACAGTGGACAATAAATGTTTAAGGTTTCCTCAAAGCTCCATAGGAAGATCATAAAAGTAGCTTCACTGAATGGCTCATATGGATCAAGTCATAATTTGTTTAAGCATCTGCATGAGTGAAGCTGTGTGGACTGATGGCCTTTGCAGCTCTCATTCCAGAGCTCTTTCATTTTGCTGGTTTTGCTTTGTTTTGTTTTAAACCTTCCATGGCAGAATGACCTTTCACATGCTGTGAAGTCGCGCCCTTCTGGTTTTTTGAAATCTGCTTACTCTTCCCTGTTGTTGCATTGAGTTCTCCTGCTGTTTAACTAAATTGAATTGTGAGGTGAACACAAATGTCTAGCAGCTATTATAGTTGTGAATTTAAACATAAACATTGCAATATGTAACAGAAAAAAAGCAAAATAAGCTTATTTTCAATGGCCATTTGACACTGCAAGGTTCTTTGTGTAGAATTCCACTACACAGAAAGAAGAGTGTATTTGTGGAACAAGCTGGAATAATTTAATAATTGAATAGCTGGATTCTATTAGGAGGGATTTTCTGGTTGCTATAGGTGAGAATAGCCTGCTAGTGTGTTTTTCTATATAACTCTCTTTTGTTTAGAAAACTTATTTGCACTTGTAATGTTGTTTGCAATATTACCAAACCTCAGATATTTGGGCATTACAAATGACACAGCTTCCCCCATCAGCAATATGATAATTTTATTGTTTGAGGGGTTTTAAAGAGCTACCAGTTTTACTTCTATAATTCTGTGGTGCAAAGATATTTTTCATTAAAACACATATTCTCATCAAATGCATCAGGCTTGGAGTTTGGGCTTGCAGAAGTATCACAAGCGTTGGCAGCACTGCAAATCATTGGTGTCAGTCACAAGAGTGCAGTTCCAATTCCCTTCCCCATGTTATTTCTGGAACTCTAGAACAAGGTATTGCAGAAAAGGTTGAGAGGTGAAGCTGTGTACTGCATTAATCTCAAATTTCCTATGAGGTGGACTAAGGAAAAGAGGCAGCCAGCTAGGGAGAACAGGGAGACACCCCCAGCCCTTAGAAAGCTGATGTTACCATTGCATATTTTAAGCACAAAAAGAGCTCTTTGACCACTGTATTTCTTTTCCAACCAGTGACCTCCAAAGTAATAAGGGAACTGAAGTAAAGCTTTCAACTAAAGCCAAGGAAATCAATTTCTCCAACTTTCTATAAAGCTTCCAAGTTTGAAGTTGTTGGGCTTTTGTTAGTTTGGGGTTTTTTCCTGAAAGCTGCTTTGTAAATTCTTAGGTGTATTCCATGGGGTTTTCATTACTCTCAGTTATATTTTCCTTTTCTGGGGAAGTGTTCTGGCATATTTTCAAATAAAATAAGGAGCTGCCAGCTTCAAAAGATGAGGAAGTACTTTGTGCAATATAGCCCAATATTGATAATGGCTGTAGAATAAATATCACTGTAGGTTTCAACTGTGCAGTGAAGTGACACACGATCGCTGTGAGATTGTACTTACATCTTCAGCTGCCTTTGTCTTGTTCCAGSTGTTGCCTGTGTGTTGCTCACAGCTTTGCAGCAATCCATGCAACGCCTGCATGGAATTTGTACTTTTGGAGTAATTTGTTCTTTTTCTAGGATGAATATGTTTATCTAATCTATATAGAAACAGTCGTTCATGTGCTGACCTCAGTATTCAAGTAGGTGATGGTACAGAAGAATTTACATGTAAGTCTGAGACTAAAGGATACAACTCAGACACTTTTGGAACCTTAAATAGTATTACTGTGTTTTGAGTTACTCAGAATGGCTTTAATTGACTAATTAAATGCAAATAATATTTTGTTAAGAAAAGCATAATCAAAAAAAAACCTATAAGAATGGTGCTTCAGGAAACCACAAGTTTGAAATCAGATTTTCCATTAGTCTTTCAGTTCTGTGTAGCGATCTTGGATGTTCTGCTCTATTATTTCACAAAATAAGTTTATTTAAACTGATTGAACACTATCAGTATCATGCATCTATTTCTGTAGGTTCAATGAGGCTGTTCATAAATCCAGTATCAAATGTTGTCAGTGCTGTTTAAACAAGAGAAGTCATTGCTTTAGATGTCAATGCAGCCACTTTCCCCTCACAAAGTTAAATTCTTCAGCCTGAAATAATCTGTTGAGGACATTCCAGTTCAGCTCAGGGTAGAGCAGGCTACCCTTGAGCTTTCAGCAAGTTTACATCAGGATAATGGAAACAGAAGGAAAATTACTTAATTCAGGTATAAAAGAACAAGTACTGGATGTGTCACAGACAACACATGGCTCTGGGTTTCAGACAAGGCTTTAGAAAGGTTAATGATACGAATTGCTTCCAATTTTATATGCCAGACTTCAGAGGTAAGGAGATTGATTCCAATATGTCCACGATGGTTTCTGAATATCAAACTCTGCACAATCTTCTGAGGTTTGGCTGCCTAACATCATTAGCTATTTCTTACAAATTTGATCTCTGACAGGCTGAAACCATGGAARACCATGTCCTGAAATGCTGAGGATTTTACTCAGGTTTTTTTAAGCAATAAGCTTAGTGATTTATGATTTAAAACAAGAATATAAACACCACCACTGGTACAAATACCATAGCCCATGAGATCTGCAAGCTCTGAAATAACATTTTTGAAACAAGAGGGTTAAGGCAAAAGACATAGTGTTGAATAGTCTTAAAAGTAGTATTAAAAAGAAATCATGTGGAAGGTGGTCAGGAGAAGGCCTTTTAATTCTTGTTTATAGTAACAGTTCTATTAATGAAGTAAAACAAACTGTGAAGCAACAGCCACTTCTTCCATCTTGCCTGCACTGAGTTCCAAAAGCCTAAAGAACAATTCTAATGTAAGAAATAAATCCCACTTTCCTCTTTGAAGATGCAAAAGTATTTTCAAATTTCCTTGGAGCAAGTAGAAAGCTGTTTACAGTAGTTTTACAAGAGGGCAAATTGCTATAGTTTCTATTTAAATTAAACTTGAAATATTTTCATAAGTAAATTAATTACCAGTGACTGAGAACTTCAGATAATGACAATAAACTGTTGACAATACTCACTGTAATTTCTCTTTTGATTTTTCATCTCGGTTTGGGGCTTTTATGTTTCTCAGATGAGCAGTTGTCATTCTTAATTACTTGGTTGCAGTTCTAGGTGGAACTTTTCAGTAAGCATCAAACAGAATTTATGATAGATATAGGGTGAGTAAAGCAAGAAAGGGTCTCAAAGATCTGTGCTTAGTCAGCTTTGGTGTAAACTGGAACCTTCTACATGCTATGATCCTGCTTAGCTAACRCAACCTAATTTTAAAGGCAAATAAAAAAAATAGGTATGTGCACATTTTCTGCCTGCTGTGTAGAAGAAAACATTCCTTTCTGACCTTTGCAAATGATCTATTTACATCCTGAAGCATAAGATTTCATTATCCTTATCTTAGTAGGCATAAGAACCAGCGTTAGTAGCCATGAAATTGTTCAGTGCTTTAAGAATTCTAGCTGCAATATGTGACTCTCTAACCTCTTCAAGGCTGACTGCACACAGTATATGACATTTTCTTTTATTCCCTTTAATTTAGTTGACATTCATTTCATTTGTAAGATGAAAGAAAAAAGGAAGATCTTAGTTGCAGTCTTCTCATGATCCTAAATATTTCACTCAAAAGTAATTCTAAAAGCTTTTCGATGTTACAGCAGTACCTTGTTCTTCTGGGGAAAGTCCTTCAGCATTCAGCACTAGTGAAACAAATTTTAAAAGAAAATCTTTTTTATGTTGCAGCATGATCTTGTTTGTTTTTATAACTAAGTCAAATTTAATAAACCCACCTTTGCTCGTTACTACTTGTATGTTGGTAACTGGAGCTTTCAGAAATTAAGTGCTTACTCTAATTTGAAAATTACTCACATTTTAAATTTGGATATTGACACCTAGAGATTGAGCCAAGCTCATGCTAGGGAAGTCAGTGGTAAAGCAGGGACAGACTCAGGACTCAAATCCTATGCTGTCCTATCTTACGATCAACTTCCTGGAAAAATCCCAGTTCTTAAAGAGAAAAGCTGCTCAGTTGGTGCCTTGTGCCACATCTTCCATAATGAAGTTTACCTAACAATGTGCACTGTACACCTTGCCCTCACAAGAGAGGACTGAAAGTACAAATACAACTTAAATATTTCCTCATCTGCTTTCTCATTACATGGTTCTGCACGGGGAAAAAGTAAATCTAAAATGTGCATAATCTTTAGGAAGACTGCTACTGTTTCTTTTTGCTAATAGCATTTTTACGTAATAAAAAGGTAACTGCATCAAGCAGATTTTCCAGATCTCATCTGAAAATTTGTATTAAGTTGACATTTATCTTGCTTTTCAAAATAAAATTATCATAACTCTAAAACCACAATAATACAGAATATTTACCTCAGGACTAAAGAGTCCTGTTCAAAACATGCCTGACAGTATATGGGAAGTGGCTTCCCCAAGAGCTAGTGAAGGGCAGGGAGGTTCACAAAAACAGAACCGTGAAGTAATCATTGTATTGAGTAGGGCTTCAGAATTATCATCCTGCCATACAGGGAGTAGTTTGTCCCCAGAGAAGGGTACAAGAGCTGAAGAGCTGCTTCTGGAAGTGGGTGTCATATCTTGGTGGTCCCTTGGTGTAAGGGCTGCTGTTTTGTGGCCAATGCTAGCCTTTACCGGGCATCTCCAGGAGCCAGAAATGGGAGTTTGGGTTTGGTTTTTCTTGAAAGGATATATGGCTTTGCCAGAGAAGTGGTGGTGCTCAGGTAGGAGTTTTTCCTGCCCCTGTGTTCACCACAGCTATGCAGGACGTGGTGCCACCAGTCTGGCCATGAGCTGGGGAGCTGAGGTAAAGTGCTGACTCTGAATAGAGCCTTGGGTGGGAGTGTGGAGAGGTAAAAAGGAGGTGGCTGTAAATTCATTACAAAATATGAATTCCTGTTCTTTCATTCACATTCTGTTGCATTTTGTTGTTTAACTTATAATTTCCAGTTTCAGGCGTAATCTGTCAGGGGTCAAAGCAGAGAAAAATCTGATGCTCTAAAAAACACTGACTACATCACGTCCTCGTGAAAAACTGGTTCTGTTGGTCACATAAACCCACTTGTGGTTGTCAAGTGTCCCTTGAACTCATTGCTGTTAGTCTGGGGAAGGCTGAATTCACTGTGGTGCTTCTGAGATGGAACCAGCTCACTTACTAAGAGGCTTCTAGAGAACAAAGAAAGAATCCACACAGGATCTGAATCTGTTGGCCAGAAATTAAAAGATTACAAGATATTTTTATTTAAATGGAATAACTGGGTGCTTTGGAAAT
Source organism: Amblyornis subalaris (assembly GCA_018881555.1). Taxonomy (NCBI): domain Eukaryota; kingdom Metazoa; phylum Chordata; class Aves; order Passeriformes; family Ptilonorhynchidae; genus Amblyornis; species Amblyornis subalaris. The sequence goes on along the minus strand of JACAXG010000027.1, from coordinate 2,871,769 downwards.
GGAATGCCAGTGAACTTGTTGATAACTGCAACACTTGTCTGTTTCTCCACTGCTTTTTCAGGAATCCAAGAATCTTATTTTCCACCTACAGTTTCTCCTTTAATTATTATTAACTTGCAACCACTGCAATCTCGTTTTCATTAAATTATTTTCTTTTTTGGAAATTTGTTCATGAAAATTTACTTAGCTGATTTTGTGACGCAGTAATAATTACTGATTAACACTGACAAGAATTAAAGTGAACCTTCACATGTTGACTCTGATCTTGTAAATCAATGGGGCAAAAGACTTGGCACTAATCATAAAAATAAATGCAGATAGTTGATGTCTTCTCAATTTGTAACAAATAATGGAGATTTGGTTTAACGTAGAAACRGTGCTCAAAAGAATTGTCTTTCCTAGAAATCTAAAGCATTTAAGCTATTCTCCAAGTGAGTGCTCACAAGTAGTTTGGAAGTGTAGGGTTGAGCCTTTAAGAATTAAATAATTATGCAATTGGTTATAATTTTTAAACATTTTTATTACTGTCTGTGAAATGTGTATTTCTGTAGGAAGTTGGTAGTTCGGAGGTCGCTTGATTGGTTTGGGTTTTTTTCCCCAAAATACCTCCTTGGGCTTCTTTTCTGCTTTCCTTTCAGCTGGACAGCTCAGCCAGTCAGCACACTACGCTCTGCAGCTGCCCTACAACGTGCTGGGCTTGGGCCGCAGCGCCAACTTCCTCGACCACTTGTACGTCGGCATCCCTCGTCCCTTGGGGGAAAAGGTTGGCTGAGATTTAAAATTGTCAAGCTAATATTTGTGGTGCTACCTTTCCAAAGGGAGTTTGGATGGAAATACCGCTAGGATTTTTTCTTTTCATTTTCTAAAGAATATCAAAGAAGTAAGTTTGAATACAGAAAAGTTTGCCCGAAAGAACCAGTTTGCCCAGTTTTGGGCGGTGTATAAGCTCTGAAGCCAGCACTAAAACCAAAAGATGACTGAGGCTCTCTGTAAACATTAGCACAGGTACATAGTGTTTGTTTGTAGGGCAAATGGGTATTAGATCTGAGGGTGCAATTATTCTGGACTGCAGTAGCTGTAGGGCTTTCCCAGGGTAGCTCTGGGCAACCTGTGACTCATGTGATCCCTTCTGCCTTGGTGATAAAGCCATGGTCAGTATGATGGGAGGAGGAACATTACTGTGATTCTCCAATCTTCACATGAAACATAAAAGTGGGGTCCTCACCATTTTCAGTCTTTAAAGATCTGATGGTACTACTTTAAAAAGTGAGGTACTCAAATAGGCCAAATTCTGATTTGGGTAATTGCCTTGCCTGCCTCCTTTGTTGAATCAGTTCTTTTTTTCTTTCCCTATTATGTTGTTGCTTTGTACTTTTAAAGCAGATGCTGTGTTTCATGTCAGCAATAATTATTTTGCTTTTTACTTTTTGGGGGTTTTTTAAAAGCATTTTGGAGCTTTCAGAATAACAGGTTTATACAAAGATAAGGGATTAATCACTTACATTTAAAATTTAAAAAAAAACCACCAACTTTTTTATTTCTCCTTTTGCGTGTTTCAGCAGAGAATTTCTTTGCTTTTAAGTATGTTGGTTTGTTAGGAATTGACATAGCCTTTGTTTTTCTTTCAGTCCATAAGAAAACAAGAATGGACAGCTATCATACCAAACTCCCAGCTTATAGTCATTCCCTATCCTCATAATGTTCCTCGAAGGTAACTTCATCATTTTGATTTTCACAAAATTACATTAATACACAGTTTAAATTAGGCGTTACATGGAGGTTTAAAAATAGTTACTTGTATAGAAAGTTACTTGAAGAGCAAGGGCAGGAAGTCAGTTCTGAGCTGGAGCTGGGAGTACTGCTCAGGTATTTACACAGCATATCAGATGGTGCCACAAACAATCAAAACCCATTACCAGCTCAGACAAACAATCAAAATGTATTACCATCTCAACTCCTGTAAATAATAACACACTTGCTAGATTTAACAGCATCCTCAGTGACAAATTACAAGCATGGTAATGGTTGAATTAAGCATTTTTGTTCCACCAAACATGCAATTTCTGTCTAGTTCCATTGAAAAGCTTTGGTTCAGCCCTTCTGAATGCAGTAGCTGTTGCTACAGGTATGAATGTTTTTCTTTAAGTAAAGGTGAAGGGGTTGGTTACACAAGAGCTTGAACACAGGATTCACTTTGCAATTAAAATGTTTATCCCAGAAACAGAGCACGTTCCTCTCTTTGCTATTAGAGAAAACATTAGTCAAATATTCCAGCTGCGTTTTGCCGCTTGATCTACCAGTGAGGTCAGTTGCATTTATCATGCAGAAATGACTCTGACATCAGTTTCAGCAGTTAATTTTACTATAGAACAAATAACAGTGGAGAAGTGATGTGCTGCTTGAGTTGCTAATTAACAACCACAGAAATAACATCTGCCAGATGAAAATTTACTAATAGTCTTGAGGTATTTAAAGGTACGTCTTATGCAAAACAATTTCTGTCATCGTATCCTTACATTATTTTTGCTTTTTTATAAAATGGGTTTGTGAACACTGTAGAATAGCAGAGGATAGAATCCCCAGAAGAAATCAGATTTCACAATAAAAGCTTCTTAATTTTTTTTTAAACATAGGTATGTGATTTCCTTGGAGGCCTCATGCTGCCTCAACACAGAGCCTGCTGCTGACAGCTTTCTCATGATAGGAAGCCTGTAGTACAAAAGGGGGGTTTTCTGGCCTCAGGACCCCACAGGATTTGAGGGGTGTCTTCCAGGAGCCCTAAAGTGCTTAATTTTGTTGCTCTCCAGCATTCTGCTGCCATAATCAACTGGTTATGTTGCCTAGAACAGCAGTTGTCCCTGAGTAAACTTCAGAGAGAGAGAACTGGACCCGTGAGCCTGTCCAAGAGCAGCTTCTCATGTGGAGGAAACATCTTACAGGCTTATTTCCCCCTGCTGCTCCACGGCCCCAGGCCCCAGGGCATTTTTGTGAAAGGTTTCCTTATGCATTTTACTTTGTCCTAGGCAGGGGCAGGAGATAAATCTCCTAATGAGAAAAAACTCATTCCCTGAGGATATCCATAGCATTCATGAAAAGTTAAACAGAAACTGTACTTAGACATGGTATTACTCAAAAATAATTATATTAAGCTGTATATTTCCAAGTAAACATCATTAAGCTTCAGTTTCTAAGTAGAGCTGCTTGTTTCTGTAGACCAAGTTGTCACCTGTCTTACCCTAACAGGTTCTTTTCATCTTCRTAAGTTAAATCTGTCTTCTGCTTCTTAATGAAGGGTATTAATGTTTCCTTGGATTTTCTTCTTTTGTACAGCTGGAGTGCCAAGCTGTATTTGACCCCAAGTAACATTGTACTGCTAACAGCTATAGCCTTAATTGGTGTCTGTGTTTTCATCCTGGCAATAATTGGCATATTACACTGGCAAGAAAAGGTAAGCATAATTAACCAGAATATTTTCTATATATTTTCTGTACTATTTAACACTCCCTAATATTTTACAGGCCTGTACATTGAGGGGGAAGGGGTTACTATTTTTCTACTGTATAATTTCTGACACAGACTGAATTAAGTCCCAAAAGGTGTTTATTATTAATTCGGTATTTACCACAGGTTTAAAAATCGGCATTATTTTTATTTAAGCTCTAAGACACTTAAGCTTGTCCAAGTTGCTTTTCATTTCCCTTTTTTTCCATTAAGCTGTTATTTCCAACTTAAATGATACATCTTTGTATCTAAGCTTTCCATTTTGCAGTTTTAAGGAGAACTGTTGTGGAAAATGGAACATAAACTCCGTTTACTTACCTTGAGTTTTGCTGGTAATCTAAAAATAAGGAAAAAGTCTTTTTTCTGTCTCTCTCTGCTGATTGCACTGACATTAGCATTCAGGAATGTATAGGGAGTCAATCGTGCATATTGGCTGCTTTGCTCTGTGGGTCTGAATTATACATGCAGGGTATAGAAATCCATTGATTTGAAGAAGCATTTTGAAAGGGGCCTTTCATGTCACAAAAGAAATGCGTTCCCATTTTTCTTAACTATGCTCAGTTCACAATCATAGCCAACTGGCAGAGTTGCCAATAAATGTTACTACATACCCAAACCATAATCTTAGCTGTCAAATAAAATTACTGCACATTTTGACATGGTAGATGTGTTTGTTATTTTGTGCTTGTGGAAATAAAATGACCTTGTTAAACATTCAGATAAGGCTTTGCGCATGCTTAGTATTTAAATGTTATTTCTCTGTCAGTCTTCACTCTTGAAAATGTTAAATACAGTCTCCAACTAATAATAAAGCCAAGAATAAGACACACAAAGCAAAGAAATATGAAGTTTATGATGGCCATTGTTAGTGTGTCCTGCTGCACCAAGAAAGCACTGCTCACTGGTAGCTCTGGGCTAGGCACTGCGTGGGTTAAATTCTCTCTCCATCATATCTTAAGCAACAAGAGTAGCAGTAAAGGTACTTGGACTTTTGAGTTGGGGAAGGATTAACTACGTATAATTCCATCCAGACAAATGGAGATTTAATGGCAACATTTAAAACAGTTTTTATACAGTAATTCAAGCACTGTAATGTAAGGAAGGACTCAGCCCAGAGTGCTTTTAGAGCCATTTGAAGCCCCACGAGGTGTGCGTGAATGAAGTGGTGTGTTGGTTATATTAAAAACTCATTTCCAACTCTGCAGTCTTGCTCAAAATAGTCACAAATATTTGGGTAAATAATGTGTATTTTCAGACCACTGTATAAACGTGTGTTAATTCCTATACTTTTCCTATGGATTTTTACCTTCCCAATTTTTAGAAGTGGTTGAGGTACTGGAACAAATAAGAATGTTCATTGAAGCTGTATTGTGCATCACTGACATGTTTAAAGTTAAACTCTAAAGTTTCTTTTTTCTATACTTGTTCTTAGTTTACTGTCTCTCAGTAATCCTCTCATAAAAATACTGTCCTGGCTAAATGCCATTTTCCCTTGCAGATCTCTGGAGTATCTGTAGCAAAGAAAGGAAGGGGAAATGTACTGGCACTTAAAATCTTTTCTTTCCCCCGGAGGATGTATGTGTCTGTAAGCTGCAGTGTTTTATTCAGCAGTTAAAATAAACCTGTTCTTTGACCTCTGCAGATAAGTAGTAACAGGAGCCCTTTGTCTACTACAGTTCTTACACACTCATCTGCCAGCCAAGTATTGTATCATTGAAATAACTGTAGGATTTAGGGGTAGGTGTTGCTCTGTCTTGCCTTAGAAATTTTGAATGCATTGAAAAGAAAAGCTTTGAAATCTCAGTTACTAGTTTTTAGTTTTGATACATCAAGTGAAAGAGAAGTTGAGGAAGAACTGACACCATTTTCATCTTACAACAAATGCAATGTGCTACATTTGCTACAGACCCCGATAGTCCTTATCCTCATTCTTGATAACTTGCCTTGGGGTCATGAGGCTGGTCATGGAAACACTGCACAGTGATGGAAATACTGTGAGAAAAGGTTTGCTGAATCCATCAGAGTATCAGTTACTGTCAAATTTGAAGCAGTAATTTTTTCAGGAAGCATACAAGAAATGGAGTGAAAATTGTTTTCTAAGTGAGACTATGAAATTTTGTGGAATGTGACAAGCATTTCAGTGTAAAGAGTGTGCCACTCCCTCCTTCCCACCCCTTTTTTGACATTCAGAATACTACTGACACTGATAAAGTCCCTGCCAAAAAAGCCAGACTGATACATCTTAAACCTCACTGACAGCTCTGCTGCTGCTACAAAATGCAGTAAAATCCATAGTTAATCCAATGGAGTTGCTATCACACATAAACATTGTGTAATGAGGAAATCTTTGGCCTTGAGCCAAAGCAGATGACGAACTTTCACGGCAGAAGACGGGCACCGATTTCCGCCACAATTGTCGTGTATTTTTATCAACTGAGACACAAATCTGAATGCCCACACAGCACCCACTGGAGAGGCTTTTCTTCATTCTACTCCTCAAAAGAAAAAAAAAAGGAAAAAAAAAAGTTGGGTCTATGCAAGCTAAAAAGCATTTCAATCTGCTTTGCCAAATTCTCTCATGCTGGGATTTACACATAGTGTCTGTCATGACAAAAACACTGTTTCCTAAAGAAGTTCACACTGTGTGTTCAAAATCCTTGAAAAAGTGCTTCCATCCTCTGTTAAGTGCTTTAGCACACAAGAGGAGACGTGGGAGAGGACATGTTTTTACACATTACATGGATTATAGGTACAATTTAAATATGCTTCTTTTTTCCTAGCACCACCCAATCTACTCTTTCAGCAGGTCAATGTGTGTTCTGCATAAATAAGCAGGGAAGTGCATCCTACTTCATATTTTCATAATACAAACAAAAACCACAGAACATTTTTTGCTTACTTGGTGCTGTTAATTGTTGGTTGAACTGCCATCTTGGTCTAAATTTGTATTTAACAGAATGTTTTTTAAATGAGATTCTTACATGTAACATAAATTACATTTACAGTTAGTCCAGAGTAATTTCATCTCATATTTATAATGCAGGCAAAATGCATACCAGGAAACAGTCTTTGGTTTTGAATTATTCCTTTTAAAAAGCATTATTAGAAATAACAGAAAATAATGGGTCGTAAATACTACAATAGCAGAGCACTAACAGCAGAAGCCAATTTTGCGTAGATTATTGCTATTTCAAGCTGACATCATTTAAAAGTTAATTGTTGGGGCTTTTACTAAGCTTTTTTGCCTTTTGTCAAATGAGTGACTTGAAAAAAAGCAACCAGTCTCTGACATTTGACAACTCATTTCTGTAACAGTATTGCTCTAGATTCCACAAAGTGTTTTTTTATTATTATTTTTCAGAAAGCAGATGACAGAGAGAAGCGACAGGAGGCTCATCGGTTCCATTTTGATGCTATGTGACATGCCTTAATATTTATGAAGGAGCTGCTACTCATTTGCTTAATTGAAATACTAAGTTCTGATTTTTAAAATTATTACCATGAAAGTACTGTTGGTGTGTTATTTGTAAATGTTGCATTATTTGGTATTTATTTGGAAAGTATTAAAATTAGACCTGAATGTCTCACAAGGCCTTTCAGTTAACAGTGTACATAATAGCATTTGGCCTTTATTTAACAGAACTGTACATTTATTTTTCTTAGTAAAGGGATCAAGTTGCATRTACCATTGTTTATGTACCAATTCTTTAGTAATATTTGATAGAAAGAAAGCTGTGTAAATCAAGTGTAGCAATTCAGTGAGCAGAATACCTTGTGCCACTTGAATTGGTCTTGTCATTTATTCATTCCTGCAAAACAACCTGATTTCTGAAAATTAAACTTGTGCGATTTCTCAGATGACTTAACCGTTGATTATTTTGATTGTATTAAATGGTGCTTAACCTAAAGTATTTTGTATTTTTCTTTGTTTAAATCCATATGTGCAATAGTTAAAGAACTTAGGAATAAGAGAACCAAAAGAAACCTGCAGTGTAATGCCAGTTCAGTCATCCTGGGATAGATGCAGTATTTATGTGTGCTAGTTCTAGGGAGAAGACAACACATTAAAAAATTAAAATCATAAAAATGTATCAGCATTACATAAACTGCTTTTATAATTAAAAAATAACCACATTTATTTTAGAAAGGCCTAAAGTCATTATGAAAGTAACTTTTTTTTTTAAAGTAAGAAAGGTATGGGATTTTTTGTTTGGTTTTGTTTCTCAAGAAGTTAAAAGGAACATTTTTGAGTAGGAAGATATTGAGGATTGATGCCCTAAAATGTATTGCTAAGTGATGAGCTATGCAAAGATTAAATTAAGAATGTAATAGGAGACACAGAATAAGCAATGCGCATAATCTTTGTACACTGCTATGCCCAATTTCATAAGGCTGTAGTAATTACAGAAGACGAGTCGCTCAACTTTAAATATTTAAAATGGTGATGAAGTTAAAGTTGCTCAGTGTACTTGGGATCCTGGAAGAATCTCTAAGAATAATCATGCTTTTATTTTACATGAGTTTACATGATTAATTTTGCATTTACATCTGTTAATTTGCATTCCTAATACTGTTTGATAAACTAGAACATCCTTTCTCAACAAACTGAAAGTGTTGGTCGTCAAGGCAATCACCTGTGCAGTGAGTTCCTGTTCCAGTCTGGCACTTGCCCTGGAATCTACCTGTGCCTGCCAGTCCAGGGCCAGAAAAGAGGGAGCAGGTTCAAAGCTGAACGATCATGCCCACCCTGACTCCCAATCAGACAGTGTGTGACCATGGCAGTGCTGAACACTGACCTGTTCATACAGCAGCACCAAGCCAAAAGTCAGAAGAGCAGTCTCCTGAGCTCTGGAGTTTTACGGGACATTTCCAATGTGCACTGATCAGAGGCCAACACRGGAGACTCTTGTATCACATTACTGTTATTATTCAGGACAGTATTTCCTTAATGCACACCTTTAATACTTCCCAGAGCGGCATGAAAAGGTAAGATTTTTTTGAGGTAAATAATTAATGCTGTTGGACTTTTTAAACCACATTGATAGAATTTGCTCCCGCCAGCAAAAGAAAGAACAGATTTCATGATTAAGAGGACACACAGTTCAATATATTTTCCTGTCTTTTTCGGATGGTTGGAGAATAATGCTAAATGCATAGTGCACTGTGGTAGCAAAGTTGTCTGTAGCCCTTTATCGCAATATAATACACATAGATTAGCTTGCTTATGTTTTTTGAAAAAGCAGTTAGGAATAAAATAACCTCATGCTGACATTTAAGCTGTTGTACAAAACAATGAACTTGGTATCTGTTGCTCTGAGGTATTTTGCATGCTCAGTAGTGCATCATTGCATCACTATATACAGTATAATAAAGGTTACCCCAGGTTCTAAGTACTCGTAGCTTGGCTCACACAGTCTATGCACACAATTCTGTTCTGAATTAAGGCATTAAATATTGTTAAACTCCTTGTCAGAGGTTTCATGTAGTACTTTGGGTCTCTGTTCTATAAGCATTAAACGTGTTTGGGTGAGGTTATTGCCCTTCTACCAGAAGTTCAAGAAAGCGGCATCAATTAGAAAGTGTCGTTCCAGGTGATCGTCACAGTAACTGAGAAGTGAGAAATAGTTTGAGCTACATAAATTTTCAAAATGTAGCCACTCTTAACACAGCCCTGGTGAGAAATGCTATTGGAAGGCTTCCTCGGTGTGAAATTTCACCTATATAAAAATACTGTTGACAGGCCAACTGACAGATGGCTGTTGAAATACCATCTTTCTTTGTTCTCATTTTCCATGAGAAGCTTTAAGACTGAATCTTCCTACCAGATTTATCATTAATGCACTATAATCCCCCAACAAAAGAACCAACTTTTCTGCTGCAGATTAATAGGCATATTCTATACAGGAAGATATTCCTCCTGTGCTGAGGCCATCAAGCTTAACAGACAGAGACATTAAAAACATTTGCTACAGTTAATTGAAAAGCAATCACTAACTATGCACCAAGTCAATTGAGGATTTCTGTAGAATCACAGAATGGTTTTGGTTGGAAGGCACTTTAGAGATCATCCAGTCCCACCCCCTGCCATGGGCAGGGACACCTTCCACTATCCCAGGTTGCTCCAGGTCCTGTCCAACCCGGCCTTGGACACTTCCAGGGATGGGGGAGCCACAGCTTCTCTGGGCAGCCTGTGCCAGGGCCTCCCCACCCTCACAGGAAAGAATTTCTTCCTAACAATCCAAACCTCCTGTCAGTTTGAAGCCATTTCCCTTTGTCCTGTCACTCCAGGCCCTTGTAAAGAGTCTCTCTCCATGTTTCTCTGTGGGCTCCTTTTATGTACTGGAAAGCCATAAYTAGGTCACCCCGAGGCCTTCCCTTTTCCAGGCTGAACAATCCCAGTTCCCTCAGCCTTCCCTCACAGCAGAGCTGCTCCATCCCTCTGGTCATCTTGGTGCCTCCTCTGGACTCTCTGCAGCAGCTCCTCGTCCTTCCTGTGCTGGGCCCCAGGGCTGAAGGCAGCTCTGCAGGTGGGGCCTCACCTGAGCTGAGCAGAGGGGCAGAATCCCCCTCCCCTGTGCCCACTCTGCTGCCCTTCTCTGCAGGCTGCTCTCAACCTATTCATCCCCAGCATGTACCAGTATCTGATACCAATGGATTATAATTGATATTTATAACTTCTTTCAAATGAATGACACCTAAATAGAGCAGGAGAAGTCAATCCATAAGTTTCTGCTATATTATAATCAACAGGGTAGTAGCATTAACTGTGTCAGTTTTGAAGGTATTAATAAGCAAAATAATTACTTTTTTAATTTCAGAAAATAAAATTATGCTTAAAATAATCTCCTACTTTGCAAATAAGTAGTACTAATTCTAAAGGGATGGGCAAATGTTTTGTTCAAAGAAGTATGTTAAGAAATCAAAAGCAATAGAGAAGTTCAATATGACATATTGCTATGCTGCTTTAGTAACCCTGCTATCCATTCTGGGGACAGGATCTATTTATTGAGGCATTGGTAATACTGGCCTCACTGTCGCTTTGAAAATAATCAGCCACACAGCACTATTTTTGTAATTAATTCCTGACTTCAGTGAAAAATGTGATCCCATCTATGATACAATCCATAACAATTATAACCTAATTTCGAAATTAATGAATTTTTCAACCTAAGCCAAAAAAGTCTGTAGGTATATTCTACCAGTCAGATCTAATTATATTGCCTACCAACTACAGAAGTGCACTGTAAGCTTTCACAGGACTATCAGTTTTCTTCCATTCAAAAGTTTGCAGTGCTTGTAACTCAGTAGTAAATAACAAAGACAACTGTACATATTTATGTATGATTATATATTACGTATTGCAATACAATTAGTATTGTATTATAATACAATACTAAGAGGCACTTCCACCTTCTACAATTGTCTATTTAGAAATTATATACAATTAAGATTTATCAAATGCACCTGAATCATACTGACAAAATCAAGTACCAGAACAGTTAAAACATAACTCATCTCCTTTCACAAGTATTCACTGTTGACATCTATATTTTTGCAACCTCTTTTAAAAACAATGTCCAAATAGCTGCTGGACTAAGGCTGTTTGTGATGTACAGTCTGCTACTCAAGAGCAGAAAATATTGTAGGTAACATTAAAGTTAAAACTTCTCACAGAACAGCAAATCAAAGGAAGTTTTAAGGAGGAGGCAAACCCAATTCTAATAATATAAATGTAAGCCTTTAGTTGCAGCAGAGCACTGTTGTAACTGACTCATTCATCAGCTGCTCATACAGGTGTTTACCTACATCAGAACGAGCCCTACTGCCTTCCCTGAACTACTCCCATTCAAAAATAATCATGATGACTGGATAAAGCATCAGAACAACACACAACTGGCTGTCCAAAAGCTGTCTTCAACCTGTCTTAACTCCCACACTCAAGTTTAATTAACTCAAGCTTACTTGACCCGGTGGCACAGTGTTTTCCTCCGTGGAAACTTGCACTCTGCAGGCTCAGAAAATGGGAACTGAAAGCTTCTTCAGACCTGTCACCACGTGTAACAAGAACTCCAGCAAAACAAAGCAACAGGGATGTCCAAGGGAGAAACGTCTCTGAAAGCAGGGGTAAACGATGGCAGAATGTGCCCCAAACCTACAAATTGATGCAACTCCCTGCCTCTCCCACACTGACAGCTTGACACAGCCCTGGGAAGAGAACAGGACGGAAAAGCTGCTCACTTCCCCAAGTTTGTAATAGCTCTGTTCAACCTTCTAATGGACAAACCAGAAGTTCAGCTCTTCAGTTAAATTGACTGTAGCAGATTGGGTCTTTGCAATTACTACCCAAACCTGTACTGAGCACACGGTACTGCAAGGGTTTTCTCCTGTCTCTTTAGTGAGAGACAATTGACCACAAATAGTTCTCTTGAATGCAAATTCAGCCTGAGATCTGAGAATCGGGCCAATTCTCTCATTTTTTGTATCATCACAAGTAATAAAAATATCCAAGTCAAATTTTGCCCTCAGCTATACTGTGCATTCCAAAAAATAAAGCAGGCAACTCCCTGTTTCCTAACAATCTGCACAACAGCACAGATTTTAATTATGTACTTGCAGAGATAAAAAATTGTGGATGATGCACAGATACAGTAGTCTTTGATACTTTCTTGCATTACTACAGTAAATATTTTTGTGAGTAAAGAAAATAGTGCAAAGTAGATACACCTATTGAGGACTTCTTTATGTATAGTTTGCACTACAGAACATTTTATCACACCGCTATAAATACATGGTTGAGAGGTGAACACAGAGAAATCGTTTTATCCACTGCTGGAATGTAGCAGCTATTTAACAATTCATGGGAAAACTACGCTTTGAGGAGGACTGTATCATCTCTATTTGAAATTGAAAGGACAATTCAAGTAAGTAGAATAATATAATTATGTAACTTGGGATTTTGCCAGACCATCAAGCTTAATACTTCATGCAGCTTCTTGAAACGCTGAAATGGATCTGTAATACCCAGAAAAGCTCAGGACCTTTGCTGTGAGGTCTCGCCGGGGGTCCGGAGGAGCTGCCTCCCCCCGCAGCGCAACCCCGCGGGGCTCCGCGCCGGCTCCCTCCTCCATTTAATTCGCCGTCACTGACAATCACACTGACTTGAAGCGCCTGAAATATTTAACAGATAATCTGAAGCAAGAGAATGACCTTTTCTAACAGGATAGCCTGACCTTTGAACATTGAAGAAAGAATCTAACATTCAAACACACAGCACCCAAACCACAAAGAAATCAGAGCTTCACCTCGCACGCTTGTGTTCGACGCCGTGCTGAGCTGCCCTACTCCTTAAGCAGATGGAATCGGAAGTTGCAATTACGCATATAATTTACAGTTTGCAAAATCTGCTGGGTCTATCGAGTGGGTTGCAAATTGCTCCCACAAAGTGCCTGCGCTCGGACCGCGGAGTTCCGAGTGGGGCACCTGGAGATGCAGCCCTGCCTCGCTGTGCAGGACCTGAATTAGGTGGAGAACGCGACCTCCTCCGTCCTGGGAGCGGGACCGGGGCAGCTCCCGGGCGCGGGACTCCCGCTCCTGCTCCCTGCGCAAAGCTTTGCAACACGCACAGGTCTAAACACCTCCTTGTTTCAATACTTCTGAAGCCTGAGCGAAAGACCTTAGCCTCGCCTAATCGGCAGTTCCAGGGAGGAGACTTACTGTAGAAAATACCCAGCCGTACTTCAACCCGTTTTGCCTATGGGAGATTTGAAAACATCTCTAAGGAACGAACGTGTCGCTATAATTTTACACGTAGCCTATGGGCACTACAGCCTATCGCGACCATGCCCCGGCTGTCCGGCACAGCAGCGGCTCTCGCCCTCACGCACCTCCCTCGGCAGCTCGGAGGCAGGTCCTGCCTCCCAGGCAGGACGGGAATCCCCGCGGTGGGATCTGCTGGCCGGGGCCTCTCCCTCCCCGTCCTTCTCCCGACATCGCCACCTGCCTCCACCTCAGGCCCTTTCCCTAAGTAACATCTCCCCTCACAAGCTAACCCGATGTGATGGATAACCAGAGGGTTGGGGAGCCAGGGCAGGCAGCAGGCTAAGTGCGCCTTTTTATTAACTTCTTGTAAAGTAATAGCTCCATTTTAGCTGTCACTCCTGTCAAACAACAGCCGCACAATAGCGTGTGATGGGCTCTTGCCGGCGCCAGAGCTGCAGGCAGCACACTGCAGCCAGGCAGGCAGCTGGGCACGCCGCACTGCCGGAGCCGCGCGGGCTGCCTGCCACCAGCGAGGGGGCGAAGGGGAGGAACGGAAGAMGAAGGAAGAACTGGGTCCCTTTTACCCCACCGGGACCCCACTCAGATCCCAAACAAAGCCGAGCAGCAGGGATTCAGGCTTATCCGAACCACCGTGCCCTGGAGAGGGGCTGCTGCAAGGCTCGCCCCTTCCGCCCTGGCCGCCGCGGGGGACGCTCTCCGGGTKGCCAGCAGCGCACACGGGAATATCCCGGCAGACGGAGGGCGGGATGGGGCCTGGGGCGGGAGGCACGGCGGGGGACCGAGGCGGGGCGCTTCTACGGGGCCAGCCCCGGCTCCCCGTGGGGACGGGGCGAGCACGGGTGCTGCCCCAGCGCCGCCGCCCCCGCCTCGGTGCCCGGCCGAGCGGGAGGAGCACAGCGGCCCCGCCGGCTGCGGCTGTGGCTGCTTGCGGGGCTCCGTCGGGGGCGGGCACATGCGTACAAGCAGCTCATCCAGGCAAACACCCCTCACATCTTAAATGAGCTTCATTTACCAGCAGCCGCTTCAGTCGGGCTGGGAGCTGCCGGGCTGCGCTCGGAGCGCCGCGCGGGGAGCCCCCCGGGGCAGGCCAGCCTCGACGGAGCCCGCCGCGCCCCGCTCTCGATGGGACTGAGCGCGGCGGCGGCTCCGCGCTCGGGCGGCGGAGGCTGAGCGCGCCCMGCGGGGGCGCCGGGCATGGCCGCGGGCGGGCGGGGGCCGGCCGAGCCGTAGCCGCGGGCACAGCGCCCTCGCGGGGGGCACCGCCGCGGCCATGGAGCGCCGCTGATCGCCGCCGCCGCCGGGAGACAATGGCCCTGCACAAACTCTGCTCGGTGCTGGAAGGTAGGAGCGCGGGCGGCGCGGCGCCCCGCCGGAGCGGGGACCGCGGTACCCCCGGCGGCGCCCGCCCCTTCGGCTGCCCCGCGCTGCCCCCGGCGCCCTCCCAGCGCCGGCGGAAACTTTAGAGCGAGGGGCGCGGGGGCTGCGCAGGGGCGGCCGCCTCACTGCTGCCGGGGCTGCTCCTCCCGGGCAGCTGCCGGCGCCCCGCGCCGCCCCGCGGCCCCGCACCGCCCCATCGCACCGCCCCGCACCGCGTCCCTGCCCGGCGGCCGCGGCTCCCCGGCCCCGCTCTGCCCCGCGCGAGCCCCAGCGCCGCGGCGCCGGCTCGGGGCTGCGGGGCGGGCGCCGCCGGAGCCCGGCGCGGGGCCGGGCCGGGGGCCCGCACCCATCCCGGGCTGCTCCCGGCCCCGCTGGAGCGGGCGGGCGGCGGAGACACCTCGGGTTCGGGGGGAGTCCCGGCGGCGGGGACACCTCGGCATCTCGGGTTCGGGGAGTCCCAGCCCGCGGAAACGTGGGTCACGGTGGCAGCGACCCTACACCATTGCGCCGTGTATTCCCGAGACACACCGACAGCATCCTGCGCTCGTCTTCTCACAGTAAAAATACTCTCTGCTTTCGGGACTCTCCTAACGAGCTGCTCAACACTTTTCAGTTTATCACACTTGTTATCGGGAGCAAGATCTGCTTTCAGCAAGGTTTTCACAAAATCAGTCACCTGAGTCACAAGCTACTGCCTGGCCGGTGTTTACCTGTGCTTTTCTTCATGAGGCTTTTAAATCTTATTTCTAACTTCTTTCTGTGCAGAGGTAAACAACTGAGCAAGGTTCCTCATCCGAGCATTTCTTTGTCTGTGCTATTATTTATACAGCTCAACAATGGGCGAGGGATTTCTGTGAGAAAATAAAGCTCGATGTGGCACTTAACCCTGTGCCTCAAGAGATTATTTCTAGCATTCTGTATCTTCTTGAGCAATAGCAGACTTCATGGGGATTCCAGTCTATTTTTTTAATTATGATTATTTWAAATTATTCTGTTAGGAAATTTTGGTGTGGCTGCATGCATTATTGAAGCCAACAAGGCATTACTGCAGAGTGGAGAACTGTTTTGTGTATACATTGATGTCTTCCCACAGCATGAAAGTTGTAAAAAAGTCTGGTTTAAATCCACAATGTTTCCATGGCCCGTAAAATCCCATGTTCCTGGCATGAAGGACTTAATGTCTTTAGGGTTTCAATAAATATTTTTCATTTATTAGCATAATAACTGAGAGACAGAAGATGCTTGTTCTCAGTAAATGTGGGTTTCTCTATATTGTTAACCATCCACTGAGTTTAGACAGCACAGGATCATAAGGCTAACACGGGGAAGACAAGGCATTTAGAYATTTTTCTACTGCGTCTTTTAAGTAACATATTTAAATATCACAAACCACTATAAAACAACCATCAGTTACAACTGATGTGTCTACCACTTAAACACTTTATACACATGCAGATTTAATTGCATTTCAGAAATATGTGATTGCTGCAAAATTGACTGTACAGGTTCTCCACTGAACAGACCTATATATTTTTTTTATAATCACACTAGTGTCCGGGTAAAAAGTCCCTCTACAGGAAGTTTTTTGTATTATTCATAATCCATAAATTGCACAAAGCCATTAGTCAATAAGCTGTTAGTATTCTAAACGCATCCCTTGCCATGACTACAGAAACAACCTATCATTACTTAGCATCATACACTCCCTTTTATCTCTGCTTCACTAGAAGTCGTTACCTAGTCCCATTATTACATCTAATCAGAAACAAAAATGTGTATTCCTGTAGATAGACATACAGATTTAGTTCCAGAAAGAAACTGCTGGGAATAAAATTCAAAGTAACCCTCCATATTTTACAAATTGCATCTTAAATTCTGTATGGAAGCTCTACCTACAGTGGCAGTAATTTTTTTTTCTCCATACAAATAGCTTTGTGTGCAGAAGTGGGAGAGTTCTGCTAAACCACATATGAAGTACTATCAAGCTCAGGATATCATGAAAAGTCRTATTTTATTTAATACTTCTTAGAAACCTCTCCTGTCCTTAACATGGAATGCATGTGTACATTTCTGTCATCCACAAAGGTTCTATTTTGTGGCTGTATTACCTCAGGGCAGAGAAGAGCCCATCATACTCACTTTGTGGCAATTGAAATTCCTTATATTAAGCTTGTTCAGAACTACTCCTACGTTCTTCCTCAGCTATCAATAACAAGGGCTGATTTAAATAAACACCTTAATGTAATTCTTGCTGTCTCTGTCCCTAGTGTTCAGCAAAACTTGTAAGAAATCTCATCCTGGGTGCCATCATCCTACATGGGTTATTTGCTCTCCCTCAGCTCTCCCAGCCAGCAGTGCTGAGTGGCAATGCTGGTGGAGCACAACAGCCCTGAGATTGCAGTAGCTGCAGCTTTTGCTCAAGTGGAGCCCAGCCAATGCCCACCTGCTTTCTCAGTGGGGTCTGTAAGCTCTTGGAGGCCAAGGAGCTTGCTGCATTTGGGCTGTTCAAAGACAAAGCCTTTTCCTCCTGTCCTCAGTTCTCAATGACATTTTGAACACACTAGAATCGTTCCCTGAGCCTGGCACAGCTTGCAAAATGCAACTGTTCCACAACAATAAAGCACTATAACCCTCCACTTCAAAAGAGAGAAAAGCAGCTGCTTTCTTTAAAAAGCCATGCTCCTGTTACACTTGGGAAGTAAATATACCTATCTTGAATTTCCTCATATTTGGTATTCCCCCAGAATGTGTTTGCTAAGAGCTTGTTCCCATGCGTCAAATATGCTTCCTCTTTCATTTTCATATGCTATTATTTTGTTAAGAAAACCCTACAAACCGTAGCTTAAATCCTTGCTGCACATTAGTTTTAGCCTCTTTCAGTTAACACACCTTGGATTAATTTAAAAAGCTAAAAAGAGAATTCTGTAGTTTCTGACCCAATAATTCATCAAGCAGCCAGGGCTAGAACAAATTACTGCTACATTCCCAACCTTCCAAGGGACTACAGAATTATTTCCAACTCTGTCAGGTTGCAAGAATGTGGACTACTATGATTTAACTTCCTGCCATTCTGCTCAGCCTCCTCATTTGCATTTTGGCATGATTTTAACAGTTAATTTCTCACAAACAAGTAGTGTTAGGAAGTAATGCTTCCTTCCACACAAAAGCTAGAAATTATGGCTGCCTGTTTCCAAAACTGAAAGGTGTAATAATGGCCCCAAAAGCTGAAAACAAGCAGAGAAAGAAAGGTAATTTAAAAATCTCTTAATAGTTTGATGATTTTTTCATTGAAGCCAAAAGCAAAGTACTGACAGTAGAAGCTACAGTGACCCTAATAAAGGCAGTATCAAGTGCACGTCAGAATTTCATTTTGTCCTTAATAAACAGTATCTACTTGGAAACTTTTCTGCTGCGCTGAAAAAAAGTGAAGCCCCAAACTGCTTGCACTGCTAAGCAGTTAAGCAGAAGTAACTCAAGTAACTGTGGAACAGGATTCAAAAAGCTGCAGTGTTATAAACAAGGAGAGTATTTGGTGATATGTATTATGCCTTGCTCCTAATGTACATCCAGACTTAATAGCCAAAATGCACCACTCTGCATTTATAACTTCAAACACATTAACTCCCTACTTTTCCTAAGACATAGTTGCCCATGACTGCTAAAATTTTACACAACAAGTTGGTTACAAATACATTGATATTAATAGCAAATTTCAGTGTATAAATCAGGTACATGGCTGTAGCCAGAGTACAGAATAACACTGGGTTGAAGCTAAAGGAGCTACTGAATTATGTATCCCTATCTAATGAAAAAGTTAAGATTTTCAGCAGCTTCCCTAAGGTTTAATTCACAGGGAGAGATTAGACAGAAGAATTACCCCCAGAGTGAAACTTTATAAGCTATTCATCATTTATGAACCTGTCAGAAAGTCACAGTGTAATTCATTGCAGGAATGAAGAGAGCTGCTAATTGCACATACCCTTGTACATGTAGTTTACATACAAAACAAATCTATCACTAGGTGTATAACCTATCTGGACTGAAGCAAAATGTTAATTATAGTGTCTTGGATTCAAGTTGGGTTCTAGCACTGCAAACAAGCTTCCTGCTTTTTCTGCCTTGTATACTCCAGCTTGGTTTTTTAATCAATGAAGCACTTCCATCTAGGACATCTTAAACAGCTTGCTGCCTTTAAACAGCTTGCTGCCTCTGTCAATACATGACTGGCAACCGCCACCTCAAATACGGCAAGATATGGGGGTAAGGAAGTGTAAATTCTCCAACAAAAATTAGCAGGTAACTTTCGATTAAAAAATCCACTTTTCTTTTAGATTATCTCTGTGCTTCACTCCATTTTCTGTTATTAGAAAGCTGACCCCACTGTGCAGCAGGAAGGAATGGCCAATATGTTAACAAACCATTTCACAAAACCTCCTTCTTTACCATACAGTAAAACTGATGAACACCAAGAAGTCTCGTTTTAAGGGACTAAGAGTGAGGACCTGGAAAAAAAATTATACTCTGTACATAAATTGTTGCCAGACATGACAGAAGATAGCAGAGCAGAACTTTTAATATTAATTTCATAATAGACATAGCAGAAAAGATTTCCACTGAAAAATACACTGTGTTGATAATAAATAAGAGAAGATAAAGAAGTCTGGTATAATCTGATCGATTTTTAAGCCCAAAGTATCACTATCCAATTGCTCTAGGAATAAGTTATCTCTGGTAAAGATGTATTCAGAATAGTCATGTACAGCAGGATCAGCTCTGTCAGCTAGAGGGAAATCATCTGAACTTGAAGCCAGTGTATATATTCTAATAAGGTTTTTGAAACCCCTCATCAACATGGTTTGCACATGCAGTCTTCTCATCAGTCTCTTGCTGCACACAGCTTGGAGATGAAAAAAAAGATCTTCAATACAAAAAGGAAAGTTTCTATTTTAAAAATGAAAGCTATCATTCTTCTGGCAGAAGTTTTGCTGGCAGACAGACCCAGGGATGGATTATAAGTAACAGGATGTGGAGCAACTGGTAAAATGAAGCAGCCCACAGCTGCTTATACATTTCTAATGGAGGACAGGATCAGAAATGTTAAATGTTTTGAGCAAAGCTAGAGGGGACTCTGTCACAGATCCATCCAAGCATGAATTGTTCTGGAGATGATTTTTATCAAAGGGACGTAGGAGAACTGCACTTACTTCCTGAATCAGTTAACCTGGTTTCTCTGCAGAGATAGAGTCCCAATTTGTTTCTCTGGCAATCTTAAAGAGAGGAATCCCTACTGGAAACAGCTGGAGTGAGATGAAACTGTTATATCTGAGAATAGACCTGAGTGCATTCAGATATCCTGCTGGCAGCTAATGGCTAACAAGATTTGGATCTTAGAAGGTGCCAGAGTCACTGTTAATAGCTGGTGAAGCCCACTTCTGCTGTCGAGCTTTTGTGAGGATTAAAAATGGGTTGGCACCTCCACTAGCATGCTCTGGGTAAGACTTAAAACCAGCTAAAATATATCTTGCCTGATGCACACCTTCGTCTCTGTACTTTATTCTGTGGCAATCCTGTGGTATGTTCCAATATGAGGAAATCACTGGAGCTGTTAATAGGATAAGTTGTCGGCAGCCACCTTAACTGCTCTTTGATACTCATTTTACCAATCTGCAAATGTCCTGTTGAGACCACAATAGATTAAGGAATATATACAGACTATGAACTGTAAAAATGTTTGGGATTCAAAAACTGCTGTGTTTTCTTTCTTAGCAATAGAATAGTTAGCCTAAAATACAGCAGCAACTGATGCAATCCAGTATTCCTTTTCTCAATTAGCAAACAGCAAATGCTAGAAGAGAGAGAAAAATCTCATTCCTTGAAATTTACAGTTTGTGTTTCTGAGCTAAAAACGGCTTGAATCCAAAAGCAGTTACTAAGCTTTTCAAAAGAAAAGGAGTTGACCATCCACACAGATTTACATAAAATCCAAAGTGTCTGGACACTTTACCTGTCTAAATTGCTCAAGTTCTTTATAAGGCCACCCACCGGTCAATCACTCTGAATTTGTGCAGCAACTAATCCTTGATCAGAGTACATAAAAGCAACCAAAACACAAGTAATTTATGTTGGCCAGAGAACAAGATAGGATATGATATCGTAAATGTCCCTAGCACATTAATAGCTAATGTTTAGACACGTGAGGAAAAAATGGGTATAAAAGCTGGAATACTGTGATGAGCAGTTGCTGAAAGTAATGCTAATTTTAGCACACAGGGCAAATTAGGAGCTAGGTTTAAGAAGAGTACACAAAAAAGGAATCATTCCCGTAAGGCAAAACACAGTATATAATTAAGATCAAGCATTTGTTACTCTAGGCTGTATCTGCCAGAAAGAAGCAGGCATCCTGGCAAGATTTTCCAACATGCATGACCTGTGTGTTGCCAATTMCCATCTATCTGGACTATATGTGTATAAGGTGCTGCCTAATCCAGGGAGCAGAGCACAGAGATACAATGAATCCTGCTTTAAGCAAAGTCTGTCATCTTTATCCCTGGGATTCTGGCTACTACTATACCAAGGATGTGTAATACTCTAAATGATTAAATCTTTATTTTAAAAAATGGTGGAATTTTTCACTCTGTTTCTCAGTTGTGCCTGACTGCTCCCCGGTTTGATATTCAGCTTGCCCTGCATGCATAGATCCCCCATTGTCATCACTGAAGACAGACACTGCTCTCAGAGCCACACAGCAAATCTATCTGTTGTCTCTGTGTGAAGATCCCTAGAGCATGCAGAAAGAGCAGAGGAAAGACATATCATAGGGAGCTCAGAGCTGTACTGTATCCCATGAAATCTGAAGAATGCATCTTGCCAGAAAGTACAAGCATATGTCAGATTTGCAGCCTAAAGCACTTGTTTTTCTAAGCAACACACTAATTTCTCAGCATTGGGTTGAGCACCCATTTACTGTAAAACTAACTATATTGTTCTCATTTTTAAAGATAAATAGGAGCCATACATTTGTGAACCTCTCTATATATACTCCAATACACAAATTGACTTCTTTTTTTTTGCAGCTTAGATTTTTTTTAAAAAATTTAAGAAATGCCAACAAAGAACATCTTGACTCTTGCAAAAAATGCATAGTTTATTACACCAATTCAGGGTCTTCTTTTACATTATTCCATAAGCCTACTTCAACAAAAGAATAGTAAGAACTTGCAATGTATGGTTATAGTGTCTTCACTCTTCAAAATTTATACAGCTGTCTGCAGGCTATGTGATCTAAAATATTTCATGCAAAGAAGTGAAGGAAATGAATAATCCATTCTTTTAAAAACAGAGGCTGGAGCTTGCTGCTTTTTCTTTATTCCTAGTTCATGTTCACACAGGTAAAAACTATCAGAGCTTTAAATGGTACTACAAAAGTATGCACCATATTTCATGAAATACAAATCTGTAGCAAATACCAGATTCATGAATAAAAGAAGCCTCTCAATCTCTGCCTTAGTGTCCTTGCTGGTGTTGGCTTAATGATGGCCTCTTCTGCAGGGTACAGATCATGAAGTGGAAGTTCAGTGTAAGGTGCAGAAGCACTAACTTTTATTACATTTACCAACTAACTATATCTAAGTTCATAAGGTCACTGTCCCATAGCTCAGTATCCTCCAGTAGAATTCTCACCATACTCCTCCATTAAAAACAAAACAATCAGCTCTTCCATCCCTTTGATATTCAATGCAATCATGCAATCCTGCACTGTGTGTGCTCTTGCTTACATCAGCAAGCCATGTTCAAGTGGCATTTTTACTCACTACTTCTGCTCCCTGTACCATAATAGACTATGGAGCTAAGTCTAGACTTGTCTTTCATCAGCACTGAAGAATAGTCATGTCAGAGAGAACTGTAAGAGACTTTAAAAGAGGGACAAAGGAGCAGAGGACTACTGTGTCCCATTGTAAGTTCAGGTGCATTATAACTATTTGAATTGCAGTTTATCAGAAATAACAAGATCATTCTTCATCTTTCTGGAAACAAGACTCTTAGTGAAAGTAGCTCGGTCTCATGTCTGTTCTAATTGCTGTGTCTGTGTCCCTGCACGCAGTACCAGGACACTGGCTCAGCACTAGCTCTCCACTGCACCATCCTCCAGGACTTGTCTCTTCCCTAGACATCTTCCTTCTCATGGACTTGTATTGTCCAAATTAGTCTTTGAGATTAGAAATAATTTTTCCAGGAAGTAGTATGGATTTAGGACACCAGGTGATAGCTTTGTTGTTTTTAGTATGCACACAAAAATGGGTTAATGGAAACAGTCTGAAAGGTCTAAAAACATCCTATTTTTTTCCTTTTCCTTTCATCCTGAATATTGATAGACCTTGTTTCCAGCCCCCAAACTCCTGTTTGCTTTCCCACATTATACCGTGTCATGTAAATGCGCTCACTTTAAGGCAATCCTCCCTCAGGCAATCCTGCCCAGTACTCTCAGGAAGGACAGGTAAGTCCTCTCCACCTTTTTGTCAGCAACATCACACAGATAAGGACAGCACACATCGACACTATTAGTCAGAGACACCTCTTTTCTTTATCTTACTGTCACCTAAGGATAAAAGTGGTGGCAAAGGAAGACCCTGAAACGTTTCTGCCTGGGCTGCTCTGAATACATCTTAAGGGTTGTTGAGAGCACGAGAAGGATGGGCATTGCCAGGGAAGGGCAAGAAAGAGGTGGAAGAGATTAAGACTGAAGAGGATGGAAAAGGGCAGGGAACAAAGAGAAGGTGGCCCATGCTGTTTCCACTCATCCATATAACATGACAAAAGGAAGACAGTAAGACAAATATTCAGCCCGTATCTTTTGCAATGGCCTGTGWACCCATGCTGTTCTGCAAGGAATATGCACTGTTTGTTTGCATTTACATGCATCCAAGCTCTGGACTATTTATAGAAAAAGCACAGCTTTAGTGAAAGCCAGTCAGACTTTCTGAAGTCCTTTCAGGGGGCTTGTTTCCTTATCCACATCAGCAAGAAGGGAAATCAATGGTTAGTGTAACAGAACATCTATTCTTATGTCGTTTCTATCAGTACAATCACTGAAATGAACAGATGCATAGTGATATTTTTAAAAAAATATACTGTAACAGTGGTAGCCATAGTAAAGAGCTGTACTACATAAAACCCAAAACAAACCAACAAACCCTCAATTTTTCACTGTTGCTTGAAAGTGACTATTTTCATTCATTTTGTTAGTCACATAAGTGTTTATTTCACTCATATTTCTGTGTGTGTTTGCTTTAAGAAAAAAAGTCAAATCTCATTTCACATTTTGAGAAGCAGCACAAGTTACACAGAGCTTCCTCTGTCCTTGCAAAAGAGAGGGTGGGCATAGCACATCTTTAAGAAAGGTGAATTCAATAGAACATCCTGACACATGATTTACACAGGATTGTGGAAACTGCCTTTACTTTAACAATAAAAGCCAACCTTGAAATGTTGCTCCAAAACCATTGTAGAAAAAACCCAAAGAAAACAGATTGACAACTTTATAACCACTCTCAATATTCTCTGCTAGGGACAAGTGATCTCAGGAGTACAAATGCATTGTAAGTTCATGCAACTCAAACTCAGATTTTTCCGCGTACAGTGTAAACAGAGACGCTGCAAAAATAAACTGCAAATAATTTTGAAATAATGCCATCTATGTAAGAAGTATTAAAAACTAAAACCAGCTGAAAACTGATGTCAATCATACGTTAATAAAGGTGGGATATTTGTTTATTTGCTTTRAAGACTAGTGAGCATCCATAACCTGAATACCAGTAATGGGTGCTAGATACTTTCTTCTGAAGGAGGAATCTTCAGTCTAGTGTGAGTCAGCAATCATTAGCAACAGATACTTTGTATTTGGATAATGACAGATAGTATATTTTTAAGTATATTAATATTGATGAAAATGCAGAATTATTGCAAAGATGGAAATTGGAAAACTACTTGTCTTCTCCTACTCTAACATAATCCATCCCTAAAAATCAAATAAGCTTCTAAGAACATAGCACTTGTTTGCAGGACCCATATGGTATTTTAGAACACACCCACAGTTATGAACCTTACTTACATGGGAAAAAGCAGTTGTTGGTGAGGAAAGTTTCAGACTGAAACACAGTCTGTTTCAATATGGGTAGAGAGAAGAAAGGGCAGCAGAAATATACATCATAAAACATAAATGCTAGATGGACACTTTCAGAAGCAGACTTTGCTTCCTTTTATCTTTTCCCAAGTTATGCCAACATTACAGGAGCATCTGGATGAGTTGAGTCAAGATCCCCTTAGTTCACAGTCAGTGCGTTTTCACTCTGGAACTCTGAAGTGTCCAACAGCAACACAGGGAGAACCACAGATGGAGAAAATGCCATTTCAACTGAGCCACTAAAATGTCTGAGCAACAAGGCAGGAAAACTGGGAAAATAAAATGAACTTCTTGGATGTGACAGTAAAATTCCTGCTGAAGTCTCTTTTTTTGCCCTGCAGTGGTAAGGCCATGCCTGTCTGACAAGTACAGTAAGAACATGGGAAAGGCCATATCAGGTCACATCAAAGGTCCGTCCAGCCTGGTATCTTCTTTTACAGAGATAAAAAAGCAGAAAGAGTATAAAAGTACAGCAAATTATATTTGCCTCAAATATATCCCAGACTTCAAACAAGTTATGGCTTAGGGGGTTTCTGAAACAGAATTTTCTACCTCAAGGATGAGCTATGAATTATGTGCATTAAAGAAAAAAAGAAAAAAAAAAGAAATCTTTGTTTAATTTGAACACTGGTAGCTTTGTCTGACACCCCCGCTTCCTCCACTGGAAGAGAGAAGTAGTAGTTGGCTCTGTTCTCAATCTCAATGATACTTGTGATTTTACAACTTGTATCCTATCTTCCCTCAGCCAGCTTCTGTCCAGGGCAGAGTCCAGGCCTGCGTAGCTAATTCTGTAAGAGACGTGTCCTGAATTTCAGAGATGCTCAAGATGGAAGCAAATGAAAGATTTGAAGTGTGGCGTATTAATATACTCTGTTTCATTCTCTCTTCCCCTCCTGGTAATCCCGAACAATTTGAGGTGACAAAGCATTTTAGGAAAATCTGAACATTAAGCCTGCTTTAAAATTGCTGATGGATTGTGGAATATGGAATCTTTCATATGTGCTTTTCATACTGATGCTTCTTGGGTGCAGGGAATGTGTAAATGTGAGGGAAAGGCCAAAGGTAAAACCATCTAGACAGTCAGGAAGGAAGGAATGAAGGAAGGAGTCTCCATCACGAGAACTTGCACCTGCCCATTTTCTACTGGCCCATCATTTGCAGAAGTCACTGGTACTGTGTGGCAGCATCACAACAACCAGGCTTGCAAGCACAGTTCTGAGAAATCCACAGAGGGGTTAAGACCATGCAGTGTCTCCTGTGGTTCGGATTAATTTCTTGGAAGCAGGAGAATTCTTTTGCATGCATTATGCAAATAGAGTTTTAGGATAAATATGGTTCATTATAGCAGTGAAACCTCTTGGTTCAGGATATAAAAGTTTTATAGATAATAGAGATCACGCAAACTCTAGAAAATATTCTTATCAAACAACTAATTGCTATTGTCATACACTTTCTTAAGGAACCTGGAAGAAGGACTAGMAGTGCATGTAGACTTCACTGGTTTCCTAAATTTGAAACTTTAAAAAACAAAAAAATTAATCATGTATTTTTGTATGTTCTGAGTTGTTTTGGTCAGTGATGCTAGGATTTGCATGAATCAGGACTGCAAAAAATGGTCTATAATTCTGATGAATTACTTATGTTTTTCCTGTCCAATTTCTCTCATCAGTGTTGCTGGTAACAATCCTGGTAGTGGAAGGGATTGCTGTTGCACAAAAGACACAAGGTACAATTTTGGTTTGATGATTTTCTCTCAAAAAATGTAACAGTTTTATAATTTTTAATTGAGCAATATAAGTGAAAGGAAGTGTCTGTGCTTAGCTATTAATAGCTCTTGAACTAGCAATATGAATTCTAGCATTTTCCATTTTCCCCTATTTGCTGCAATTTCTCCCCAGTGAACAAAGTCATCTAGTCACAAAGAACGTGAAAGTTTCACTTACCCGGGTAAAGTTCTACAGTTTTAGATGTTAGGGGTGGGAAAGAAGCCACCACGGAAATTCATGTTTTCTGTATCTGACAACAAGCTTTTCAAATAGTCCACCCACAATCATTTTTGAAGCCTGCTGAGTGGGGAAGGAATCAATTTCACAAACCTTATTTCTTATATGTGGGATTAACACACGCTTAAGAGAGAAGAATTCCTTGAACTGCCACCTACAGAATTTCCTTGAAAAATTTCTGCAGGAGAGAGAGTTTTCACCCCCATAAATCAAAAAGCTGTCATGATACCAGTGGAAGGTGATGTAATTTACTGGAGGCATCTAAGACCTGGACCAGCATGGATGTCCTCTCAAAGGTCTGCAAATTAAAATTGTGTAAATATAAATAACACCCTGTGAGATTTAGGAAATACCTAGCAGAAATCACATGTCTTATTTCTTACTCTCTCCAGTTCTGCTGATACCAAGGAGAAGGGCCAAAGGTACTTAAGCATGTCAGCGATCACACTATTCCCAACTTCCTCTCCTTGGATGAGGAAATCTGACCCAAGCTCCTGCCAATGGTCCAGCATGAAGTATTAACTTAGTAAACTGCATAATCTCAGTCACAGAACATATTTCCCTGTACATCCAGAAGAGGAGCCTTGATCTTAAGTGAGACCCTTAGCTACCAGTGCAATCCAGCTATTGCTAGTAATTTTATTAACTACCACTGCTGTATTTAGTGTATTTGCATATTGTAATTCATTCTGTTATAAACGTTCTGTATCCCAACAAATTACTGTAAATAGATATCCCACCTAAGGGCCATGTACATCAGCATACTCTGAAATCAGGGTCAAAACCAGTAAAAGCTAACAAATATTTCAGACTATATTTACATAGGAACAGAGATGACATAAGCCATAAAATAATGGTATTGGCATGTGACTATTTCACTTAGAAAGAAGAGTATCAAAAAACTTGAACTGACTTGGGTAAAAAAAAAAATAAATTACTCCTTCTTTTTCCTTTCCGAGGACCACTGGACATATTTGATATTCAAAAACTGTGCTACCTTTAGGATATACCCCACCACAAAATTAAACGTAAGATTTTCCTAGGTAGATATTAATGAGTGCCTTACAAGAGGCTTTACAACTGAAGTAGAGTATTTTCTTCTTTATAGGCTAAGTGTCATGCCAGAGTTTTACTTTTGCCATATCAAATCTGCATGCTTGCAAAAGAAACTTACTTGGTAATTTTTTTTTCTTTTGCTTAAGGTGGGCAAAATATTGGAGTGAATCGCATTCCTCCCACCCAGTGTGACAACTGGGTCCGGACCAGCAATGGAGGGCATTTTGCTTCACCAAACTACCCAAACATGTACCCACCCAATCAAGAGTGCATCTATATCTTAGAAGGTACATGCTGTGCTTCTGTTTTGTTGTGCTGTAACTTTASTGTTAAATGGAGAATCTTGAACTGTTAAAACTGTGTCGTTTTACACTGCTGTAAAGTATTGCATTGCCATACTGGTAATGGAATGAATTCTGCAGTCATTTACTTGCAAGAAGCTAAATTGGCTCTCTCAAGTAATAATAACAAATTAATAAGAAATGCAAACATTAAGAAATTAGCTATGTAGAATAAGACATACCCTCACAGCCAGAAAAAGCAGCATCAGATCTACTGTAATATATGAAGGCACAGAACTATTAAGATAAATATTGTAGCTTGTTATCTTAATATCACTGATAATAGATTGCAAAAGACGAAGACTATTTCATACTATGCTGTATTGTTCTATCTCACCAGCAGAAAATCTTTATGCTGTCCTTCATTAATAAAAGAGATACATCTGGCTGCCATAGCACTGTACTAAAAATACAGAGATTTGTTAGTTCTGCTGAGGTCACTATTAAAATAATGTGATGAGGACAAAAAAATGTCATTAACTAGAATAAAGCCATATTCCAATGAGAATATCTTAAATAAAGGCTGCAAGACTTGAGACACTCCAATTATTTTTCCTCTTATTAGAATGCACCCAAAACCCACTGAAGTCAGCTAAAAATATTAGTCAGCTTAATCATCAGATTCCTATCAATTAATTGAAATATTTCAAGTAATGAGTTTCGGTGAGTTTTTATTTGTACAGTATAGTACTGTTCACAGACCCCTCCTTTTTGCTCGCACACATGCACCTCTTGGGTTTGCATCTTGCCTGCCCAGGAGTGCCCTGGAAAGCCTGAGAGAGCAGGCAGCCTGTCCTGCTCCAGGGCCAGGGCACGGGATCATGTTCCACCTCTCCTCAGTCCTTACACAGAAACACTGTGGGTGCCTGAGTGAGGCCAAGGCCCTCCACAATTCCTGGCTAAGATGTGGTCCCTCCTGCAGACCATTGCCAAAACGCACAGCAGCTACAAACGCGTTCAGCTCGTGTGAGCGAGGCAGAAGGTCTGAGGGGAGTGTTGGAGACGTGTGAGTAAATCCTCTGTGCATTCAGGAAAAGCAGGCAGCATGTGATTCTTCAGCGCTGTCACTCCAGATCCCAGCGAGTAGCGGAACGTTCACGCAGCTCAGCCGCTGCCAAGAACAAGGAACACTAAAGCCATTCATACAGGAGAAAGTCTGGGGTTCCAAACCACGGATGTGAGAGTCAGGATTTAAGGGGCTGAGCCGAATCCTGATGTTAGGCTGCCACTGGCTCAGACTTACCAACATCTGTAGCCACCTGCATATTATCATCATATGTGAAACATTTACAGTTCTCTGAATATTCTAATAAAAGATGTCTTCTGCCTAAGGATCTCCAAATTTGGACTTTATGTTTCAGAAATAGTGAATAGTTCTTCATATCTTTCTCTTCTCCATTCTTTTCTGCATAGTTCAGTGTGTTGTCTTTTTTTATGGATTTTGCTTTCACAGAACACTTGTTTGAATTTATATCTTAGTATTAAATCTTGTTTGAATACCTTTGCATATATGTTAATATATGTGCTGCATTAAATTTATGTGATTCCTGAATTTTCAACACTAAAGATCAGCAAGCAAAAAATTCTGTAAGATTCTATGCAAAAGTATCTTTTAGAAAATAATTTTTTAAATTTTTGTAGCAGACTGCAGATGTGTTTTGAGAAGTTTCCAGTTTCTTTTTTATCTTGCTGTTTTGGAGGCCTGTCTCTTCATTATTTCATGTCTTTGTGGTTTTTATTTAGATCTTCACTTAATCTTTTGCTTGATTTTTTTATGTCTAGCTGCTCCACGACAAAGAATTGAGTTGACCTTTGATGAACCCTATTACATAGAACCCTCATTTGAATGTCGGTTTGATCATCTGGAGGTTCGAGATGGACCTTTTGGGTTCTCCCCTCTCATTAATCGTTACTGCGGTCTGAAAAGTCCTGCACTAATTAGATCAACAGGGAGATTTATGTGGATCAAGTTTATTTCTGATGAGGAGCTGGAAGGAAAGGGATTTCAAGCAAAGTACTCATTTATACCAGGTAAAGATGTCTAAAATCCTGACTGAGTTAATGACCATCTGCTCCCATTGAACTCCGTGGGTGTGTTTGTCCTCTCAGTCTGGGGCTGCATTGCATCATAAGGCCTTTAAGAAGGCACAGTGACAATGTGATAGTCACAGCCTCAGTCCTGCTAATCACGGGGTACGTGGCTAAAGCCACTTGGGAAAGCTGGCTGAAAGAAATTACAGGTCTGTAGTTTGCTCGTGAAGAGGGCAGTTGATCTTGTTTATGCCAAAGTCTTCAGCAGCATCCCTCTTTGTTCCTCTAACTTGTACCAGTTTCACCAGTGATAGAAAAGGAAAGAGCATTTCTGCAGACAATTAGCTGCATTTTTACCAGCCTCTCTTCTAGGAGTATAAGACACTGGACAAAAACACCCGAAGCAAACCTACAATAGCACTCCAGCTAGATGCAAAACATTTTAAATCTCCATTCTGAAAACCCAGAGCAAATATCTGCAGAGTCCAAGCATGAGCTCTCAGTATAACTGGATTTCCTCAACCCATGGGCTCAGACAACAGAGGTGCTCTTTACTCCAAGTGCTGTGTAGTTCACAGGTACAAAGGAGAGCACAATGTGCTGACAGTGCCTTTAGACAAACTAAAATTACATCTGCTCTGTGGGGCTACTTACACTTGGCAGGGCATCCTTCTTATATGAAAATTTGACCTGATGTCCTTGTGCAATGCTTGACTACTGTGCTTCATAGATACTACACATGTAGTTATCAGCATTTTATTGTCCTTTGGGACAAAAGACAATATACAAGTGTCAGCTCTACTACTTCGATAAATGTATACACAAACATAATTTCTTAATGTTATCTTTACCCCTACAGCACATGAAAACACTATTCATGATTATATATTACTGCTTAGGGATTTAGACTTGGAAACTTCAGATTAACATGGTGACCAGACAATTGGGAATAGCATGACAAAATGTTTTCCCAGGGACAGTACTTMTGCATTTTGTTAAGTCCATTTCCAAAGCCATTTCATCAACATCACTTTCAAAACTAAATTACCATAGTTCCAGGCTAGAACTTTAAACATACATTTAAACTATATTATTTTCACAATARATTGCAGCAAGTGAAGGACTGATATTTTTCTTTTCCTTCCTCTACATTTATATGAAGCATGGTAAAATATTTTATGGTTGTGAAAATGCAAGGGAACATGCACATACACCTGTTTCATAAAAAAATCAGTTTACAAAGAAGGTTGAAAGCCTTGCAGAAGTTTGGATATAGTGATCATAGATTTCACTATGGGTAAATAAAACAGAGGAGAGCAAAGAAGGCATTTTCTGAACTATATTGAGTCTTAAGCTCAGGACTGAGGCATTCTACGGGAAGTGATAAATTCCCTATRCAGAAAAAAACATTTATAGGATCACAGAAAGCCAAATTCTGGACCTTCATTTGGAAAAGAACTTTGTCCCAAACAGGTGTGCCCTTTTGCATGAACATTTTTTGCATAGAATAACATTTTATAAATGATGTCTAGAACTGTACTATGCGGCCTAATACAAGAGACAGCGATGCCCCAGGAAAAAATACCTTTAGGATTGAACTGTCCTCCTTCACATATTTTTTTAAGAGCAGTTAGCAATTTCAAAGTGTTGATATATTCTGCTAAACTCGGATCAAATTGTTCAGAACTAGACAGAAAGCAGTCTGATAAAATAAATCTAAATAATCTTTTTGCAGAGAAAAAGATCCCTGTACTCTTGTGGAGCTCCAGCGATTTCAGTGAAAACTGATGTAGTTAAATTCAGAATATAATGTAGGAACAAAATMCTGAATAGTAATTTTTGGTGTTATGCTAGAAATCTGAGCTGTCAGGATAGAATTACCTTATTCAGATAAGGTCAATCTTTGTGGAATAACGTTCTCATCTAAAAAAACTTTGTCTCTATACGCTCCAATTGATTCAGTAAACTTTCTGGCAATTTTTATTGTGACATAATAAAAAATGGATATAATCTGCAGATAATACTAAACCTTGAAGTGATTCTCAAGCACTGATAGCCCTTGTGATTCATGACTTCTTTCTATTACAGATCCTGACTTCACTTACCTAGGAGGTATTTTGAATCCAATCCCAGGTTTAGTATTACAGTAACAATTCCTTTATACATGAAATTTTGAATTAATGTCATATTGCATTTGACAGCAAGGTATATCTTCTCCCTAGACTGCCAATTTGAGCTCTCAGGAGCTGATGGAATAGTACGTTCCAGTCAAGTAGAACAAGAAGGAAAAACAAAACCAGGACAAGCAGTTGACTGTATATGGACAATTAAAGCTACTCCAAATGCTAAGGTGGGTTTTGTTCATATAATTCAGAATATAATGGGTTTCCATGACATTAGCAACTAATGTAATGGTCACTAACTGATTTGCATAATGTTGTACTTTTCCTGAAATGAGTCGTGTAGCAGTGGCTTAGAAAATCCAGATAGAGGATTGTTTCTGAAATTAAACTTATACAAGTCCATAGTCCTGTCTTCCTATTATTTGAAGCTTCAAATACCAGATAACTGTGAAAACTGTTTAAGCAACAATTCTCAGGGGCACATGACTTGGACCCTGGTTTTATTGGAAGACTGAAGGCAAAAATGCTGGCTATTATCTTCAGTAATTTCCAGTAAATCTTACTGCCATAGTTTAACATTTTGCCTCCAGTGTTTCTGTTGGAGAATTTGGTTCTATTCAACGAAACATGTGCCTGCTTCTCCCATCTAATTCACAATCCAGCCCCTTAAAACCCACTTTCATCAGCAGTCTGGGGTAAATGGAAAGGCTTTATCTTGATATTAGGCAGAGAGAACGATAAAATCCTATTCACAACCCCAAAATACAATAGCTATACTCTGAATCATATTAGTTTCAGAATCAGATTTGTAAATTATCTGCATAGAGTTGCATAGAAGGAGTACATACTTTTCTCCATATAGCATACGCATCTTTAATTTTGCTTCTGCTTGCACATACATAAAAATTAAAAAATATTTTTAAGCAGTGGCTGCCAAGATGACAAACCTTCTCTCTGTCTTCTTACACACTTCTAATAGTTAACTAACCAGCCCTATTAACCAGCTTCCAAGTGCATTCTAAACAGCAACTGAAAAGATGTTAATAAGAGGACAAGACAAGAAAGAAATTAAAAGTCCATTAATGTATTTGAGCCTTTGAGGAAGTGACTCAATTCCCAAGAGCCCTATACTAGTCTAAGTAATAGTAGCAGTTCTTCCAGAAACAATAACAAACACATTTTCTCTCTACATTGCTACTTGAGTGCACCGGGTCTTGTGCTTAAGTATTTTAATAAATTATTGAATGTTGCCAGAAGGCAGAGTTATAGTTGGGTGAGTCCTGAAATTAGATCATCATCCTAAATTATTGATTTAAAACATTACAGAAAAATAATTCTTAGTATTCTGACAGTGGTTTCTCAAGCTTTAATTCTGGCAGAATTATGAGGATAAAATCCATTAGGTCTGATATGGTGCAGTCTCTTGAGAAAAATAAGCATAGACACTTTTAATTTCCTCATTTAGACTTTTTGTAATAAAAATAAACTTTTAAAACTGGTGAAACTGCAGCAATGAAAGTATTTTTTAAATCTGTATACAGATACTTAATAAATTACCTCCAGATTTCAGAAAATTACAAGCATAATCAATATAATGTAAGAGTAAGGACCTTTTACACTTGCCTAAAACGTTAACTCAAAGGAGCTTGTGAAGAGCTCTTTTAATGGGAATATTCCTTTGTTATCATACAAATAATAGCTCTACTAAAAGTGTGCTAAATTATCTTTAGTTTCCATTGTAATTTTGTAGCAGATACATAAAATCAATCATTAAAAGAAAATACTATGTCTCAGCCCAAATACTAGCAATTGCAGCTCACACTCGTGTTTTTGAGATAAGACATCAATAGAAGACAGGTTCTCAATGTGGCTGAGAATTTCCAGCAGTAAATCTAACAGAAAGAGCAGGGGGAAAAAAAACTGAAAAAAAGAAAAAATAAATATCCTGAAAATCACAAAACAGTGAGGCAAAGCATGAGATAATATGGCACAGGCTGCACCTTTGGACAGAATGTGCAAGGGAAGGCAATGCTGGCAACCTGCCTCTGGAAGCACTGGGAAGGAAAAGCCGGGGGGGTACAAGTGTCACCTGTCTTTTCCTGTGCTCTCTTACCAATAAAGCGGGGTGGGGAGAGGGGGGCATAGCCTTGTTACTTTCTGAAAGGTGCTTGATTTTGTTTTAGGACATTCTTTATAATTCAGTTGTAAAAGGCTTTGGCACTCAATGAAGTTAAAAGTGAGATAGGGCAAAAGGGCAGAAAACCAGGTAACAGAGCACAARTGTGGGATTCATCTGCCCTGACTTCCTGCTTCCCACCCAAACAGGAGTTTGAGAGTCCTTAGGCAGATGCATAAAACCCCTCACTGTGCAGAACCTCTGTAGCGTCCCTGGGATGGGCTGGAGAGGTGGTCAGGAGCCGTACTCAAACAGCCGCAGGCTGGAGCGGCCTGAGCCGGGGAACGCACGGCAGATCTCATGGATAGGGATGGAGCACCTCAGCCTCCACCTGGACACGTTTCTCCTCTGTCAAGACAATGGCTATCTAAGAATTTTTGAGGTTTAAAATGGCCTTTGCAGATGCTTAGGTGACTTAGTTTCATATCTGAAAACTTTCAGCAGAATTTTGAGAATTCCAGCAGAGCCACTGAAGATATTAAAAAGCCTTATGATATGTTAATGTAATTTTAACTGAATTACAGTCTTGCATGAGTTTCCTGCTCCAGCAAAATCAATTATTTACTTCCTCTGTAAGAACCATCTCAATCTTCTAATTTCCTTGCTGCACATGTTCTAACACATATGCTGCCTTCTCTTGGATTAGATTTCTGCTTTTAGAAGAATTAAGATTAAATTTATTAATTCTTCCTACATAGCCAGCTTACTTTTCTCTCACTTCCATTTTTATTCAAATTACTCCTGATGGTTTGTGTCTTCCATAACACAGCTATGGTTCAGTAATTAGTTTTCATTCTGAAGCAATAAATTTTAATTTCCTTATTTTACTTCAGAGCTTTTCTGACTAGACTTCTTCCCTTATATTTTAACATTGTTTTTATGAATTAAAAAGAAGGAAAAGAGAACAGTCAAAATACTATTAAAATTATTTCAGTACATTTATGCGTTCCTTGTATCTCTTCTAGAGAAATAGCCCTCACATTTAGCAGAGCTGCTTGGGGGTTTCTTCAGCAAGTTTGTTGCTTTGTATTGTTTTTCCAAAGGGAGCGGAAATAAATCAAAGAAAATTTTTAAATAAAGATTGTTTTGGGGAGCAGGGAGAAGTGAAACAGGTACCCATGACAAATTTCAGGTAATACTCCCCATGGACATCTAATGAGAAAATGCAAGTTTAAAAGTGTTGTGAATTGCGAGTTACATATATGTGGAAGGGAACAAAACATTCAAGATTCGCTAACAAAGAAAACTCTTCTCTGTATTACTTCTCCTACAGACATTGATCTCTCTTTTCTAACAGATCTATATGCGATTTCTGGACTATCAAATGGAGCATTCAAATGAATGCAAAAGGAACTTCGTTGCTGTGTATGATGGGAGCAGTTCCATTGAAAACCTGAAGGCCAAGTTCTGCAGCACGGTGGCCAACGATGTCACGCTGCAGACGGGCACAGGGGTGGTCCGAATGTGGGCAGATGAAGGCAGCAGACTGAGCAGGTTCAGAATGCTCTTCACTTCCTTTGTGGATCGTAAGTAGATTTTAAAGTGCCAATTCTCCTCGTATCAGAGGACTTCAAGTGTTTTAGGAAAAGCGTCAGCTGTATATTATGCAGCAGGAATACACAAAAAAGATTGTTTCTGTTTCTTTCACATACTAGCAGGTAAATTAAATAATTGCTTTATTACAGTTGTATGATGGTTCCTGAAAAAAAGCTTTCCTCCATTCTTAAAAGGTTTATTTTTCATTTGAATTGAGCAATACTGCCCCAGGCTATGTCCTTCTCACAGAGTTCTACAAATGAGAGCAGACTTGCTTCAAGAAGCAACAGTGGGACTGAAGTGCTAGCTCCCAGTTCCCTGCCAGACACAACAGCCTCTCCTCAAGCCCACTCTGGATGTTCAGAAGACTAGAAAATGTACCTGGTCCTGTAAAGTCTCACTCTCCTTCCTATCCACAGCTCTATCTTCAATTTTGGGACTGGAACTACACCCAAGCTGCTCCCTTATCCTCAGCTGCATGTGGCTCTAAAGGACCCCACACGTGCTCCCTTAGCAAAGCAGTTAAATTCAAGTTTATTCAAGAAGGCTGTAATGAAAGCAGAGTTGTAAATGCCATCTGGATTTTTGTTTGGATTCCATAGCCTAGGTTAGAGATAGTCTTTGTTCGCATTGTAAATTGAGATGTTTCTTGAAAGCAGTTTTTTTCTGAGATTTTCTTCTAAGTGTGTTCTCCCTGAACTTAATGGAATTTTGTTGCCTCACATATTTCCAAAGGACAACACTGTCCACATTGCAGAACCTGATGGCACCTTCAGCACTAAAGCAGACAAAGTTCAGAATTGCAGAGCAGATCTGAGATACATAGGGAGAGCTGAATCAAATGTTCCCGTTTCAGGAAATCAGACTTATGCTTGTGCTAAAGATTTTACAAAAAGTTCTGCTTGAAGAATAAATAGTACAGATTTGGTGACAAAGAAATAACTTTTCTGACAGAACTAACATGTCTGTAGCCAGTCTTGAAAGGGATCCTGGTCTTCACCTTGCAAGAAAGTTCAGGTTACGGGTAACAAGTACATTTTATGTTCTGTTCCATAAACCAGTAAATTTTAACATAGGAGAAAAGTTATTTTTGCAAAACAATCTTTCTAAAGTAACAGATATGTATCAGAGAAATAGCTTCTTGCTTACTTTGAATACATGGTAGTAAGGAACAATGGCATGTTTCAAGTTAGTCTATTGCTTAACCTACACAAGAGGCATTGAATAAGCTTTAGATATTGTGATTCTAAATAAATGTCAGTTTTAAGTACAACTTGCAAAAATTGATAACTGCTTTTCCAGTAGCTTTTATTTCAATACAGTTATTAATACTGGTGATAGCGCAAGTTATTCCAGCTTTCCGTCTAGAAAATGCTATGAACTTTTCCAGGGAAATTATCTATTTATATTTTAAATATTGGAGTGGCTTTTTGGTTGTTGTTGAATTTGGATTTTTTGCGGGGGGGGGATGGGGGGAGGTAAATGCAAGAGGCTGAAACGGTAAGTACTCCTAAAGGTAGATAACTGTCCAAATTTATGAGTTTAAAGCAACTCAAAAGTCATTGGCAGAACAACATCTGCAAAGGTATGTGGTTATTGTTATTTACTTGAGATACTGCCTTTCTTGGATAGGGTCATCGAAAAATATGTGGCTGAAAAATATTTCATGTATTTTTATATAATCTAGTCATAAGTATTTTTTCTAACTGGAAAAAGTAAATCTCTGCTTATCTTATTTTCAGATTGTTAAGCTCTCTCTCTCTTCTACCTTGCTAATGATTTGTAATTATATGAAGCCAACCATGAAGAAAATCAATATTTCTGGAAAGATTTACATAAATGAACTAATAGTGCATGACAGTCACCTAACACACACCTAGTGCTGCTTGCAGATTTGCCTAAGTAATTCAGCTAGCAGCAATGTTAAAAATCAATGTATTTGATTTCTGGCTTGATTCAATACATGAGTAATGCTGGATACAAAGAGCACTGTGAACATTGCACCACTCTTGGGCAGCTGTTCTGAGAAGAGTCCAGCTATGTCCTTGAAGTCCTAGGCTGGAACTGATCAGTCATTGTGACTTTTACACTTCAAACTCCCCAAATAACAAACAAAAGGCAAATAAGTCCAATTGTCCCTTCTTTATGAACTGTGAACAAAAGCCATACCACAAAAAGTTACAGACTAGACAAACATGTAAAATCCAGACTGTGCTGGCAGATGGAGAAGCAGCAGCAGAATGTATCACCCAAAAATACAGAACCATAAAAAAAATTCACCTGTTCTGGGAAATAAGAAAGGGAATGCGTCTTCCGTCATAATTCATCCTCTGTGCCTCAGAAGAGCTGCACCTCCATACAGATCCATATTGAAACACCAGTAGGTCCACAACAACCACTTTGGACATGAATTTCATAGATCTGCCTTTATCTTACAGCCAGAAATATTTCAGTAGATACTGTAGCCTATTATATACAAAACTGTTTTAAGCTATTCTGTTTAAATGATGATCCTGTCTATCCTTTATAAAGCAAAGCTTGCACAATCTTTCTTTCCAAAATCAGAAGGAAAAGCCACCTAAGTCTTTTCTCCTCACACATGATAATAAGGCCAAGAGCCTTTTATTTTGTAGCCTGCATCATGAACATTTCCATTTTAATTATTAGCCTTTCTCCCATTAAATAGGTAATCTATATAATCTGCATCTTCCTCTTTCTGTGAACTGCTTTAGGTTGTCTGGGATACCAGTTTTCATATTTAGATTGATACTCTTGCATAACTTTTATCCTGTCATCATTCAGTCTGGCAGGAAGATGTTAATCCCTTCGGAATATAATTGCAGCATCATTTCAGATGATGCTTACATCATGATGTATCCTGATTTCATACAATGTTTACATTAGACCTTAAGGCATCAGTGGTGTGCATTCCACAGCAGCCACTCTTGATGCATTGCAGGTGGTAGTTTGGCACACCAACAACACAACAATTGTCCTCTTTTATGTTTCCTTTCTTAACAAATAGCAGTTGGTGAAACAGTTAAAGACATAGTTCAGTCTGAATGTAGGAAAATGTTTGATGTTATTCTTCCATTTACCAAGTAATTGCATTGAATATGAAAGTAAGTCCCACTGAAAAATGGCTCTGCCCTTTGAAAAAAAAGGATACAAAACAGTATTGAAAACAGGCTGTTGATTTAGAAGGGTAACCCATAGGAGTCATGTTAGATGCTCCAAGTCCTTCATGCCATTCGCCTTAATCCCCCAGTGCTGAGCAGAGAGGAAGAATCACCTCCCTTGATCTGGAGGCAGTGCTCTTCTTTATGGAGCTCAGAATGTTTTTRGTTGGTTTTTTTGCTACAAGGGTGAATTGCTGCCTCATGTTCCCCTTTTTCTCCACCAGGACTTCAAGTGTTTGTGTGTAGATCTGCCTTCCAGCTGGCTGGCCCTCGGCCAGTACACATGGGTGGAGTTATTCCTTCACAATTGCAGGACTTGGTGATTCCCTTTGTTGAACTTCATGAGGTTTAACTCTTTTCTCCAGCCTGCTGAAACAGCAGCACAAGTGTCTGGTCTATCAGCCACCCGTCCCAGTTTTGTCTCAAGTACAAACTTGCCAAGGGTGTCCCTGTCCCGACATCCAGGGAACAGGGTGACAGTGTCAGCACCACTCCCAGCCCCTGGGGTGCACCAGTAGTGACAGCTCCAGCTGGGCTTTGTGCCTCTGATCAAAACCATTTAAGCCTGGCAGTTCACTTTTCAGTCCACTGTCCTCCTCTGTAGTCTGTACTTCATTAGTTTCTCTACAAGGATATTATGGGATAATTTTGAAAGCCTTGCTAAAGTCAGGATATACAACATCCACCACTGTCTCCTCATCTAAGTTGGTAATTTCATCATAGAAGGCAATCAGTTCGGTCAAGCATGATTTCCTCATCATAAATCAATGCTGACTACTCTTAATTCTTATCCCTGACATGTTAGGAAATGACTTCCAGGATTATTTGTTCTATCACCTTCACAGGCTTTAGAGGAAGCTCCACTCTGTCCCATTCAATAGTAGGTCTGTGTTTTCCTTGGCCTTCCTGTTGTTGTTGATACACTGGAAAGGCAGCAAGGAGCCCTTCATGCCCCTCACCCTTTGGTTTTCCCAGCCCCTTCCCTGAACAGTCAGTGTGTCTGTCTCTCCCAGGGCACCTGGCCCTGCTTTCACCTAAGGTGGCATCTCACTCTTAACTGACAGAATGGGCCTGATCTCAACCTTCTGAAGGACTGATCCTATTTTAACACGGTGTTCTTCACACTAAATCTACTTTCCAAACAGTTCAATTCTCAACTCACTTGAGTGAGGAAGTGATGTGATAGCTACCATGACATTTTTAAGCACTGAATGATATAGATAAACTGTTCCAAAATGCGCTCTAAATACGTTCTGTATTCACACTTGCACTACAATTAAAGCATGAACTTCTCATATGGAATTTCTTGCCAGACTGCCAGGGTTAAGCAGTAACAGCTAATACAAAAGCTTAAAACCAATGAGTGTAGGTTACCAAACCTAGTGAAGGAAGAAATGGGAAGACAATGCATATTCAGAAATGAAAACTCAGAATTAAAGGTTTGAATGTTCTTTTTTCTTAGGCGTAACTCCTTGTTTTGTCATTGAGATTCTCAAGATTAACAGAAGGACTGAGAAATGCAGGATTCAGGAGTAGTCATTCCCTCTGCTCTACTCTTTGGGTTTCCCATTATGTTTCAGAGAATCCAGACTACTCAAGAACGAATTCTTTCTGTGAACCAAGTAGGAGAATGTCTATCACACATCTTTGCTGTTTAATATATAACTGATTCCACTAACAACAGACATTTCCATCATAAAAATACCACATTACTGAAACAGAGAAAGGAAAAACCAATTTCTTGTCCAGTGCCCTGAATTCATAAATAATTCCCTATGTATATTATGCAACACACTGAAAAGAATTATTGCTATTTTTTAATATCTTTTTCCTAATGTCAAGGAGCTATAACAAATATTCACAAAAACAAAGGGCAGTTTTCTAGTTAATTTCTTTCTTCAAATTTCTGACTATATATAGATAAAAAACTAAACTGTACTCAATCCCTGCATTAGCTCTAATAGGAGGATCCAGGAGCTTTTGATTTACAAGCAGGAATGATTTAGATGCCTCTAGTTATTGAAATCTCTTGCAGTTACTGAAACGGTCCTCCACAAGCTGAARTCTGATTTGCCTTAAGATACTAATGGGCTCTAAAATGCAGATGTTCAGGAACTGCTACACAACATCTACACAGCAGATACACAGCAGATACACAGCAAAATAAATATATAATTGATGGTGAGCATGCGATTCTTAAGTATAAAGTTTTTAAAAACACATACTAAAGCCTTCTTCCATTATCTGTGTTTTGTGACTGTCTGTATCTGCTACCTAGCCATTTGGAGCAAGGATTGGTTTTGTGGTATTGATAATACACTGAAAGCAATCACATGAAGAGAGAGAAAAGCATCAGATAATTAGTGATGTGCAAGAAAAGCGATTGTGTTTGAAACAGAGAGGCAGAATGCATGTTAAAAAATCCAAACACAGGAACTTACTAGTTCTATTGCAAGGCATCAATTACTGAAAATTCTGAATGTTTTCTTTCTCTTCTCTCCTGCAGCTCCCTGCTCAGGCAACACTTACTTCTGCCATAGCAACATGTGCATCAATAATTCTTTAGTCTGCAATGGCATTCAGAACTGTGCATACCCTTGGGATGAAAATCACTGCAGAGGTGAATATAGTGCAAACTACAGCCTTTATGAGCTAKGCTGGTCAGTTTGCCTTTCAAGAAAGTCATGAAATGTCTTTTTCCTGGAAATATGCTGAAGACAGCTATTCTGCTAATCTCAGGAAGGTGTTCCAAATTTTTTATTTAAGCTCAGGACACATGTAAGCATCCTGAATATTGATCTTACGGCTTTTAACTAAATTTCTTCCTCTTCAGCATATACTCTCTATTTTAAAAGGATATCAGCTTGATAAGAAATAGAATTTAGTATTTTCCAGGCTGCATCCTATCCATTTCTAAACTTTAACTGAAGCAAGGATTGTAGGGACAGGTAATACTTTTTAGAGAAAAATAAAGACCTGAAAAAACACAGGCAAGTTTTCAAGCACAAAAAGCCTCTCTCAGGACTGAAATAGAAGCAGTGATCCTCAAAGACAAAAACAATTTAAAAACATTTGTTTTGAGTTGTAAATCACAGGCTATTTCAGAGTAAATTCAACTGCTGTATGTGGTGTGAGAAAGGATGGGAGGAAGGAGGAATTGTTAGGAAGCAGGAAATAATTGCTTATGGAAAACAGACACGTGTAAATTGCTGCTTCTAGAACATGGTTTGGGGAGTATTATTTAAACCATCACAACTACAGYAAAGACTTGTTTCAAGATCAGGTTTTGTAGGAAAAATTCTCATGATTTGAGGAAATTGTTATTCTGTTAAAGCACAAACATTCTCCCGTACTTCAACAATAGCTCAATTGTCAGAGTTAGAACAAAACCAGTCTAAGGTCAACAATTTTTCTTGCTAAAGAAAACAGTAGAACAAAAACACTTGAGCTTGTTTGGTTGGATTTTTTTGACAAATTGAATGGCCTCAATAGGTCTGAACACAAAACTCCAGAAAGATTTAAATATGTATTCCATTTCAAAGAGAAACTGACCCTGCAGAAAGGATCGAAACCTTCTCTACAGAAAATCTTGAAAGAAAATGTCTTTTCAATACACAAATCCTGCTTGCAC
Source organism: Amblyornis subalaris (assembly GCA_018881555.1). Lineage (NCBI taxonomy): Eukaryota > Metazoa > Chordata > Aves > Passeriformes > Ptilonorhynchidae > Amblyornis > Amblyornis subalaris. The sequence continues at coordinate 2,828,855 of JACAXG010000027.1, read as the reverse complement.
TTTTTTAGTAAATAAATATTAGAAAAACCCTATTTTTTAATTGCATTTTGGGTAAACAAAAAAATTCACATCACTAATAGATACTCTAATGTCAGGTGCATTGCGAAAGCTTTCCAGTTAACAAAACTGATCCATAACTCCCAAGTTTTCAATGTCAAAGTAAACCATCCTTAGCTTTGATAATATTCAACATTTCTTCTTAAATTCAATTTCTGTATCTCCTTGCCATCTTTGCCAACTGCTTTCTAGACTCTTACCTAGAATCCACACTTCACTCGTACTGCAGTATTAAAAAAACTGGTTGCGTAAAAACCATGTCTTTCCCAAGATTTGTAAATTGCTGTATCTGGTGCTRAACAACCTATCATGTTTTATGTTGAATGCAATCTAAATTCTGCTGTAGTACTTGCACAGCAAAAATTAAGAGACAGCTGAAGACTAGATCCACATTGCCAGCTAAGGGAGACTAATGCAACCAAATAAGCAATACTTAGCCTTAAAAAGAGAGCTGCTCACAATTGTGCTCAGTTCCTGCAGGCACCCAGAGTTCTCATGTAGTCCATATCAATAGCTACATAAATCTGAGCATATTGTGACCTACTTCTGCCTAAGCCCTGTAACACAAAAACTGATAGAGAAGTCAGTTGTGTGCAATCTATTTTAAGAGACTGGAGAAGACATCACCTCTTGCAAAACAACTTTTTGATTAAAATATCTGCCAAGAATTAAGAAACCTAGATGCAGACAAGAGAACTGCCACAGCACTGAAATTCATACCTCCCACCATGGATGGTAACACTGAGATCTAAGCTAGGCAGGTCAAGGGGAGATCATCTCCTTCACTTCAAAGTTATAAATGTAGCACCAAGTAAACAGCCCAAGCTCTGACACAGAACTGTAATTTCTCATTAGCCAACTCCTTGGGAGTCTCTGCTTAGTATATGGATTGTTTCAAACAACACATGATGGTATATAACTCTCTCCATGCACTGTGTGTGGTAYTTGAGTGCATAACACACATGTTCAGATGCCAGGAGCCAGATATCTAAAATTATTATGTAATGTTTAGGCTACTACCTTTTCTTCTACATAGTTTTAAATGCTTTTCTCCCACTAGTAAATTTTGCAGAGTCTCAGTTTAGAAATCTTTCAGTCCCCTGGGACAAGAATGTTCATGGAACAGAAATCCAACTGGAAAACTTTAATCTTCAAATATGAACTTTAAATATGGAAAACCATCTTGTTCTGATGCTGCCATCTTGTGTGTTTTCACATGAAGTACCAGCCAAAATTGCCATATGATTTGGGTTGGTTGGTGTGTCTCCCCTTCTTTTCTTTTTTCCCCAAGTAACTTGATTATTGGACACTTAAAACTGAAATATATCTATGCTAAAGCTCCCTGTGATGAATGAGGTAAAACAGACTTACACAATAGACACAGCCATTACATTTCCAAGAGATGTGAAAACAAACAGTACAGTCATTCTTGTATCTGATATCACTATGACAATATTTCACTTTTAAAGAAGAACTAGATAATTTTAAATCTAGGTTTTCTTCTGCTGACATCACTGTGAATGTTACCAGCAGGAACAAAACCTGGTGAGAGAAGCATCATCTGTAGCTGGATTTAACCTATTTAAGGTTAAYTTAAGCCTATTTAACTCATGGGTTTCAGAATAGGAACTGATCAGTAAAGGTTCAGGATGGAAGTCACACCCCAGCTGAGTCAGCATGCACTGGTCCCAGAGTTCCACCTGCCACTGAATAATCATATGGTAGCCACTAATGCCAGGGAATTAGACAAATCCCATTGACATACAGGTCTAGTCTCCAGTCCCATTAAGTCATTTTATCACTTGCACGGCAATCACAATACAGTTTGCTTTGTTCAAATACATTATCAAAAGTGTGGAAAATAATAAACGTCTTGTCCTAATCATTTTTCTTTGCAGAAAAGAAAAAAACTGGATTGTTTGAACAAATCACCAGAACCCATGGGACAATCATTGGCATCACAACAGGGATAGTTTTAGTTCTTCTCATCATTTCAATTCTAGTGCAAGTAAAGCAACCTCGCAAAAAGGTTATGGCTTGCAAGACTGCCTTCAATAAAACTGGTTTCCAGGAAGTATTTGATCCCCCGCATTATGAACTCTTTTCACTAAGGGACAAAGAAATTTCTGCAGATTTGGCAGATTTATCAGAAGAACTTGAAAACTATCAGAAAATGCGACGCCCTTCGACAGCTTCCAGATGCATTCATGACCACCACTGTGGCTCCCAGGCCTCCAATATCAAACAAAGCAGGACCAACCTGAGCTCCATGGAACTGCCCTTCCGCAACGACTTTGCGCAGCCCCAGCCGATGAAAACATTTAACAGCACATTCAAGAAAAGTACTTACACTTTCAAGCAGGCTCATGAGTGCCCTGAGCAGGTCATAGAAGACAGGGTGATGGAGGAGATTCCRTGTGAAATTTATGTCAGAGGAAGGGAAGATACAGCACAAGGTTCATTATCTATTGACTTCTAACTTCCTGTTGAAGGTGGTATCTGTGTATATACAAAATGCTCGTGTACAATGACTGTATATATTAAAAGTGTACCATATGCAGCGTGTGAGATGCACACACTTTTAGCTTATTATCCTTCATTTCAAAAAACAAAATCAGTCTTCATAACTAATTCTTGCTGAAAAATGGTGGATTTCCTCCCATCTTCCCAAGCTACCTATCTAGTGGAGGAATAAGACAGAGACTTTGCATGGAAATTATAAGATAGGATATTGGAAGAAAAAACCCTACAACTACTAATCACTGAACACTGAAAACAATGACTACTATTCTCTTCCTCATACCATCTTCTCTTCCTTAGATGTCTGCTTTTCAAGACAATTTTAATACCTCACTTGCATAAATAAAAGTAGTTAAGTGCACCCCGTGTATGTCAACATAGGTGTCTTATTGTATTTGTCAAATTGAAAGTAGAGGTAGTGTTAAGTGCCAGTTAAGACTCAAGAATTATGTTACAGCCATCTGTTTCACTTGCCTACCGGTTATATTGCCTTTAATTATCACTGCCACACTCTGTGCTTTGTGAGAAATAAGTGAAAAGGGTTACTGCCTTTTAACAATATCAAGTTATATTAATTTTAGTACATTTGGAAATAACTTTGCAGCTTTCAGTTAAAACACAAGTAGTCATTTTATTCTAGATGCAGACTTTTACAACAGTTTTCTTTCAAGAAGGTTTAGGATTTTAAAATATTCTGCCATATATTATAGCTCCATATGGCGCACTGATTTCACAGCTCTGTACTTAGGAAACAATTTTGTTCCTGAGTTTTCGAAGTATTTACATAAATAGATTGTACTGTACATTTGTCTCTTAAAATAGCTTTTTACTCCTTGTTGCAGCCAATCTTCCCTACTGAAATCAGTGGTGATACTTTTAGCTCATGTCCTACTTGCCTGAAGAGAACTGCTCTGAGGTCTGTGTGATTACTGGGTATATGAAGATACTGAAAACAAAGAGAAATCACAAAGCAACTCATATTAACCCATAGGGAATCCTTCTTGTGCCCCTTGTTTCCACTTGCAAAATTGCACATTTCATACCTTTTTTAATGGTGGTTTGGACCTAATTTTAAAATTTTTACAATATAAAAAAGTTTTTAAAATATATTCTCATTGTGGTTTTTAAGCTTTTTATATAGTTTGATACTGTACAGAGTATTTATTAAATCCAAATCTAGCACCTGTACAGCAGGCTTGTTTCAGTGTCCCTCTTACAGCTCTGAATAACATGCAGTAGCTACTGCACATATCACAATTTGCCAAGAATACTTATCATGACTTCCACATTAGCCTACATTTCCTTCCCTGGTTATTTGGAGCTTATTCTGGTATTTTGTTTACAGGAAACCTTTGACTAAAGCTGATCCACCAGCTTGCACTGGGCATAGCCTTTATTTACAGATGTTTGTCAAACCATAGTGTTTGTTGTGTTGACTGTAGTACCAAAAAAAAGCCAAAACATCTGAACACACGACCCTTGCAACTGAAAAATCTTTTCTTTGAAATAAAGATGAACAGCTGCAATCACAGATTTTCATTAGAATGATAAAGACTTTTTTGGTTATATTTAAAATGTACATTTAAGGGGGGAAAAAAAAGAGGGCAATTGAGTTTCTTCAGCACTCTCCAACTTCAAAATTAACCCTGTCTGATGTTTAGAAAGAGCTTAACCAGCTCATACATTAGACCCATAAGGCTGTATCCTGGTGTCAGTTTTTGTGCTGGTCCCAGAATATATTTCAATTTGAAAGAATGAAAATGGGCGTTATTTTTAGGTTGACTACATGCAGAAGTGTTAAAAAGATCTAGTTAATTTTGACTTGAAAATTTTTGAATATTTAGTTAAACATTTATTTACTTCTCATTGATTTCAAGAATAAATCTCTCACCATGACCTACAGGACACACAATGTTATTTGTGACAGTCTGTTAGTTCCAGATTCTTTCAACAAGAAATATAAATAAATTCTTTCAACAAGTAATATGTAGTTTTACACAGATCATTTTTATCCATATAACTCTTGTAAGTGCTAGATTTGCATGATTAAGTTTTCTCTTTAAGGTGTCCATGTGATAAAAATAATATGTTCCCTAAGTTATGTTGTCTTTGAAGAGTAAACCTGTACTAATAAAACAAACAGCAAGCCTGCAAAGCCCAAGTCTATGGAGAAGAGGGAAAAGCTCTRTTGAAGAAGTTCCCAAATGGCTTGAATAATATTTCAGTCTCTGTCATAGCTTTGTGATTAYATGGTGAGAACAGAGCTGCCTTTTGGCTACCCCAGAGCACACAGGGGAGCTCCCACAACAGTCATGGCTTTTGAGAATAACTGTTTCCAGTACTCCCAAGCTTTGCTTTCCTTCCTTCCTTGCTGTCTGTGCTGGCTTGTCTTTAGGATAAAGTCAAGATACTCCTGCCCAGATTCCCAATACCGAGCAAAACTCTTCTGGAGGGAGCTTTTATGTATTACAGTTACAGCGGACCCAACCCTTCCTGTGGTAATAGCTGTACRCAAACCCAAAGAACAAGGATTTCTATAGGTAGTAAGGGTAAGAAAATGAAATATTGGTGCAAGGGGAAATTAACATTGAACCTAGAATTCTGAAAGGAAAACCTGTGTATTCTGTGTAACAACCAATATGCCTTTACCTCCCATGGCAGGTTTAGTTACTGAGCTGTGCTTTAAGAAATGAATTGTAACTATTAGAGCCATAATTCCACTTTCAGTATAATCAAATTCCCTTCACTACATAGAAAAACTAACTGGGTGGACTGCTTGGTATCACTCAGAGTACAGAAAGCTGACATTTTTAGCAAAAGAATCTATTATTGGTTTGCAGTCTCAATCTGTTTGAAGCTGATGTTGTGGGTCTTTAAACTTTTTTTGGCAGTAGTGAAAAATAGCACCTTTCATACCAGTGCAGTATCTAAGTACTATTTGCCTATTTCTATTGTCTCCATCTTAAACTCATTTCTGGGAGCATCCTGATCTGCAATACCCTCTGAGCACTGAATGCTCATTAGCAAAGATACACTCACTTSACACACACTGACCAGGAAAAGACCAACAGCATTAACTACTTTTTGGTATTTCTAATTCATTTTTACCTTTTATCACAGTAGCTCAGACAGCAAACTATCTAACATGAARAATGAATTGTGATAAAAGTTGTATAAATAAACCTAGAGGCACCATGAAAATAAAAGTGACTGTGATTCGCAACTCCTGTGAGTTCTGTGAGGAGACCTCTGCATTTACAGATGTAACAACAGTGGCACAGGAAACTCAGGCTTAATGCTTCTCCTGCCTCTGAAGTATTTCAGTGATCACAGAAATACTAATGTGTACTTAAAATGCATGAGACCCTCTTGTCTGCTATAGACAAGATGACCCTCATAGCACCTACAAATTACAATGGCATATTGCAATAATGAGTCTATTTTTACTAAACCAATACAAAAAAGGGTTATGAAAAGAACTGTCATTGACTTATAAGAAAAGGTGCTTGTCATGTGAACACTTCACAGAATTATTATGTCGTTAAAATGCACTTTGCTTTGTTTTTTASTTGGTACAAAGAATTCTGGGCGTTAGCAGCAAATCTGCTGAATGAGGGGAAAAGGCTTGCCTTATTTGTAAAACAAATTTGTCCTTAAATAAGGTTCTTTTATCATTGATCATGACATTTAAGTTTCCAAACTATTTAAGTACAATCCTTATCTGAAAGGATACCAACAGCACAAGTAGTTAAAAAAGAAAACAAAAATCTTAGCACCTATGGGTGGGAAGATGAGTAAATTACTGCTTGAAATGGAACAATTGAATTCATGTGGTTGTACCAAACCACAGCTATAGTTTGACTTCCTGTATGGTCAGGCACTATCTATCTTCACAGTAAAACTCAGTCAAATCCATTTACTTTTACACGTCCTTATTTCAAAGCTGACGTATAAGCCCTATGATTGCTCAGAAGGTCTGTAGGCTGTTTATCAAAACAAGATTCCTAATCCATGCCAGCCTGAAAGATAAGCTGATTTTACACAAGATCACACTGCTAAAACTGAATATTAATTATAATGGGAGAAAAGATTTTAAAATCAAAAACCTGGATGCGTTGATTCATGCGTCAAAAATTAGTATTCACAGCACCTATGTCCATTTAACAATATAAAACCTACTATCTTTAAGATTTCTATTCCTGTGGTATCTAATAACCATCTCTGTACAGCATAAATGCCCCCTGTAAGTGCACAAATCACATGTCAATATGCTGTAATATGTGGTTCTGTGTCACCATGGAACTGCAAGTTTATTTTCATATTCAAATTCCTTTGCTACACTCCATTTTACACAATCAGCTTAACAAAAATCTTTTTCCATCTGTTTCATAGATCAACAACAGTAATTTCTGAATGGTCAACTTGTTCCCTCTTATCTCACTATTGAAGATAATCTACCATATACCAGATAAAACAGCTTACTTTTTATAAGTCTGTTCTTACAGAGCCGGGCTCAGAGAGAAACAAAGTAAGAACTTGATGTCTTTGTATGTCTTTCCACTACTATCTCATAATTTATGGTAATAACTTGTATACTGGAGAAACCTCTAAAAACTTCATGCCAAATTCTGTTCAAGAAGAAAAAAATATTGTAATAGACCAAATAATAGGTAGCTAAGACTTACACTCCTCAAAAATTCAAAATAATTTGCTGGACTGGAATCTGAATCATTCCTTCTGAAGAGGACGAGCTGTCAGTGCTGCCAGTGCACTTAAAAGATGCACATCACACCATCTTCTCTGAACAATTACTTCTCATCCCAAACACAGGTTTTCTAGACATCTTTAATGTGCTAAAACTTATTTCAATATTTTATTAATTTATATATAGAAATAAATGCATAATACAACTTATAATTAGCCTCAAAGTTCATTATCACCTACATAAAATTGTTCCTGTCTTCCTTCCGAATGTTATTTAGGAGCAAGAATTACACTGCAATGTATTTATCATTAAACCCCAGCATTTCAGAGTTTAAGCATTATGTTAATTTCTGAGACTATACTGCAGCTTATTTTCCACCAGAGAAGTGAGAGACTACAAAGAAAACTCAAAGCTCACAGGATTATCTGCTTAACCTCAAATGAATATGGCTAAACTGGAACAAAGTACATCAGTGTCCTAATACTCAAGATTTAGTATTTCATGGGGAAGTAATATCAGCATTAAAAGGGCCTGTGTTTTTTTGTGAGAGGATTTAGTTTGCTCCTGGTTTGCCTCTAACACTTGCCTGTAATAACTACTACATTCACCTGTGAATAACACAGGAATCCAGGGCTTAAGCTATTTGCAGAGACAGGAGAGGAGTTGAAAATTAAAGAATTCTTTGTTTAAAATACAAAAGGGGAAATAATAATATCTTAAACACTGGACATTTCTGATACACCGTTTAACTCACCCTTCAATGCAGTCAAATTGCCCTCAAGATAATAAAGCCCATAATTTTACCTAACCAATATTTTAGGTTCCCTCACTTTAGCAAGCACCCTCAAATACTCTGAATAATTTGGAAAAAGCCAGGTGTTAGTACTGAGTTTACTGGCCAGCATTCTCAGCTACTACTGATTATTATAGAAAAAGATGATTCAGTGGTTAATGGGGGTGAAAAAAGCAGGAAGATACTCTTGAAAGCAATTATGAGATAAAAAATTCTTAGGAAGACAAGTCAATAAATCCCAAGTCTCTTAACCATTGTAATCAATCTTCTATTTGTAAAGAACAAACAGCCAAGGTACATAAGGAATACCACTCATTACTGGCTCTTCACTGTATTTTTAATAACCCAACAGAGCAATTGAAGGCCTAAGGCCAAGTCAAATAATTTTAATTTTTCTATAGTAATGAAAAACAAAGAGATCTAGTAGAGTGAAGATGTTTGCTTTGCACTTACCAGAGGCAAAAGATTCTGCAGAGGCCATTTAATCTTCTGTCATCATTAAATGTTATCTTTAACAGTAAAGGCAATTCTGTTGGAATTAAAAAAACATCACAATGTTTTTGGAATATAAAAAACCAGCACAAAATAACTATGTATAATTCAACTGTATAGTAAACAAATCAAAAGTAACGGGTACTTAAAATAATCTCATATATTAGGTAATTTTTAGAGTTCTGACTCCTAAGGTTACCACATTCTCCCAGACATTTCTGCATTTTGCCTGTTTCAATAAATTCGAACACAAGCTCTCGAAAGTTAAATCTGTGCAAGAGAAGTAGTAATAACAGAAAACTAAGTTCTTTGCCTTTAAGATCCAGAAGTAATAAAGCTTCAGAGCTGGAAAGCTTTACTGTACTACACTTTCCTCATCAGAGCAAAAGCAAGGACATTAGCACAAGAAAAAGACATCCTTTACTTGAACTATCAGAACCCAAACATGCCTTATTAATTGTTAGGACACAGAGTTTGGTGTGTTTGGTTGTTTTTTAATTGTAGTTCCAACTCGCCTTCAATTATTAGCATCATAAGATAAAATGCTCTCTAAAGCAAATGTGGAATTTTGCCCACAAAAAGCTATAGTAAGTAGATTTAAATATTGCATTACTGCGTTTAAAATGATGGTTTAAATGTCAATTTATAAAAGTATAAAAAGCAGCATTACACACATTCATGGAATAGTTTACAAGTTGCCAGATGTGTAATATCAGGATTTAATGACAACACTTTAGCACCACCTGTAACACTACTGCAGCTGACAAATACTAATGCTCAACAAGAGGAATAAAAAGCATAAACCCACATCTTTTTCACTACTCTCTCTTCCCCTCGGGAACACAAGTAAAAGCTACCAACTGTTCTTTAGCAACAGTGCCAAACAAGGAGCTCAAGCTAAGAAGTAGCCTCAAGGCTTAGCGGAACATCAAGAAGTAGAAAATAGAAGTTATTTCTACATTAATTTTCCTATTCCTAAATAGATCATGCATCATTTAGAAACAAACAAAAATACAYAGGGTGAACAAACAAGGACCACAACTACGGAGGGACATGCACATAACTGAATTTAGTTTTATGTGGATCAAAACTGCAGGTCATGGCTTATCCTTACCATAGGACTACACAGAAATTTATCTTGCCAAAAAACCTGAAAGTTAAGGAACAGTGGCTTCAGACTTCGAATATAATGAAAATATGTTTCGGTGAAAGTGCGAGAAACTGCAGCTTGTTCGGTTGCCTTTTTGTGTTACAAAGAACAGCTGACWATGATTGAAGGAAGTGGCAGAAAGCCAAGCCTATCTCAAAGCAGAACAACTTTGCTGTATATTTGAAGATGTAATAACCAGTCTCCTGCTTGCCTAACCATGGGGCTACCTTCCCTTCTTTCWTCATGGAAGCACTTCCAGTACTGATGGGAGAATACTTGAAATGAATGACAATCCTGCCTGTGGGCCCCAGGCCAATCTTAACAGAAATACCCAGTATGATATATCCAGGGGGAAAAAATATATGCCTTTGATTCTCTTTCAGACAGGAGTCAAATTCTAGGGTCTAATATAAAGTCCTCCAGATTGAGTGTATAAGCATCAAAAAAAATCATACAGTCTCCTAAGGAGCAAGATCTGGATGCCCTATGAATAACAGAAATCAGCTTCACTGAACATACTGAAATACTTTTCAACACCAAACCACACTCAAGCTGAAAGATCAAGACAGAGCCAAACATCTAGAGTGCTATTTTGAAGGGTAATTCATTATGTTAGTGATCCTATTGATTACAGCAAACCTCTGTTATTAAGGTTAGATGTGCATATTGATTTTTTTTCTTTTTAAGGAAGACTTTGTATGAATATTAATGGCTAATGTCTAGAATTGAAGAACTAAAAGACGATTTAGCAAATTAAATTAAACCGGGTTCTCTGTTCCCAGCAGCCAAGCTACATAACCAAAATGCCATATCTGATCTAATGCTTATTTTTACTATTTTTAGAAGGATTTTGGAAGAAAATCTTTGTCATAACCTCTTACAGGAAGTGAAAAGCGAGGTAGGAAAGTATAAACAAAGAAAGGTTAAGTTACAAAAGTATCAGAACAGATAGTACACAACCACAGCCTACAAAGGGCTGAAAAATTGAATTTRGATGTAACCCAAGGCATAACTCGTGTCTCTCTAAAGCCAATATAAAGCTGAAAATTGAAAATAAGTTTACTTTTCCAGAGCTCAGAAACACTACAGCATCATTGAAACACCACAGTCTTCTAGTACACAATTTGTTTCATTTATTCCCAGTGAAGTTTATCACCCCTGTATGGGTCTAATTTTCCTATCTGACACCCCTGAATGCTTTACCCCGTAACAGTAGGCTGCAGAGATGCATCTCTCATGATCCTGATGATGCATAAAGTAGATAAACGACCAAGTTCTTCATTTCTAGTGCAAAAAACCTCTTAAGCACAGACAAATCTGATTATTCAAGAATATTGTCCTCTTTAGCCTGCTCCAGCAGCAAACATTTTAAAAAATAGCTAAACCTATTTTCTCATCAGATGGGGCCATGTGTCCAGTAATGTCTGCACACAGCACGTCTAAATAAATGTATCTTCATTAGTTTCATGTCAGTGTTAGCTCAAATAATAACAAAAGTAACCTCAGATTGAATACGCTGCCAAAGCCAGCAAGCTCTGCTTTTTCCTACAGTATTATCATCCATTAAAGCTGTTGATTATGAAATTGCTTTCTATCTCTGTCCTTCACACCATCTGACCAAGCTCAGAGACTACTGCTTTCTGCTATGTGTATGCAGATAATAATTCATATTCCAACTCAAATAAACATAAGAAAGTACAATGTTATGTTCCTGTAACAAYAATTTAAAATACTGACCCATTAATATCTGTCACAAATAGGGGAGACAATCTGCTAAACAGTTATCGAGCAGCCCTATAAGAATGCACACATATAATTTAAAATATGTACATTTTCATCTTGGAAACCTAAATTTATAAAGGTATGTATAGAGGAGAGAAAGAAGGATATTGTGGAAAATATAACAGAGGAGTTAAGTATTTCCTGTTTTATTAGCAGCTTACTATCAGCATTAAAGATGAATAATGCATGACTATCTAGAAATTAGATGTTCAAACAATTGAAGAGAGAGGTAAGCTTGAATAACCCATCACATCAATCTTCAAGGAGACAAATTAGGGTACATTACTGTCACAGCTTTTGCTTGACATGGTTTCAGATTTTAATCCAGTTATGTGGAGAGCCTTGGGAACATCAAAGAAATAACTTTTTCCCCCCTCTCCTGAACACAAACAAGTGAAAAGGGTTTTTAATAAATCCTTTAAGCTGAATACATAGCTCATACACAGGGAAAGAGAACATCAAAAAATATATTCCTCTAAATTCTGACTTACTCTGGAAGAAGGAATGATGCCTCAATTACACCCCTACCAAAACAGAAGCTTTTAGAAAAGTCTTTCACTAGACAGCAGTTCACTGAATTGCTACATTAATGTACATTTGAGGCTTTGAAGTCAGGGGGCCAAAGCAAAAATGGATCAAGAAAAAAGGCATGCCATGCCTCCTTTACAATTACATTAATGATTTTTTCCCATCTCTGTGGAAAGGTTATTTACTGTATCCAGATTTCTCATTTTCCTAGCAAGACTGAGTGGGGAGACAAGATAAATACTTGTTATTTCATTTACAGAAGTTGTATAGCTCACTTATTTAATTAGATTTCTCACTACTTACAGTGGTCAAAGTAAGAGCAAAACTCTCTTTACATCCTGATAAGCATGCATCTGAAAGGCTTCTGTTCCTCCATTAAGGCCAACCAAAGCACCCTGAGAGCAAAATAAATAAGCAAAGAACAGACAGGAAAAACTTACTTGCAGTGAGGAGATATTCTAGTAATAATTAAGTCAGAGCATTGCCATGGAAGAAGAATGTCAGGAGTCAAGTACCTAATTCCTGTACCCATTACACTTGCAGGCTCAGAAATCATTTAGTAAAGGTTGTGAGTGAAGGTGCATCTATGTTTGTGCCTTTCTAATACAACCATTTCAACAATTTCAAGATTTTGCCTGGAGTTGTGGACTGTAATTTTAAGTACACAACCGTACCACAATCATATCACAAAATAATACTGATTGAATAAGGATGTGGATGTAGTCAAGTTCCAAAAGATAGAACAACTTTTCTCTCAGAAGTCATGGTTTTTCTTCCCGATTCTGCCACTGTTAACTGTGTTTTCTTGGTTGAGTCATTTGCGATCAAATGATCCAATTTGTCTATTAATTTAACTGATGCAGTAATAAAATGCAACTGTCTGCCCTAAATATTACCAATGGTTTTACAATATATATATAAAATATATAAACTTTTCTAAAAATTCAGTTTTACTTCTAAATGTTACAGCAGACATGAAATATTCACCTCAGGCTTTTCAAATTTAAACTGTTGTGTGCTCCTGAAACAAGACAGAATGTACACCACTAACAAGAATCTGCTTTCTCCTCATTGTATTTTCCTCCAAAACAAGACTGTGGCAATTTTCCAGAGCTATATTCCCAGCACAGGAAAAAAAGAAAGAAACAACAATGAAGAAAGAAAAGCATTAAAAAAACATACAAATAAGTGCTTTATCTAGGCTAGAGAGAAAGAAAGAAAAAAACAGCAACACACAGAACTTATCCAGTTACCAAACAGCTTAACCATCTTCCACTTGGATATTTATGAGTACTTCCTGCTGTCTCTGGGCAAAATGCAACTACTACTCTCATTTGTGCTAAAAAAACAATAAAATTGTTTTGTGGCATATAAACAACAAAGAGCAGAACAAAATCTGACTATAATGTCCCTGGCATGATGCTTCTAACAAGTTTCAATCACAGATAGGAAATTTACAATTTAAAGAAACAAAGTCAGGTCAGTGAGTAAAGTAATTAACACAAGATCTCTTTAAAAGTAGATTTAAAACTGTTGAAAGTGAACAACCAAAACAGCAAGGAGTTAAATACAACTTTTTGCCAAAATGTTAAGGGATCTGAAGACATTAGCAGGATCCTGACTATGTAGGTATCACATTTTGTCCAAGTTCTCTCTTTTCCTTTTATCCAGGTCCTGAAATATGAGAAATTGGAGTGTATTTATTAGCAAGTAAATTCCATTTAGATGTAAAAAAAATTAAAAGTAACTATCCACACAGAATTGCAAATACACCAGGTACGTTAGTGACAGATCTTTTCAATTTGTCTGCAAGCAGAATACTGGCAGTGTTGTTGCTATAGGGATTATGCTGACAGAAGCTTTTTGGCAGCAGGTGAACAGGTGACATTCATTACTTAGGTCATGTTCTTCTACAGTAAACATCTGTTAAAAAATGACTGCTTAAACTGCCATTTCCTGGCCAAGAGTACACTCATGTCATCTGGTTTTGGGCACAGCCTCCCACTTCTAACGGAGATGATACCAGAAATACAAAAGATAAAAGAAGTCACAAAATAGATTCAACTGTTTTGACACAGAAAGGAGGATAACAGAAATGACTAAACTCTGTTCTGGACCAGAGGCAGCTAATAAAACTAGGTGAATTGTGTTTCCTTTGTCTTTCAGAAGAAAAAAGCCCAACAAAACAAAACCAAAAACCCAGCAAAAACCAGAAAAGGGGTGGGAAAAGAGAACAAACATCTCCACAGCACCATCAAAAATTCTGGCTTTGTAGTAACTTTGAATTTTGATTCAATTTAAATCAACACAATTTATAAAGATTAGAATGTTCACAGAGAATGGCAGCAAGGTTTAGGGACTATACTCGATATGAAATTGAGATGTCTCCTTTTGCTGGCTTAGATCTATTAATTGGTTTTTAAAAATCTATTGTTTTTTAACTTATTCTCAGCTCTTCTCTATATCTAGTGCCCAGTCATCTCTTATGTAGAAAGTAAAAGCAGCCATTCCAACAAGAAGGCAAATTTTAGATTACAATACCAAACAAAACATACAATCCATTCCCTGTTGAAAAAACCCCGTAACATTGCAAGAAAAAACCACCTTACTAATGGATTATTTAAAGTCTCCAAGAAGAGCCTGCTTTGGTAGAAACTAAGCAGAAAATTAGAGAAAATGGAAACAAATACTTCGTTTATACCTGTGGCTATGAAAGCAGATTAAAAAAAGAAGATGAAAGGCTGCAAGTTCCATTGCTGCATTTCCTGAGCCACAACAGTCTCAAAAGGCTACACACACATTTGTGCTCTCCCAGTGAAAGAGAGGACTAAAATAGAAATTCTRAACTCCATAGATGATCCCTATCCTTTCAAAACATGCCTCAATAACAGATTTTTTAAAAGTAAATATCAAGAGGACAATCTAAAGAGAACAATCTAAATATCTCATAGATTTTAAACTGCTCCAGTCTTGGAAAYGTTTGAGGATTTTTACTTTATTAAGAGCAATCTAAGAATCATATCAAATCTAGTATAAATAATTCTCCAATGCTTCTCAAGCCCTTCTACATTTATTGCTAGTGACAACATTCAAATACAAGTCAGTGTAATAATTAATATCTCAATTAATTATGGTAATTAAGCTTCTTTCAACTGAAGAAACCAACTGCTTGACAAGAGATAAGGGATATATTATGACTTACTCAGCTGAGCAGTTACTTGTGCAAGCAGCCTACTATCTTTAATAAATCTAGTCACAGAAGTAATGACTGCATAGAAACAAGTAGTTTTTATGATAAACGAAATCCTTATTTTCAGGTGCTCATAAAACTCTACGTTCTAGCCAAAGAGGAGAAGGAGCTCTAGGCACACGCAAAGCAGGTGGCTGCTAACGTGGGAGCTCTTGGAGGCAGCAAATCTGCAACACCTACAAGTGATCAACTCTACAGAGATCCTGACAGTTGAGTTTGTGGGGTTTTTATAAGTTCAGAAGGTCTTTGCTCTTCCAGGGTCTCAACCTTAAAAACTAGGGACTAAGCAGTGATTCTACAGAATGCCTCCACTTCCATAAGGAAAATAAGCTGTAAAAACCTGCTTGCTTTCTTTCCACAGGACCATGGAATAACACGTCTCCTCTAGGCAAAAGTGTATCACAAAAACAAACAAAAAAACCCAAACAAACTTTTCACCCACATCTGTCTGCTTCTGGGAAACCTAGCAGGAGGTTCTACAGAAAGCAGATGGAAGATTGGCACAGGACAAGGCTTCCTTCTCTTGTCAGTAGGGCCCACATCGCCCTATTCTACTCGTATCTGCATCACCAAGCAAGAGGTCACATGACTTCTGTCATTTGAGGTGTATCAGTGATGCTTTGCTCATATGTTTTTGAATAGGAGTTTGCATTCCTTTTCCTGGGAAAAGTACTTACCAATGCTGTTCTATTACAGTTATAATATAACATTTCCCATCCCTATTACTTTGAAAACTTTACTTCCAGACAGCCCTGACAAAACAAGTCTGTCTCAATGCTACTTCATCCAACTTTAAAACATAAGATTTGGAAAAGATAGTTGAATATTACAGTCTTTGTTTTGGCAAAGCACCATATATCACATCTGTCCAAGTTGTGCACTGTGAAACAATATATCCTAAGCACTAGAAACCCCGAAATATATATCCTATATTTTAAAGCAAAAGTGGATAAACCCAGTCCTTTTGCTATTTTTCTGTTCTCTTTTTCTTGATTCAGCATTATTTACAGATAAGCTACAAACTATGCAGAGGCAATAAAAAGAAAGCTAAACTAAAAAAACAGATGACAGTAAACAGCTTATCAGCAAGAGCTGTATCATCTCCTTCCCTGCCTCTTTCAAGTTACAGGAGATCCAGAATCTATAGGATACTGGTAAACACACTTTAGGGATTTGAAGCAGATAGAGGAAGAATGTGACACTTGCCAAAGTCCACATAAGGGCAGAAAGATATGAACAATCATTATCTGTGCAACTCAGCTGGAGAAAGCTACTCAAAAGTGTGCAGTGAGAAAAGACAGGGCTGCAAAGTCGGCTCRCTGCAGACCTTTCTGGCCCAGCTTTCCCAGCTGACGTAGCAGCCACTGACAGCACCACAGAAAATAACACATCACAGATTTTTGGGTCAAGCTGCTTTCCTCCCATAGAATATGGCCTCAGATTTAAAAGAAACAGAAAATAGATATACTAGAAGGTAATTGTAACTTTTATCTGTAGATAACTCAGACTTGCATGATGCAATCCTAGGAGTAGCTTTCAATACAGTGGCTTTTTTTTAACCTCTGCTAAAATAAAAGCCCTCTACTACACAATTGATCTTGCTGTTCCCCTGAGGCACTCACTTCAAGAAGTTTGAATTCTAAAACACCAATATTTATACAAAGAAAAATTGCCTTTTAGCATATAAAGTTGTCAAGACGATAGAGATTTATTAAGCATTAATCAATTTCTCAATGCATTTGATTTATAGTCTGAAGCTATTCCTATAATCGCCAACATAATTTTTGTTAGAGAAACAGCTCTTGTTCTGTGCTGCCATAGTCTTAAAAGGATACAGACACAAACCACTGATGCACCTTGTGCACTAGTTTTTACATAGTAATTTAGAGAGGATTATTGGACCTTTTAAAATAATTTTTGCTTCAATTGTTCAACCATGAGATCAGCAGGACAGTTCTAGCACTAATGAATGCAGTGCTGTGTTGAGTACACATCACTGGGATAGCTTGGAGAAGAAAACCAAAAAGCCTGGAACACTACGGGAATCCTGTTAAATCAGGAAGATGTATCAGCCTTGAAGTCTTCCAGGACATTATCCCAGAACAAACTCTCAAAGGTCAGAAAAGAAGTAATGAGGCTGCCCTGGAACTACGTTTCTGCAAAAACTGCAAGACCGTTTGCAATTTCGACAATGTTAAATCAGACAGTACAGCCTTATAGAAATGCTTTTTAAATTTTAAAAGCGTAATCAGAATCACAAATTCAGTTATTTTTTTCAAATAATTATTTTTGTAATACCCATAAATCCTCGTGCATTTGTCCAAATTTACCAAAACTAATCATTCCTGCCGGTTTAGCGGATCTATTAGAGGCACTTTTGATTATAATGGCATAAGACATGTAAGTGTACATTTGTACAGGTACACATCTAAACTTCCAAARTCCAGCCCTAATTAAATTCTTGCCTGCACAACTACTAGATGTACTGCACCTCTACACTCTCCTAGTCTCAGTGCTCTGTGATCCATTTTAGCTACTAGTTTACTTGCTTTGGTGTTCCCTGGGGCTTACAGTGACGATGAAAGAAACATGCTCCTTTCTTCCAGTGTTTGTGCTGGTTCATGATTGGAGAATAAAGAAATTTGTAATTGTATGTTTCTGGGGAATCAAAGGCCATGCCAGCTACGATTCCTCCACTGTTATATGATGTATTGTGCTAGCTTTTTAAAAGATAACACAAAATTTAATCCCTGCTCTGAATAATGACAGTACAATAAAGTAAGAGCTATTGGAGTCCTTAAGTCGACTAAAACATGACTTTGTTCTAGAATATTTTTAACTGGAATTAATAATCATACAGCATTGCCCTAAATTCTGGCCTCAGGTACAAGGACTAATACAACAATGAAACCAAAGATCCCCTGCCTAATAAATAAAAGCAAGTGCAACAGCAGAAAAGCATGTCCTGATTCATCACTGTAGAAGCACACATGAAAACTGAGAAGCTCCTTAAACACTTCAAGAATTGGCCTATATTCATAAGAAATACAACAGCTCAGCTGTGGAACTTAACACAAACAGATAAGCACATCAAGCATGTCTGACTGACAGCACTGATAGAGTCTAAATTAAAATAYCCATCAACATAAATGGATTGTAAAGTATGTAACAACTTCAAATTTAATTAAATCCACAAATTTTATATATCTGAACTCAGCCTTTAAGGAGACAMATTTTCCAGGAGTTTCTTCATTTAAGGGCATCATGTCAAACAGGCCATGGGGACAGACAAAATCGTTGTGTGATCTGGTGTACCGACAGTCTTGGACATAAAAGTGAGAGCTCCTTAGCCCCTTTCAGTAGGTAGGAATGAGGTAACATGTTGAGAACAGTCTTGCAACAATGAGAACATAGGGAGTACTCTTCACAACCATTGTTCAAAGCTTCTAGAAATTCAGTGTGACAAATGTGAAGCTTGAATCAACTCTTATTAGGTGTCTCTCCTCACAAGTGACCTGCTCATATCAAGTTAAAAATGCCTTAACCAGGTCATAAAGGTGAAGTTCAGTTCTACAAAATATCAGTTTAAATCCCATGCACCAGCTGGAGTTTACATAAAATTTAAGAAGCACACAAGTCTTGCATCAACTTCCTGCCCAGGAATCAATTTTGCCTTAACATACAAAGCAAACTACAGTGAGAGAAAGGTTATAGCATAATATTTAAAAGAAAATATGACATTCAGAAAAAAGTAAATATCATCATAATCTCTATAGTCTTCGCCTCCTCACTAAGCTGAAAATGAATAGGATAGCTATCAGTTCAGTAATGAGTCTGCATAATAAACTTAAAGCAGGTACACAGTTACACTTTTTTAATATGAAATCCAAATYTCCTACATGAAGAAGTTCTAAATACAATCCCAGATCACATATTTCTTTCTTTTTTGTAAGCAGAAAGAAAAAAATGAAAAAAATATTCTAGAACAATCTTCGTCTCAACACCCTCTCCCAAAGACACCAAGCCAGTAGGATCTTCAGATGCCAGAAATGATCATAAGACTTTGGTCATTTTTTCATTGCTCAGACAGACAACATGAAATGAAGGCAAAGAATCAACCAGCTAAAGAGCTAACTTAAATTACATTGAGGTTTGACTGCTAATGTAGGTATACACCAAACCAGCTGAAGCTTTTCACCAAGGCAGGCAAAATCCAGTAGCGCAATACAGCAATAAGAGCCAAAGGGCACGAGCAGGAACTAGTGGCCAGGCCAGTGTCCTTCTCACACTTAATATAAAAATGAAAGATAGCTCAGCCCTCCCTTCCCCATTATTACCTCCAGCAAAATCTTAATCTGAATAGTGTTAGTATAAATTTMTATCAGCAATATACAGGTTAGAGCATATAAATTATTAGATTTACTTTCACTGGCAGGAAAATTGGAGTATATTGAGAAAGAACAAATATACACGAAGGAAATCTTGCTATTACTATCCATGATATTGGGTCAGAGTGGAGAAAGAAGTGAATCTGGTTGTTCTGAAAAAAAAGTTATTTACTACTTGGGTAGAAGTGTTTGGAATCCTAGTGCACAAGTCTAAGGAGCTTACTCTAATTGTTCCAACCCCAGCTTCTCATACAGTTTGCCTCACATGTGATAGTCCAGCATAGTTACCCAACATTTAATTCAGCTGAGTAATTCCATGTCTGTTCAGCAGAGATACAGAACTAAGAAAAGGCACTGCTGGCAGGGGGACAAAACCAAAAAACCACATACAGGCACACTCTGAGCATGCTCTTTAACTTTGCAAGACTTCATGCACACACTAAAATAAGATCCTTTTTAATACTTGTGTAGTTATTTCTATTTTATACCTAATACTCGTCTCGCAGGATTAATACAGCGTATTCCCTTTCCAAAGGATGTCTAAATCATTTTGTAAGGGATGACTCCCTCCTCTATTGATCTCCTCTAGCCATATCACACTTCGTTTGATACAAGTCTGCCAGCAGTAGGAGGAAACTATTATTTGCTTTAGCTCATCTTGCTGCTGTGTTGTAGGCAGGCTCTTTGCCCTCTGTCAGCTCAGAATCAGCACTGAACTCTCCTTCTCCCCCGTGTTACGGCGGTGCTTGGCTCTCCCCCTTTGTCATAGAGCATTAGCCAAGATGCTTCCTGTCAGGAGCACTGAGCTGTTATTGCCCAGATGTTCCCACACTTGACAGGAACAGGCAAGGCTGAAGGTAGAGTGTTTGTGAGCTGGAGCAGCGCCGGAGGGCAGCTGGGCTCGTTACTCACTTCTTCAGCTGGAAACAGAGCATTTATTGTTAGGAGACCTCACCCCACAAGGGCGTCTCAGCACCGAGATTATCAACACACTCAACCTAAATCAGCTGCTCACTCAATTGTCAGCATGTCAAAGCTAGGTATTGCAATTTTATTAACTGAGCCAAATCAGCTTGTTTGACTAATTGTGATAGTTCCTGGGTTTAGCCAATAGACCTGAATGAATTAAGGACCCCAAGCTTTCAGGATTTTTTTTCCCCTATTAAAGCCAAACTGTTTTAAACCTCAATAAGGTAACAACAACTTAGCAACACACAAACTGTTTTCCCATGTGCAGTTCAAAAAAGCTCTTCACCATCGCTCAGTGAATGTAATTAGGAAGTCAGTCTGCACCACTATTACTTTAGTTCTATGCTGGAATATCTCAATAAAAAGCCGAAAATGTTAGTGTCATTTTTATATAGGTTATAAATGATGAAAGAGTAAAGCTGAATCTCTTAAAAGGATGTATTTTTAAAAGTCTGTCCTGAAACCTAAAGTCCCTTGAAATTATACCTGAGGTGCTGCTAACCTACTTGCCTAGAAATAAAAATTTTCACTATCACAGCTATATATATATATATATATATATATATTATACAGGGAACCATATAACTCACTCAAGATGCTACCTTAAACATCTGCTGATATTAATGTCAGAAATAAGCAATATGATTTCTACAGGGGACTTTAAAATATATTTGAAATTGTTACTATGTCCCTTTTTTCTTTAAATGCACACACACAAACCCCCTAGAATTTAGCAATTTGCATCACCCTATTTCGTCCTCAGACTTTTTACTCTACAATTTCTGCTTTCTGCCATCCAGTGATTTGGCAGCAGAGTCTTTTATCTCTGTTAAAAGACTACATTCCTACAATGAAGAACACTACAGAAAAAGCTTCTCTCAGTCTCTTCTGTACTTTAAATAATGAAGTTTTTCCTTTCAGCTAGTAATCAGAAGCCCCAGGATTATTGCCAAATGTGTGTTTCTTGGATACCAGGCAAAGGCTTCCTGACTACCATTTAGTTCTTTAGTTTCATTTTCTGATTCAAACTGAAGGTACCAGAAAATATTTATTCACAGTTCATAGACTTGCAAAAAGGAAAAGGTTGTCTTCATTAAGTCTTAGCAATGCAATCAGTAGGAAAACAGAAAATTTCATTTTGACTGTTCAAGTTCAAAATTATTTTCTGATTAACTATTTCATATAAAAATCACCTAAGTAACATGAAAAAGGGCAAGGAGACACAGGCCTTGCCATAACTTTGATCCCTAGGAGATAATCTCTAAACTTCTAAAAGGAGTGAGTCTTTCCTCTTGTTTCCTCAGAAGTGAAAATAGACCAGGAAGTGAAGAATTCCCTCAACAAACAAAGCTGTGATCTCTACTAAAAGACAACATGGGATGTTACAAGTCCTAGCTATGTTCATGAGATACTCACGAGAGATGGTTGCACGTCACATGAAATGAAACAGAAAAGTGGCTTTGGCTGCCACTCTCCATGACACAGCACTTCCCTAAACTGCCCTGTTACTGCAGGATCCATGGCAAATGTGTCATCCTCTGCTTTCAATTTGTCTGCCACTTACAAATCTTTTTTTTCTTTTTCAGCTGTTATTTATAGGTTTCAAAATGTATTATTTTCCTTTTTTTTTTTTTTGAAAGCATAACTTCATTCTTCTCACTGTTATTTCTGTTACTAGGTCCAAACTGGAAGCACTGAGTTGTATTCAAATTGATTTCCCCCATAGTACAATATAACCAATTGCCAGAGCTGTCTGACCTGGCAATGTGGAGCAGATTTTGCTGAAAATGACAGTTTATTGAATTTACAGAAGTCCCATTATCAAAATTATTCCAAATTTAATTGGCTGTCAGTTTAGTAGATTGTGTTTCTAAGCATCTATTTTCAAGTTACTATGGAAACAACTCCTGATACTTCTGTCATAACTGAAAACTTAAGATGAGTAATTTTAATGTAATATGTTTAGTGCGACAAAGCGAAGTTTTGGGGGAGTTAAGCAGGTTTTTGGGTGGGGGCACGGTAGAGGCAGGTGCAGGTGGGATGGGAGTCATTTCCCGAGCAAGAGCTCCCTCGAGCGGCGAGAGCGGCGGCCCGGGGGCTCCGGGGCGAGCGGGGCAGCCCCGACACGCACGGGCTCATCTCCCCGGGTGCCCAGCAAGAATCACTCCTTTAGCGAAAGGAGACAATTAAGAGGGAAAAAATAACACCCAGAAGATAAGGAAGTTCATAACATTAAGGTAATTGAATTCACCTCAGGTCAGCTGCATCCCAAAGTGTCTGAACACAGAGTATATATAAAAAAAAAGTCAATAACATCACTTAGATTTGGAAAAGTGCCACATTTTAAATACCAGGGGTTTCTCCCTTTTATTTTTTTCCCTCCGAGATTTGCTGATAAAAATGAGAAAGGAACAAGAGTGTTCTTTGAACTGCATGCTTCAACTTTAATCAGAAATGAAGTATGCCCATTTCATCTTACTTGAGGGGGACTAATTTCTTTCCTGGTAGAAGTAAGATTTCAAAGTCCGAGTTGATCTGAAGATATCCAAGACGAGCCACTCTAATTGTTCTTCTCCTAGTGTGCCTGCTTCTCTGACAATCAAGGCACAACAGGAAGACTCCAGCAAGGCAGCACAGCCACCCTACACTGCTTTCAGCAGAACATTCCCACAGCGTTAGGAATATCCACATTCCTAATCATAGAGCCAGTCTGCCTCTGCTTAACTGCCACACGGAAGATTTCTGAGATGCAGAAACAAAGCAAATAAGCAGCAAGAGAAACAAGTTTTAAGTCCTTTACCACAGACTTTTCCTAAAGGAAGCTGCTAGCATATAACAGCACAAAGCACAGCCTGATGACGGCAGTCGTTTTGGCACATGATCCTAAAGAGCTGTTCTCAGCTTTAATCAGAGATGGTTGGAAAGCATTCCGGGGAGAGCTCTGGCCTTGAGAAAAGCCTGCGTTTCTCAAGCCTCAGACCTCAAGCTGAGAAGAGGTATTTTGTCAGTGACTGCCACCTCCAGTTCAGCAGAGCTCAGACACAGGCTGGCTGCAGGTCCTTCCCTGGACACAGCTGTGCTGCAGGAAACCGGCCGGGATGTGGGGGGAAACGTGCAGGGGCTCGCAGTGAGTATCCACTGGCAGAGATAAAGTGGAACTAAGCATTTCTGTAGTTTCTCTTGACATTTTTTTCACAGGCAGCAGATGCCAAATTCCCTTATTCCTCACAGAGATAAGGAAGAGAAAATAAAAAAGGAAGAAACCTTCAATACCTGGGTGATACACTAACTTGCATGTCCAACATAATACAGACTATTTACACGATATTTAAAAGATGGGAGTATCGCACACAGAAAAAGTCAGATAACCTTGGCAGTTCCCTTTTGTCTGGACTCCTCCCCTTTCCTGATTAATTTGCAAAACAGAGTTTTGCTGGAGACGCTGCATTTGTTCCATGAAAGGGATAACTACTGTGCTCTATGAAAAGCAGTAACCAAAATGCGTAATTTGGGCAAGTTCCTTAGAACAACAGCTTAATACCACAAGTAGTCTTACATGAGGCAAGCTGGCCTTTATTTTGGGGGAAGTTTGATTAGATGACCTTAAAACTCCCAATCTTCTACATGAACCCTGTGTCCAAACTGTGAGAACCATCGTTGAGGACTGTGAGTCTGACTATCTTAAGTATTACTGTTTCTCACAAACTCTTTCATTATTTTTTATTCAGGCCTTGCTTTTCCCAATTTGAATTAAAAAGAAAAAAACCCAAACAAACCAAAGTATGTCATTAAATAACACAGGAAAAAATTCCATTTCCTCAGCTTTCCCCTTTCCCAAACTTCTCATAAGAAGTCAGAAAGGAGTCATTATTCGAGTGGAGTATGATGACAGGCTAACAGTTATTTTTCACATTTTCACAGAGTACAAAGGTAGCAGATGCATGAATAAACAATTCCTGCTTTTAAGACTAGAGAGGATCCACGAGTCAGTTTTAGTATTTCTCTCCACTAAGTCACATATTATTGCTGAAGGCTAAAGAGTTTGTTGGTAGCTGAAAGGCAGCCATCTCATACTTTCAGATGCTCTGTCCACGTTACTAGTTCAGTGACAGATAAAAAACTATTCCAATTTTAACTTGTTATTCAAACATGTTTCAAATTGGCAAAGCTTAGACAGACATTGGGTAAAGCTCCAGACTTGCACTTATGCTGAAATCAACAGTAAAACTCAGATCAACTAGAACAAGACTGAAGCTAAAGTTATGAAGTAACCTTTAGAACTACAAGAAATAATGCAATAGGTATTGGTTCATGGTTAAACAAACTCATAAAAATCTATATATAAGGATAGATGTGCTCTTTAGTACACAGCTCTGAAATAACACTCTCGAATTGGTCAAGAAATACTGCACCAGCTCGTAAAATTGTTTCATTTTGGAAAGCTCCAAATGTGACGATCCTTGCATTTTTCTGAACACAAAGATCTATCTTGTACATAAAACTTGTATCAGATGCACTTTCTCCAAAATAACACATAACTCTAGTGAGAGGAACCAATTTAATTTCTCTCTATGCCTCAGCACTCTAAGATTGCCGCGTGCAGCAGATACCTAAGGAACCAGAGCGGAGCGCTGTCCCCAGGGGGACTTTACCTGACAGCCAATCAGGACTGCGCGGCAAGCCACGCCCCTTTTGCGGCCGGGGCAGGTCCCCGGATGCCCGGGAAAAGCACAGGAACTGCCGCCATTTTTCGGTTCCTTGGTGAGGAGGGAGTGCCTGGAGGGTGCGGCTCCCTGCAGAGCGACCTCTTCCCTGCCTGCCCGGTTTCACCGAGCGGCTCGTTGCCACCGCAGCCTGTTCTTCATTGACGGAGCAGCCCACGGCCGCCCCCGCCGCGAGCCCGACGGCGGCCGCCGCCCACGCCCTGCTCCGCGCCGACGGAAGAGACCCGCGGCCCGCCGCTGCTCGGAGGGGGCGGCAGCGGCCATGGCAGTGCTGCTGGAGACCACGGTGGGAGACCTGGTCGTCGACCTCTACACGGAGGAGCGGCCTCGCCCTTGTCTGAATTTCCTGAAGCTCTGCAAAGTCAAGTACTACAATTATTGTCTTATTCATAATGTGCGGGGGGATTTTATTATACAAACTGGTGACCCCATGGGAACTGGCCGTGAAGGGAAATCTATATTTTGTCAACTGTACGGTGATCAAGCCAGATATTTTGAGGCGGAAAAGGTGCTGAGAATCAAGCACAAGAAGAAGGGAACTGTGTCAGTGGTGAACAATGGCAGTGATCGGCATGGATCACGGTTTCTTATTACCACTGGGGAAAACCTGGATTACCTTGATGGTGTACATACACTATTTGGAGAAGTGATAGAAGGTATGGATGTATTGAAGACAGTTAATGAAACCTTTGTAGATAAAGATTTTATTCCATATCAAGATATCAGGATAAATCACACGGTAATTCTAGATGATCCATTTGATGATCTGCCTGGCTTGTGTGTTCCTGATCGCTCACCAGAACCTACAAAGGAACAGCTCGATAGTGGCAGAATAGGAGCAGATGAAGAAATTGATGACATGAAAGGACAGTCTGCAGATGAAATAGAAGCAACTCAGGCAGAAAAATAAGCAAAAACTCGTGCCATTCTTCTGGAAGTGGTGGGAGACTGACCAGATGCAGAGATCAAGCCTCCAGAAAATGTGCTGTTTGTTTGTAAACTGAATCCTGTGACCACAGGTGAAGATCTGGAGATAATATTTTCACAATTTGGTCCCATTAAAAGGTGCAAAGTGATTCGAGACTGGAAGACTGGTGAATCTCTTTGTTATGCTTTCATTGAGTTTGAAAAGGAGGAAGGCTGTGAGAAAGCCTACTTCAAAATGGACAGTGTGCTGATAGATGACAGATGGATACATGTGGATTTTAGCCAGTCTGTTGCAAAGATTAAATGGAAGGGAAAAGGTGGGCGGTATACCAAGGATGATTTCAAGAAGTATAAGAAGGAACATGACAAACCTTCAAAATGTGGTCTGAAAGAGAAGGTAAAACCAAAGCAAGAGGCCAAGTATGACCTTGTGCTGGATGAGGATGTAGAAAAGTCTCAAACAAGTCAGTCACACGTGGCTAAAAAACAAAAGAAGAGAAAGCACCACCATTCTGAAAATGAAGATGATGACAAGAAGACCAAAAAGTCTAAGCATTCTAACTGAAAACATGAAGAACGCTGCAGAGAGAGGACCAAGAGTGGATGTGGTCCAGATGACCCCACTAATTCGAGGACTCCTCGACTCTCTAAAACCCAAGAGGTATTCAATTACAGGGGAAGATACGGGCTTTGGCCCCAGTTGAGAGAGTTGTTTGCTGCCTTGGACTGTACCACCTCCTTCCCTGCCGGAGACACCATTGACTGAGGAGGCAAGGTGTGGACCTGCAGAGAGGTAGCCCAAGAATTAAGTAATTTTGGGTGAAAGTACGGTCTGGTAAAGCCAGTAGTCCACAAGCCAGAGACTTCTATTAATAAACAGTTTTCAGATACAATATTGCTGCATATGCACTTGATTTTTGTCCGAGAAATCTACCGAAAGAATCCTCCCCGCAGTTCCCCACGGTGGAACGCAACACTCTAGACATCAAAATTTTGGCCATATAAAGGAAGAAGGAAAATTCAGGTACCTTCATAACTTAATATGAAACATTATTCTTTGTTATTTGTTTTGCGGTCTTTGCACTCATGAAAATAACGAAATAGGTAAATTAATTTATCTGAGACACAGGAGAGAGCACGTGCAATGGAAAATACTGTAAAAATCTGATATCAGCAGTTTCTAATAAATTCCTTGTGCTTTTCCTAAACACTGACTATAAGTGTGTTGACCTAGTAATAATTTTCTTCTTTGCTGTAATAACATTAATTGCAAATATAAGCTTAAATGCGTAGATGAAAGTGTCACAATTTATCATTAGCTGGAATTCAGTAACAACTTTCAGGAATGTGTTTACCCTGTAGAAGGACAAGATTCTGTCAAAAGCTGGAGTGGCTTCATTTAAGACAGATTATGGATAGGTTAATGAGCAAGTGTGGTTTCCTCTATAGAATAAGTAAATTATTGAGTGAATACCTTATTGTTTCTAAAGCATACTTTCATTGCAGTTGATACATGTCCGCGCCTCAAAGTTTTATGCACCTTTGCTGCCTCCTTTCTTCTAAAAAAGGTCTGTGGTGTTGCAGATGCACACCTTCAGTGGCAGCTTATTACCTCAAGAAGCTGTACTGTTGTGTCGGTGGTTTTTTTTTGTTTTTTTTTGCTAAAGCATTCTTAAAATAAGTAAACATCAGTAACTGCTCTTTGTCCCCAGTTACCTTCTCGGATGGTTTCTGTCATCCTGGCTTAAACCTTTGTACAGTCTGTCCAGCGCTACCTTACTACCACTCCTCACAGTCTTTACCTGGTCACCCTACTTTTTAAATTTTCCTAGTTTACTTGTAACAGCTGCAACATACTTCAGGCAAAGTTTAAATAGATGTAAAGATATAGCAACAGGATCTTTACATTTACGTGACATGAAAATGTCCTTGTTACTCTTCTTTGAATTAAGTTTTTGTTGAGAATAGGCCTTCACTTAAAGAAGGGACATGACATAACGTGAGAATGTTTCTGCCCATTACAGAAAAAAGCATATGGTTCAAAAACATGTAAACTTTAGCTGAATCCAAATTTTAAGCATAAAAATACAAAACCTGTGTAAATCTGTGTTTGCATACAGAGATGCTGGGTTTGCATGTTTTTTTCACCAAATGTAGCCTTTATCTTAAGCATGTCTTTTGTTCTGACTCCACACAGACTCAAGGGCAGAAGTGCACAGAACCACCAGGACTTCCGAGTAATGCACATGAAGAGTTCCTAGAATACAAGTGAACTTAAACTGTTAGTAAAATGGAAAGATTGCATGCTCACAGCTCAGGGGCTTTCTGCACACTGGAAGAAAGAAAATTCTTACATAAACTACCGAATGCAAACATAACACATTTATACTACAAACCATGGTACGTAAAATAAACAACATCAAGGCCACTTCTCCCCATGGCAAGGGTCTTGCATCTCAGCTGTTACAGGTACTGTACATTCTAAGCAATTGAAACATTTTTTCTAAACACAAACCTTATTGAAAACATTTTATCTACTATGATTACAGTAACGTTGAGATCTTTACACTAGGAAAAGAAGGAAGCTAGACCTCATTCAGGTACTTATATAATAGAGGGACTGCAACAGGGCTGGCTAATTTTTTTTCAGCATTGATTTTGATAAAATTTGGGAGRAAAAGGAAAAAGTATTTCAGCAAAGGTGCAAAGGTGTTTTGGTTTTGCTGTTTTTAAAATACAAATTATGGGTTTGAAATGTATAAATTATCTCTAAAAATAATATCTCTATCTCTATAAATTATCTCTAAAAAATCCAAAATTATGTGGATACGTTTTTGTATTATTTACTCCTTGCTCTCTTTGCCAGTTAACCACGTGGCCTTTTTCTCTCACTGGACAACGTAAGCTTAAAAAAGGTCTGTTTTTCAAAGTGAAAACTCACCACAAACATTCTCAAGTCTTAAACTAGGATCTTTAAAAGGTATTAAGAAAAAATTTGAACAAAACCACTTCTTTTTATTTAAAGATAAAACATTGATTCCTTACACAAACTAGTTTTCTCAACACATTTGCTGACTATTGACATCCATATAACATACTTGTATCACACTCCTATTGCAGTAAGCTCTGCATTACATAAAAATCCCCAAAAGCACAGTGTTAGCACATCAGGAACAACAGACAAGCCAAGCAAATACACAAGGTGAACCTGTCAAAATAGTAACAAAAATTATGTTTAGAATAATGACCTGGATGCTTAATGTGTTAAATGCTTACCCAAAGTTAAGACATAGGCACAAATACACAGACTGTTCTAAAACATTGATTAGTACAATGCTTATGAATAAATCAGTGATATGAGTTCCAATTAACTGCAACTCAAATGGAGAAGGAAACTCCTTGCAGTGTCAACTTTTCAATATGTATATGCACACACACACACACACTTTTTAGCTTTTTATGTATASACGCTTTTTCTTCTTTACTCATCCAACCCTTACTATAAGATAAAATAACGATCCTTACGAGCTTTTTCCTGAGCCTAGGAGAAAAGGCTTTTCATCTCACTAAAGACCATTATAAATTCAACCTGTTAATCTAACTTAGCACTTCTTAACTTCAGCTCAGAAACCATATGCCAAACTTTGTTGAAACTTTCAATTTATCTTGCTCTGGCTCACAGAGGAAGGTCYGTGGCCAAGAGATTATTAGGAAGAGATAAGGCTGATACATTTAATTGGCATGTTTGTCTGATCCCTTCCAATCTTAGGAAAGTCTATACATAACACCTAACACTGTTCATCACACAGAATCCTCTCTCAGTGAGGAACAAATTAAATCTCTTTCCCCCCCAATCCACATTAGTCTGTGATCTCTGACGCTACACCCAAAAACTCCCAAAACCTAAATCCAAATTTAACATTCTATTTACAAGAAAAAAAGGATTTGCCACATACCCTTCAGATGGAAAAAATCTAGTAAAGCCCAAGTGCCTTGATAACTTGGCATTTAAAAATGTAGAACTCCTAAATTCTTCTTGCTAACTCAGAAGGAAAATCCCTTAAGCTATCTCYCTCCCCACTCCCCCTTAACAGATCCCCACAGTTCAGGCTCTTTAGCTTGTTCAGCACTACCTGCCAATGTTCCCCTCCTCACTGATGTCTGCTTTAATTTTCTAAGAAAAACATGCCCAGCACTCAGTTAAAAGTAAGTAACTTTCTGAGTTTCTCCAGCTATGCTCAGTTAGGGGTGCAGGCAAATGACAGACCAGGGAGTTGGTTTTGGCATGAGATTCAGTTAACTGAACAAAATGTGAGAAACTACTGACACGACATAGAATTATAAATAACACTATGAGATGGTGATAAAAGTTAYAGATAGTGCTGTGAGGGTGGCTGGATCCCACAGGTGCTTAAGGAGGAGTTAGACAAGAAATTGGCAGACAGCAGAGAGAATTGGAAGGGACTGCAAGGGACCTTCCAGGGACTAAAGTCGTGCAAGGCCACCAGCACCAGGGTAACCATGTCAGTAATACCATATAAGGCTGAGATTATCTAAGTCACGGTATCTAAGTAACCCAAATCTGAGGGCAGACGCAGCAATACTGGGGGCCAATGGGGAATAAGTGATTAGGGGTGGGTTGTTTATTTGGGAGGAGACTGCAACTGAAAAACAGAGCTGTAATGACAGCAAAAATGAGGGCCAGGAAATTGCAAAAGGAACGAGGTAAGCAACTCATTCCTGGTGCTGCACAGAGGTACCTGTTAGGCAGCCCTGGGTTTCATCACCACACCTGGGCAGCACAATAAACCAAGCCTGTTGTTCTGACCAGAACAAAAACTCGAGCCTGATTCCCCGGTCAGGAGAATTTGGGGAGAGGCAGGCAGGGCGCTCCTCCTGATCAGTGAGGGAACAACTGGCTGTCACTGGTTGTTGTGCCCTTTACAGCTGCCCACTTCCTAACAGGCTCTTCAAAGTCCTAAAATTCTCTACAAATTTCATGTTCTTTCTTTGTTCTTTACTGGCTTGCTTTCTGTAGCTGAAAAGTTCTAGAAATCAGATGGCACGCACAGTACACCAACTGCCTTACCTGATGAAAGCTGATACCAAAAAGGTTTCAAAGCAATGGCTATATAGGCTCTGCAATTTTTTTTG
This sequence comes from Amblyornis subalaris, assembly GCA_018881555.1. Taxonomy (NCBI): domain Eukaryota; kingdom Metazoa; phylum Chordata; class Aves; order Passeriformes; family Ptilonorhynchidae; genus Amblyornis; species Amblyornis subalaris. The sequence continues at coordinate 2,797,416 of JACAXG010000027.1, read as the reverse complement.
CAGTGTAACTGTGTTCTTCGGCAGTATTTAAACAGAACACCTTTTTTAATTTAAATTTGATTGTTCAGTATTAAAGCAGGCGTTAGTGATGCCTGGTCATATTTTCATGCTAAGACCAGGTTGTACACACATAATAATTTCATAAACAAACCTGAAGGGGATCTATTTCATTTGTAGTAACACGAAATTGATCCCTTTCCAATTTTCCAGTGATAAACATAATCAATACTTACTTGATTTCTAATGAAGCATTGTAAAGTGCTTCATCTTAAATTATATTTGTTTTATATAAAGAATGGAAAAAAGGTCTGACAACTGAATTTGATTAGTCCCTTTTGGTGCCTCAAAGAGCTGAGAATTATGCATCTATTTAGAAACAAATAAACCTTCATATAGCAACTGCTTTTCATCACATTGTGTGATAATAATAACATTAGCACTAAATGAAAAAGCTCTTATCTGGAAGAAGAATAAAATAATTTTTTTAAAATGAGACATACAAAGAAAACAAAGAACGTGCAAGTGGTGCCAAAAAAAGCGGGGGAGGACACATTTTTGGATGCCAAGAAAAGTCTCAATTTGAACATGGTTTGGAAGCAATTTAAATGGTGAGATATGGCCGACTGTGGGCCTAATGTGTTCTGTCAGTACCACTCACAAGTCTATGGTAAAAGCAACATGCAGAAAGAAGAAACATTAGCTTGTTCTTCATCTGCATTTTAATTTAATAAAAAACTAATCACCCCAGCTTACGATTCTTTAGCTCCACTGGAAAATAAAATTTCATCCCAGGGGAGTTTTCTTCTTATTTATTTATAAGATTATCAAACTATTATTTATATAGTTTGATTGTGCAAGATATAAACCAGGCCTGTAGTGACAAGGCTGTTTTGGCAGGGAAGAAGAAAGCATGCAAACACTGCTGCTAAAACCACTGCCTCCTTGGCCTGTGCTCAGCTGATACACTAAGTTCASCTCCCACCCCACAGTCCATGAACCTGCTGGCTCACAGTCTGGCTGCCCACACGGCCTCCAGGTGCCAAGTGGCTTCAGGAGCCACTCAGCTCCCAGGACAGGTAAGGCTGGGCTGAATCATACTTCCAGTGAACTTCCTCCCTATAGGCACAGATAAGAATAGTATTCTGCTGGTTTGAGCAAACTCACCTTCTCAGAGCTTTAGATTTTTTTTTTTTAATGCAAAGAAAACATATAAATGCTATCTTATGGTATGCTAAACATGGCTTATATGTTAAATACTGCTTATATCAGTCCTGCTGATTCTGCTTAACTCCTAAAAATGCAAATCTGGCCTGTAGGGCAAAGAAGCTCTCCTCCACACACTCCCAGCTTTTCTTCCTATCTGACTGCACACTGAGAAGAAAAACCTGTATGACAAAAACACACAAAAAATCTTCTCTAGAAATATATCAATCTTGAAGTACAATCCTAAACAGTCAAGCCGGGCATGCATGGCAGACAGTTCTTAGAGTAGCTGAATTTAGCCTTACCAAAATAAATGAAGCCAAGCAAAGCACTACACAGGTAAACCAAACCATGAAGCCTTACTGTGTTCAGACCCAAATGTTAAACCATGCAATTCCCAAAGGCTGTACACACAGCCTCCAAAAACACCAAAGAAACATATCTCTCCTTTCGAGGGCTTTTTCTTTCTGTGCATCCCTGAACCAGACTAATAATTACAGTCCATAGGACTGTCTTTCCAGTAGCCATTCTCTGCCCTGCCAGTATTTTTCTCCTTCCAAAACTCGTCTCCATTTTCTTTTGAAGCTCTTGGCTGCTGCCACACCTGCAACACCAGAGGCAGGTATTACCATTGTCTACTGACCCAGATTATTGCAGGCTCAATAAATACATTGATGGAATTTAGTGCCCCATAAACACCCAAGAAGCAGCAGAGAAACCACCAGCAGACTGCACTTCCCAAGCCAGCCACTGCAACCACAGGCTGTGCCAAGGAACTGTGTCAAGATGAAGGGTACCTCTACAGACAGTGAGGGAAGAAGCATTCAAGCACTCAGATCTAGTCCCCTCTGGGGAGGAACCCATTCAAATTTCTGTGCCACAAGTCCATTAATCATTTCAAAGGGCCTTTTCTGCTCTCTCTCTCACATATCAGGCCAGCAGTCTGTTCCCAGCAGACTCTCTTCAGGGCTCAGCCTTGCTCACATTTTCCTCAGGGAGCACCCTCTCTGAGGCATGACCTGGGCTTACCCCTAGAGAAGCCAAGAAGCCAGTTCTGGGGTTTTGACCTTACAGAAACCCCATGCTATCACCCTCAGCCATGCAGCTGCCAGAGCTCTTACAGCCTTCTAGCAGCCTCCGCCTAACAAGAGGATAACAGATAACAACCAAGAGACTACAGCTGAGGAAGGGCTCAGTAGCTGCTCTCCTAGCCGGGCTTTAAGAGACAAACCTCTAGTTAAACACAACCTGGCTTTTTATTTGCCTTCTAAGAGTGGTGTCCAGCTGAGGCCTTGGGACTGGTGTACTTTGTGAGTCACTCTGGGCCCCCACAGCAACTGGTGCTTCAGATCCCAGCAGCGGAGCAAAGCACAAAAACGGAGCAGATGGGTACCAATGCTATTTATAACCACTTACCAATATGTCCCTGAAGGTACACTCACTGGTGCCTGAGGGCAGGCAGCAGGTTGATGCATGGGTGTCCCGTGCACCCCAGTGACACACTTGGGGAGGCAGGAGCTGGAGGCTCAGGGGGAATGTGTGCAGAGACAGTGGCATTTCAGGTTCAAAATTTCAGACCAAGACCGATGGTATGATGTTCAACAAGACCACGTGCCCGTTCTACACTTTGGCCACAATAACACCCTGTAGCTCCAGGCTGGGGGCAGAGTAGCTGGAAAATGCCCAGCAGAAAAGCACCTGGAGGTGCYGGTCGACAAAGGCTGAACATAAGCTAGCATGTGCCCGGCTGGCCAAGGCCGGTGGCACCTGGCCTGTATCAGGAATAGTGTGAGCAGCAGCACCAGTGAGTGATTGTCCCTCTGTACTGGCACTAGGAAGGCCACACTTTGAGTCCTGTGTCCACTTCTGGGCCCCTCAATTCCAGGACATTGAGGTGCTGAAGCGAGTGCAGAGAAGGGCAGTGGAACTGGGGAAGGGTCTGGAGCACAAGTGTGATGAAGAGCAGCTGAGGGCTCAGCCTGCAGAAAAGGACGCTCAGGGTGAACTCATCACTCTCTACAACTCCCTGAAAGGAGRGTGCAACCAGGTGGGGGTCGGTCTCTTCTCCCAGGCAGTAAGTGGCAGGATGAGAGGACACAGCCTTAAGCTGCGCTAGGGGAAGGTCAGGCTGGACATAATGAAGAATCTCTTCACAGAAAGAGTGATTAGACATGGAACGAGCTGCCCAGGGAGATGGTGGAGTCACCGTCCCTGGGGGTGTTTACGGAAAGCTGGACATGGCACTTTGTACCATGGTGTGGTTGATACGGAGTTGTTCGGACAGAGGTTGGACTCGCTGATCTCAGAGGTCGTGTCCCACTTCCCCGACTCTGTGCAGTAACGAGGACAGCTCGGGACGCCGAGTCCCGGTGCCCTGCCCGCGGCTCAGTCCCCGCTCGGAGCCCCGCCCCTGCCCTCAAGGCGCTCGCGCTCAGCGCCCCCTGTCGCGCCGCGCCGGAACTGGGTCAGGGGGACCGCGGGGGCGGGGCCGCACTCCTCGCGCGTCGCGGCGCGGTGACGCACGCGTGCGCGGTGACGTCGCCGCCGGTCCGTGTCCGTGTCCTGCCGCCGGTCTCGGCCCTGCCCGCGCCGCCCTCGGCCCGCCCGGCCCCGCTCGGCCCCGCCGCCGCCCCGCCATGGCTAACGTGGCCGACACGAAGCTCTACGACATTCTGGGCGTGCCGCCCGGCGCCTCCGACAACGAGCTCAAGAAGGTGCGGCGGAGGGGCGGAGGCCAGCCGCTGGGAGGGGGGGGTGGGCCCGGCCGAGCAGGGCCCCGCGGGCGGGAGGCGAGGGGAGTGGGGCTGGGGGGAACGTGGGGGGCGGCCCGCGGGCGGCGGGGCTGAGGCCTGTGGGGCGGGCGCGGCCCGGTGCCCGGTAGGCCGCGCCCGGGGCTGGCGGTCGGGGGAGACCGTGGGCAGGACGAGGGCCCGGCGGTCGGAGGGGACGGCGAGGCCCGGCCGCGCTCGCCTCGTCCCTCTCCCGGCGCGTCCCGCGTGGGCTCCGGGCGCGGGCGGGACGCGGCTCGTCCCGCCCCCGCGGCACCGCGCCGTGCGCGGCCGCAAGGGCTTTTTGGGGGTGAGAATCCCTGCGGGTGGATCCTCACCSGTGCCATTGTCTGCCCCACGTGCGGGCCTTGGTAGGATTCGGTTTCGCTCATAGATGCGATTCCTCTCAGGCCGAAAGCGGCAAGGCGAGGTAAACAAAGAGGGCAGTTGAAAACTTGGAGCCAGGTCGTCACTATAGCGATTGCATCCTGTAGTGYATAAAGCACTTTTTTTTTTTTTTTTTGTAGAAGGCCTTAATGACCGTTTACACGTGAGGGAGGAGAATGAACCAGACGGTTCACTAGCAGCGGCTTCCGCGGGTGGGTGGTGCTGGCACCAACAACTGCGCCTTACCCGTCATGCACGCGGCAGCCTAATTTGTGCAGGGATAGGCAATTGCAGTGTTGAAATAGTGCTGGAGATGGAAGGCAGGCGGTGAGAAGGTTGTGTTTTGTACACAGCACTATCCAGTAGAATATTTTCTTTTCTTACAGAATTCGCTTAAAAGTATCTGCGTCCTGTAAGAAAGAAAACCAGAGCAGTTTTCCACTAGGATAGCCTGCACTACCCAATACTAATTACCATATATTAGACTAATCGTGGAATGTAAAGTTTCCGGCTGTCTGTAACAGCAAGGAGTTCATCTGTATCTTAATGTCATTAAGAGGTTTCCTGGATGCTTTAAAATCTGGTATTTTAATCTATATAACAGTATAGAAAAAGTGCAAATGAATAGGTGATCCCTTAGTCAGAAAGGAATGAGAGAACAGGCTTTAACAGTGGTTAAAATAACTTTTACTGAAGTTATATGTTATATATGTTGCCAGTGCAGACCTTGATTCTGGATCTGTTCATGATGAAATAAATAGTGGTGGCTTCCTTTAGGGCCATGGGTGGTTGTAAGAGTTGCTCTGGCCTGGAATGCTGTTATCAGCAAAGATGTGAGGGCTTTCTGTTTTTAAAGATCACCATTGCAAGCTCCTTTTTTCCTGATGAGATAATACTACTTAGGTTGTCGGTTTAGTGGTGTTTTGTTTTTTTTCTTGGTTAGACGCCATAAAATATCCATTAGACTCCTAAAAAATCCATTTTATTAGAATATATAGGTTTGTGGAAGATGATTTTTGTTACTGATAGGTGATTAGTCCACTAAGATGGATGATTTTTGTTTTTTACACTTACTATGCTTTAGAATATTGGGCTTGTAGTATCAACATTCTGGTTTTGTTTCATTAGTTCCTTATCAAGCTTCATTTCTTGATTGCATGCAGAAGTATGGAGTGTTTCAAGATAAGATCAGTAATGAGAAGTAACTGTGGGGATATGAAAAAAGGAAATTTACTTGTTCGAAGGTTGTAAAGTTGTGATCTCTGTAAAGCTTTGTGTGTAAAGTTCTTAACATTGTAGTTCTAAAGAGTAGTTTAGGTGCTCAGTTACACTGAAATAAAGTGTTTGGAAAATCCTCTCTAAGAACTGATACTTCAATTTTTTACAGTTGCATCACTGTAGCGTTTTTTAATAGGTGTAATTTAGAAATAAAAGTCTGTATACAATGTAATTTGTTAATATCTGTCTCCTGATTGTTTCTGAGGGGTGTTGAGATGGAGTAGAGGAAGGGTTGAGGTTTTTACTGTCATTAACTCAAATGGTAGGAAAAGTCTCTGCCTGCTGTATTATGTGCTTTGATCCTCTAAAGTGTAAGCAGAACGGATGAGGGACTGCTGAAGAACCAGTGGTGGTCCTGAGAGTCAAAATACTGGTCAAAAGAAAGCATTCTGGAAAGTCCCTTCTGGAGATTTGGCTGTACTTACTACTCCTACTGCTTTACAACAATAAAGTTAAATAAAAGCAGTGCTATGTACATTTCTATGTAACTCATATACTTGGTTCCAAGTGAGATGATATCTTCCATTATTGATAGGTAAGGAAGAACAGAATGATTGTTGTGAGGAGTGGTTGTAGGGTTGAATGGGAAGCTGAGGCAGCCATTTTGTTGTTACTGTACTGCTGTGATTGAGGGCAAAGACAGACGGGTTCAAATTTCGTTGTGGGTTCTGTAGAGTAAGAAATTTTAATGAAAGTCAAATGGGATTCTCCTCGTAAGTTAGTGAGGATAAGCAGGAAAACTAGTTCTAGCTATTGTGTGCCAGAGCTGTGTTTAAATACAAGTGCAGTTAATTTATGCAAATAGCAATGTCAGGATTTTTTTATGTTGTTTCAGTATATGAGTGACTTTGAAACACCATAATATTTTCACTTTGCTGTATTTGGATTTTCCTTCTTCCTGGGGACACTAGTTGAATTTCTCATAAAAGAACTGATTAATGGAAATTTAAACTAATTTTCTACCTCTTTCAACTAGGCATACAGAAAACTGGCCAAGGAATACCATCCTGATAAGAATCCAAATGCAGGGGACAAAGTAAGAAAGACTTACTCGTCTTTTCTTTTTAAATGCATTGTTTGCTATTACAGTAGCATCTAAGGAACTGAATACGGGTGTTGGGGGCTTGCTGTTCAAGTTGTTCAAAAATAATAACTGTGAGAGGAACYCTGTCTGGTCAACTTCTCCCCAGTCTCAAAATCTGCCAGTGTACCTCGTGACAAAACGCAGCAGTTGGCTGAGTCAAATTGGTTGAGAAAGTAATGCTGAGGAAAAAACTGCCTCTCCTCTGCTGAGAGAATGTCAGTTGGCATTGGCATCTATGTAGGTATTTGAAATAGAGAGTCCGTTTTTTGAGTTTTTCCAACATGGAAAAATATATGTGTAGAGGTTCTCAAAACTGCTACAGCATAAAACAAATTGCATATGTGGGAAGGTTGAATTAGATTTGTTATGCTAAAAGCAATTTAAAAATTGTCAATTAAGTTGACTCAGCTGATCATCTTTAACAAAATTGGAGTTCTGAGGGCTGCCTAGAGGTGAGCAGAGATGACTATGAAAAGATACTAATTTGTTATAAAGCCATACACATTAATACACATTTTAGTAAGGTACTTAAATGTTAGTGTATTTTAAGTACCCAACATCTTGAAGTCATTGCCATTAGTATGTAACTGTTGGATATTCTGCCTTTTGACTTCCGCAGTATTGTGTACTTGGGAGATTTCTTTAGTTGGATTTTTTTTTTTATTTGTAAGAAATCTGTCTTGTGCTATGCACAGTAAAGAACAAAGCCAACCAAGTTTTGCAGTAAAATGTCTTATTTTATGGTAAGCCGTAACATAACTAAACCCAAGTCTGACTTTTAAGTCTTGCTTAGAACAAGTTGTGTTAGAATGACAGTGGAAAAGTGTTTTGTTGTGTACCTTCTGAATTGGTAGGTGTCCGTGCTGGGCAAGAAACCGTTAAATGCTGCCTTGAAGTTCTAAACTATCGTGCACTGTTTTGACTGTGTTCCTCTTCTAGTTCAAAGAAATAAGCTTTGCCTATGAAGTATTGTCGAATCCCGAGAAGCGTGAGTTGTATGATAGATATGGAGAGCAGGGGCTCCGAGAAGGGAGTGGAAGCAGTGGAATGGACGATATTTTCTCCCATATCTTTGGTGGTGGATTGTTCAATTTCATGGGTGGCCAGAGTAGAAGTCGTAATGGTAGAAGAAGAGGAGAAGATATGATGCATCCACTCAAGTGAGTATCTTGATACTGCAATTTGTACTTCCAAGATTTCCTGATCAGTACTTGACTCTGCTAGTTTCTATTCTTGATGTGCTGCTCAGTTGAGACCCCCTGCAGTGTGCAGTACTTTTCAGATCTGCATGATGTGTGTAGAGCAGGGGCCAGGCATCTGGAGTTACTTTTCTTGGTTGGTTAATCTACAGTTATTAGAATGTATGTACTTCGTTAGCTTTATTTTCCTTTGTTTTGCCCTTTAATTATGTTTGGTAGATCTCATCTGAAAAAGCCTTCAACAGCCAAGTATTACTCACTAGGCAGATTCTTGGGAAGGTGGAGGTGCTCTGGAATTCTTCGATTCATAGTGCAATACCAGCTGCAACTATGGCTGAACCTCATATTTAATGGAAAAGTGTGTGTGTGAGGTTTGGTTTTGGTTTTTTTCCCAAGCCATTCTTGAATATCACATCTAATTGTGTTTTGTAGMTCTCTTCTTGCAGTCATGACTGCCTTTTTGTCTACTGAGCAGGTCCTTTTTAAGAACTTCAGTTAAGCTACACCTTTCCTGTGTTTGGCAAACTGTGCTTAGTAAATTCTGTTTAATTTTACATGCTTGCTTAGTTTAGTAGCAASTACTACATGGTGTGTTATTAATTAGCTTTGATTTTGTTGTTATTTGTAAACACTGAATGCCAGACAAACTTTTCTCAATACATTGAGTTGAAATTTCTATCCACTAAAAACTCTTTTTAGGAGAAATGCTAAATATGTGTACACAGTCTTCTAGCAATATATGAAGGTTATTGGAGTTTGGTAGTGTATTCAAGAGCTTCTACAAAAAATTAAAACATGAACATGTCTAAAAAATTAAGTGTCCTTGGGGACGTGCTAAACTCTGGTGTAGAAAGCCCAGTACAGTAGTAAGTATTCTATATGTGTTCATATGTACTCATGCCATAAATATTGTCTGGACTGTTTACAGAGGTTTGTTTCTCACATGCCTGGTAGAACTAAAAATAATAATTAATTATGACTTTATAATAACACCTAAAATTCTAGATGAGCTTGTTTCCTATTGAGAAACATGACCAATCCTATCTGATTTCTTCTGATTAAGATACAGCTTTTTTTCTGAAACTATGTTCAGATTTACAAGTATATATTGATATGTATGGAATATTTTTTTAGTAACTTCTTGTGAAAGCCAAAATGGTGCTTTAAAATGTTATTTTGATAGGAGATTTAGTCTTTTTATGAGGATCTGGGTTTGTTGGTTTTTTTTTCATTTGTCTAGGCAAGTATTTTAATTACATGGGGTAAGTAAGTTGTTAGATGATAACCCAGGAGAAATGCTTTGTTTTGTAGAGTCTCTTTAGAAGACCTCTATAACGGAAAGACTACTAAACTACAACTTAGCAAGAATGTCCTTTGTAGTGCATGTAATGGGTAAGTTTGTTTGTATTTTTGAGTTCTCTGGTTGCTTTGTTGGCAGATAGTGTAATGAAGGATCTCCTATGTCAGATGTTTATCAGTATTTGACTTACTGGAGCCTGCTTTCAGACCAGCAAATTGTTGAACTTGAATGATGCTGTTGATGGAGCTGGAASTATTCAAGGGCTTTGTGTGGGGGAAGGGTGGGAGAGGAGAGAACCTAATTGTAATTGGCAGTGCAGTTAGGCATGTAGGCATGTTAACCCACTGATGGGGGGCGGTTCTGGTTATAAGTTTCTGAAAAACTTCCTTTTCATGCAACTGGTGCTTTGTGCTGCAGGCAGGGAGGGAAGGCTGGCTCCGTTCAGAAGTGCAACGCCTGCCGGGGCCGGGGTGTCCGCATCATGATCCGACAGCTGGCCCCGGGAATGGTGCAGCAGATGCAGTCCGTGTGCTCCGACTGCAATGGAGAAGGTAGGCCAAGCCCTGCTCTGCTACTAAATGTGCTCGCTTGGATCCAGCCTCCTGCTTAAATCTCARGGGGGGACTTATCCAGGGCAGTTCTGCCCCTCTCCAGTCAGCTGCATCTCAGTCTGGTGTCAGCATGGAGAACTCATTTCACTCAGAACAGCAGCGAGATTTGCAGTGGTTAATGTACTGAAAAGCAGCCTAGAAGCTCAAACAGTAGGGATTGATCATTTTTAAAAACACTTAGATGTGAGTATTACTTACTGCTATTACTCTTGTATTAAAGTAAAAACAAAGATTTTGCTAGTTTAGGAGCTATTTGTCTTTTTGCTTCTCCTAATATCCAAGGACAGTTTTAGGTTAAAATGCAAACCTACAGTTGAATTTTTAACTTGGTCAAATTATGACGATATCTTTGGCTGAATCGATTCTGTTTGGGGGGAACGAGTTCAGAACTTCATGTGATTTTAGGTCTTCTGCAGTTTGCAGAGTAGTAACGTCACCTTGTGGATGATTTTACTTGTCACAACACTCAAGCTACAAAGAGTTGTATTTTGTGACTAGTCAAAACATTTCATAAATGATGTTGTCTTTAACATTTCACATACCTAACCTACATATTTTGTAGTTTCAACTGCATTATAGTGTTACGCTTTGTTTCACAGAAAGGTGGTTTAAGCTGAGAAGCTTAATATTTTAAACCAAGTGCATCTGCTTGTGGCACTCAGTACTGAAATTTTACAGTACATGTGCTCTAATATTTTGGTGACTGTGTATAAAGACAAGACCTCCCTGGAAAAATAAAGGTGAGGTAGAACAGAGCATGGAAGCCATTTTGGATCATTGACCTTCAGTGTGCTGGAAATAGTAATTACCTTTTTAGGGGTGATTCTGATTTGACCAGTTCTCTCCGCCTGATTTGTATGCAAGACTCTCCAGTTCTGCTGGCTGCATTTACACAGGACTGTATTCTGGGGATGTACTGGGAGATGGGGCAGTCAGGGAACAGAACCCAGTAATCCTTTTTCACTGTTGTTAACAGAAGTGGAATTAAGCCTCCTAAATTCACTGAAATACTTTGAAATTTCTATCCTGACTCTTTTAAGGAAGAGGAGATGCTTTAGTTTGGCTTTACCTTATGTTATTCCAAGCATAACAAGAAAAGAAAAAGTAGGCTTTTCATTTATTTTAAGAGTAGCAAGTTGAATGGTAAGGATACTGAAATCAATTATATTAAGACTTAAGGAACACAAAGTCTTGTTTTGCCACTCTCTAAAGCTCTCTCATTTTTCAAATGAGACAGCTTGGAAGTCTATGTGTATCTTTGTTGTTATGTACTGACACCCCTCTTTTTTTTTCTTTTTTTTTCTTTTTTTTCCTTCCTTCCGCTTGTCTCAGCTAGGGAAAATGAAAATGGAGCCTGGATATCCTCTTCTGAGGAATTCATAGAGCAACATGTAAATCACTTCTTGTGTTGCAGAAAGTCTTCAGCTTGCTTTCAAGTAGTTTTTCCTAGGAATTGGATGCAACTATGTCAAAATCACTGAACTCAAAATTTGTCTTTATTTAGGTGAAGTAATTAATGAAAAAGACCGCTGTAAAAAATGTGAAGGGAAGAAGGTGATCAAAGAGGTCAAAATACTTGAAGTCCATGTAGATAAAGGCATGAAACATGGGCAAAGAATTACATTCAGTGGAGAAGCAGATCAGGCTCCAGGTGTGGAACCAGGCGATATTGTCCTTTTACTCCAAGAAAAGGAAAATGAGGTAATGCTTCTGAGTTTATCTTTCAAATGCCTTTTATCCCAGTCGTTAATATTTCAGTTCTATAGATGGCCATTCATTTAACGTAATTGATACAGTTGCATCTCTGGGAGAGATGATGAATAGCTTTTAATAGATTTATAGTGTGTAACATGGCTTTAATGGTGAGCCAGAAAACACTCTGCAAGTCCTTAGCCAGGGGACAGGCAGCTTCTGGTGCCTCCTAATGCTAGTAAGAGGTAGCTTTCTCAGATAAGCTCTGACTGACTTTGATACAGTAGGTGCAGGGAAGAGCCATTCAGGATGTTAACTTTAATCTGCTTTGCTTGTGACACTAACAAAATGCTAAGTGTTGCTTTTTTCCATGYCTTGTGACATGGCAGGGAACTCCTGATAAAATCCCCAGGTGGTGCTTTCTGTGTCTGGTACTGTGGTTCTAGAAATAACACAAAATGGTTATGTTGCAGATTCACTTAACAAAACAGAAACATCATTATTTTATACTGGTTTGTTAAGACTTACGTTCACTGTATTCTGGAGTATATATACTGCACTTTGGAATGAAATATTGCAATTTATCTTTTCCTATTAAGACTCACATGAGGCAGAGTTGAGGTGACTGCTCCATTTTGTAATGCTTTTGTTTAAAAATGCCAGGTATTACTATGATGAAATAAGAAATAGTTTATGTGTTATACTTAAGGATAGGTTTTCTCTGGTGACAGAAAGAATAGCAATGGGTACAAATTTAAACTCCAGTCATATGTTAAGGATATAATGTTGGTTTCCTGATAATTGGGTACTTTGTAAACTTTTCAAAGCTGTGTCAAGGACTGCTAATCTGTCAGTCTGTACTTTGTCCTAGTGAGTAAAACTAGATAGACTTTGTGTTCTTAAAATTTCCCTCGAGGTGGGACTCGTGGCTCTGCCAGTGGATAAATCTTAAGATGTACTCTAATTAAGAATTCTGAGTAATATGGCTTAAAGATCACTTCTGACACCTGTGGACAACTGACRAAAGTCCTGCTGTAGATCAAGGTAGCTAAAGCAGATACGCATGAGAACAAAAGCTGAGAAGCAAAGATGTGGCTTATATACTCCAGTGCAAGGGAAGTAGTGTCAAACTGCTGTAAGTTTTGTTTATAAGTTGCTTGTGTGGAAGATGTTGGGGTAAAAGAGCAATGCTGCTGCATAGGCCTGGTTTAATTTAAACCTTACTCAGCGTGTGGCATGGTTTGGCTTATCTTAGATGGCAGACACTTGGTCAGGCAGAAACTTCCTGAATTAACAGAATCRAGTTAACTTCATACAAAGGCTGTTGCTCTGACATGGAATTGTAAGGATAAGTAATAATGAACTCTCAAAGATTAGTCTGGTAGAGTTGTGATTACAGTACTAGAAAAGACATCTCCTGGTTTTGTTTCTCAGGTGTTCCAGCGGGATGTGAATGATTTGCATATGACACACAAGATTGGACTTGTTGAAGCACTGTGTGGATTTCAGTTCACATTTAAGCACCTTGATGGACGTCAGATTGTGGTTAAATATCCTCCTGGAAAAGTAATTGAACCAGGTAAGCTTGACTTGATAAGGATTTCTTTGGTTATGCTTTTGTCATTCTTTAACACTTAATCCCATTCTTGTGTTGTCCTGTTAACTGAACCTAGGCTAGGGAAGCAGGGAATTGCATGGAGTGAGAATGGTTCTGCAGTAGCACTCTCCAGCTTACTTCTCTTTGAATTCCAGGTTGTGTTCGTGTAGTCAGAGGTGAAGGAATGCCACAGTATCGCAATCCTTTTGAGAAGGGGGATCTCTACATTAAATTTGATGTTCAATTTCCTGAAAATAACTGGATTAGCCCAGAAAAGCTTTCAGTAAGTAGTTTTTCAAGCATAAATGTGGTGTCTTACTTGATGCAGTGCGCAAAGGGCCTGTGTTGTAGCTCATGGGCTTGCTTTCAGTGTAGGTGCAAGTAAAGTTTTTAGTTCTTGTAACCTTTTCTATGGGCAACATGTKACTTGGAAATACCCCTTGGAATATGAATTTATGGAACTTGTATTTAAGAGCTGTRCAGATGTTACACAGATGAGGGCAGGAGGAGGAATCTTTCTGTTGCTGTGTGATAAGTTTACAGAGTGCAACTGTATTTACTGATTGCACTTTTGGTGGATGATATGTGGAGCTGTTGCTTTTCTTTAAGCGATGTCTTCCAGTTGATACAAATACTTTTAAATGACTCTGCACTTCAGGGCTTTCATCAGCGCAGACTTCTAAACCAAACCTGCCTTTAGAGGTGTCTTGAAGTTGCGGGAAACTGGTCACTTTCTTGAACAGTTGTAGATGCAATACTGAATGCATTTCTTTCTTTGGGGCAGGAACTTGAAGATCTTCTGCCAGCTAGACCAGAATTTCCCAATGTAATTGGTGATGCAGAAGAGGTAGATCTTCAAGAATTTGATACCACTCGTGGTTCAGGTGGTGGCCAGAGACGTGAAGCTTATAATGATAGTTCTGATGAAGAAAGCAGCCATCATGGACCTGGGGTACAGTGTGCCCACCAGTAAACATTTGTCTAAAAAGTTGCACAAGGATTTTCTTTCAAATTTTGCCTGACTTGTTTTCAACAATCCAGCTGGATTGTATAAGTAATCCAGATGAACCAATGGACATCTATTGCTGTATGTGTAACTTTTAAATTGGTCTATAGTATCTACAGAGTGTAATTTAAACTAACCACAAGCTTACATCTTCATTTTGACTGTGTAGCAGAATAAAGCACTTGAAAGGAAGACGAGACTCCTTTTCACATGGGTTTTAAGTTTGTCCTCGTATCTGTGCTTGATTTTTACCAGTTTTGTGTAGATTTTAAGTTTCATATTTTAAATTCAAATTCTACATTGTAAAGTTTGTGTACAATTTGTCCTGAGGCTTGGTATTTGGCTGCACCTGCATAAGCTGCTACAAGTAGAATCAAGAATTTCATAGCCTGTATCTATCATCTAGATGCATGGTAAATGGGCTTTGCACATAATGGGTTTAGAGCTGACTGGGAACAATGAAAGACTAAATTAGAAGTGGTTGTAAGTTTTTTCTACCATCTTGTGAACGGTTTCTGAAATTAAATAAAAGCAGTTGGTGTATAATATATTTCTTTTGCCTTGTAACTCTTACTTTTCCAGTGGCTTTAACTAGTCTGTGTATGAAGAGACTATGTAGATGATAGCTATTTTATGAACACAGGGAGGCTGAAGGTGCTTTAAGACTAGGTTGAGGTTAGATAATAATTGTCTGCCACATTCAAGTCTCTTCCTAAAATGAGATATAACTAAATGGGCACAGGGAAGGCTGCAGCCATATCCCCTTTGTGTGAAGAAAACACAAGGAGATCTGAATTCAGTCTGAAGATAACAAACCCTTTAAATGGGGAATGATTAAATTCTGAAATAATGGTGTCTTTCTCTTAGCCTTTGAATCCTATTCAAAGCCTGATTCAGCCTCACTTCCTAGAGAAATGTTTCCAGTTTAAAAAAAAATACTTGTTTAACCTGGAAACATACTAAATGTAGATGGTTTTGTTACTTTTCTAGTAGTTTGCACTTTGGTTTAAGTATGAAGATATTAAGTTCTCCAGTTTAAGTTCAATTACTTTTAATTGGCAGAAATGCCAGAACAAAGCAAAAATGTGACCTTAACTAAGGAACTATTGTGCATGAACAGTGTTGGGTTGGTAAGCTGCCTCTATAGCAAGGTTTCTCTCCTGTTTAAGTGAGAAAGTTGAAGCTCTGCTTTTCTTTACAAATCTGAAGTGTGACTTGTTTAGTTATTTCTCTGATAGTTGTTGACACTTTATCAATGAGGTTGGAGGGACAAACTCCAAGGGTTTCAATGTGCTTGGGTAGGCATTGGCATTTGAGTGTTGCTGAACATCCTTGTTATAGACTCTAAAAATGAAGCAAAAATAAATACTGTTTGATCTGTATTACAGTATTGACTTATGCTGTGGCATTCTCTAGTGGATCTTTTATTTTCATTTATTAAAACTTGGGGTTGCTTTTTGTGAAGCCATGGTTACATGCTGATCCTTTCTCCTGACTGATTTCTCCAAGGAGTCAGTCCTCCTAACCTGTAATACTTAAACAATTACACCACCTGCTTTTAAGTAATACACATCCTTGGAAAATAGAGTAAGTAATACTGTAAACTTTCGGTCTCCATTCAAATGGGGTTTTTTGAGGTGGAAAAGAGGAAGGGATTTATGGTAGCTTTTTTCAGATAGCTGAAGTGAAGGGGTGGAGGAGGAGTTGATCACTGCAGGGTAGTTCTGCTTCAGTCCTGAGATGGCATTAATTAGGCTCCTGCCAGCAGCACCTTTCGGTGACTCCCTTCAGAGTTGCCCTTATCACACACATCTCCCTTTCACACACAGGCTCAGTCTACACTGTCTTGGTTTCAGTGTTGTAAGTTGCAAGTAACACACTGCTAGTTACTAGTGCTTGAGTRGTTTACTGATGACATTAAATTCTTAACGTAGCTATTACTGCTTTAACAGGACTAATGTGAGTGTCCTGTGAATAATCAAATAAACATTAGTTGAGGCTTCCCAGTAATACACAGCTGCAACTTAGGTACTTSTGTTAGAAGTAGTACTATAAACAAATGAGTATTCTGTGTGTGCAGGGAGGAAGAGGATATGATCACCACAACTCTATTACAACCATTTCTAATTGATTTTTTTTTAATATCTTTAGTATTGGGCTCAAGAAGCTGAAAAGCTAGACAAGACTTTGAGTTTATTCCTATTTTGTGACATATGTATTTCCACATAGACAGTGAGTAAAACTGACCTAAAGTTGACTCTCACAGAAAGTCTTAGTTGTCCTCCTGAGTGCATTTAACTTTCCAAGATGTTTATACAGTGAATATTTATTCATAAAGATAGTGACAGTGGTGTGGTTCTTGTTCACATAAAAGATGAGGCTGTTGTCTTGAAAAATAGGTGTGCAAGGAAGTCAGAAGTAACCAGTAGAGAAGAGGTTACTGCTGTTTGAGAAAAGAATGAAACAGGTCAAAGACTTACCTGTTAAAATGCAGCCATTTCTCAGCCCTCTAAAYAGGATGTAATAGGAAAATTGTATTTCAGTTATTAACCCATCACCTTTCACTATAGCCTTAGGCAGATGAAAGTATRAAGTTCAGTCACTGTAAAGGAGGTCGAGGACGTTTAATTGTTGTCCCTCAGCAAATTTAGAAGGAACACTGTAGGTATGAATGGAGTTCTGGAAGCTTCCAAGCCTGGTGACAATTCATAATTATTTCAGTTGATTGAAGAGTCCTGGTGCTTCTTACTGTGTCCATCCTGGGTATTAGTTATTCCCAGGACCTTTGGGTCAGGGTCCCGATGCACTTTCCYAGCTCTTAGTAGTGGCCTTTTAGTCACCAAAACGCCAATCTTTAAATTACAATTCAGAAAACACTTTGACAAGAGCAGCCTGGATTAAACACAGCTGTTTTTGTAATATGATTATCACCATACCTAAACCTCAAGAGAGATCCACAACAAAGGTGCTGGCCTCTTGCAAAGCATGCCTATCCCTRCTTTTTCCAAACATTTGAAAAACTGCAGGTTGCAGTACTGCATTACAATTTTGGTTACCTTAGTATAGTATGGGAGTGAATAGTTAAATCATCCATTTGCCTGCAATAATCAGAAGCTGATACCACATCATCACTTTAATGGAAAATTGATGTTAATTCAGGTTCAACTGTTGAGTTACAGAACTAATTATTCATGAATGTTCCGGACACTTCATGTATAATCTGAGTGAGGTTTATTCCTGTATTTGCTGGTGACCAAGTGGGAATACAGTTTTAATCTAGGTTTAGTAATTTTTTAACTTGATTTCTTTTACCATATTACCCATACTTTTGAAAACCTTATTTGAAACTTGAARCCTTTGTTGCCTTAAGTAAAGCAAGAGTGGAAGCAGAAGAGAAAAAAAAACAAATCTAGATTTCATTCTTATACTAATGTTTTAGTTTCAAGATTGTATCAGTCTTTCAAACCTCCTTTACTGCAGTGAAAACATTTTGACTGGACTTGCCACTGTCAGAAAAAAGGTAAGTTCACCCTCAAGTTCTCACAATGCTGCAGCATGCACAGCAGAGCAACTGCTGGACTGACATCTTYGCCTGGAAAGAGTTTAATAGTCCCTCCTACACATTCATAGAAGGGTTTAGGTTGGAAGGGATATTAAAGATCATCTCGTTCCACCCATGGGCAGGGACACCTTCCACTATCCCAGCTTGCTCCAAGCCCTGTCCAGCCTGGCCTTGGACACTTCCAGGGATGAGGCGGCCACAGCTTCTCTGGGCAACCTGTGCCAGGGCCTCCCCACCCTCACAGGGAAGAATTTCTTCCTAATATTTAATATAAACCCACCCTCCTTTGGTTTAATGCCATTGTCCCTTATCCTGTCACTCCCTGCCCTTGTCAAAAGTCCCTCTCCAGCCTTCTCGTAGCCTCCTTTAAGTACTGGAASRTGCCATAAGATCTCCGCAGAGCCTTGTCGAGGCTGAAAAGCCCCAGCTCTCTCAGTCTGTCTTCACAGGAGTGGTGTTCCAGCCCTCTGATCATCTTCACGGCCTCCCTCTGGACTTGCTCCAACAGGTCCATTTCCTCAAAATGTGCAGAATTTGGAGAATTTGGGTTGGCACAACAAATTACAATAGTCTGGGTTACTTCCTGTCATCTTGCACATTATTGTCATGTCACAGCACAAGACTGGAAATAAATTTTATTCCCGTGTCAAATTCATATATGCTACCATGTAACTAAAATTAAAATACCTTAAGGCTGTCCAAAAATTTAGTACATTGTACTTTAGCTTAATTTGTGACTTGCATATCAGAGTTAAAACCAATTTCCTATATACAACCTATTACTGTTCATTTTACTGTGAGCTTAGTTAAAATCCAACCTAAGCCTTTCATCAAGAAAAAGTAGCATTTTCTTCTGCTTCAGTATCTTTAAGAGAGAGAACAGGAACTTAATAAGACACATCACATGATATAAAAGCTTACAAAAACATTTACTGGGCAGTATACAGCTTTATTAAGACATAACAGACATTATCTAAACACTTCAGAGGCAGCAGGCAAGAGCTGTCACAAATGTTCTGGAGTCACAAGACAGTTCCATTAACTTGGTTTAGCTGTTGCCTTTCCACATAGTACAGTCAGCTCACTCTAAAGGGGGAAAAATTCATTTTAGTTCAGGCTACCCAAAAAGCTTGGAAGAAGAAAGTCACTATTGCTAGAAGCAAGCAGTGAGCGCTCACTCGCTCCCACTGTCTGCCTACAGAGGGAGGGCCCTGATTTAAAATACAGAACAGCTTCCAGACCTTYAGCTTGACTCAGCTGCACTGGTCTCAATATCTGCACAACTATAAACTGGTTAATATTTCTTACGTCTGGATGGATTCCCATTACTTTAAACAATAGCCCAGGTACCCTCATCTTCAGAAGAGTTGGGCACTGTGTGCTACAAAGTTCTGTTCCACTTCATTTTGCTTCAAAACCATTAAGGCAGTTCCTATTCAATTGCAGCAGAGAATTAAGAGGTGTATAGTTCTTACTCAGMAAGGGACACAGAATAATAGATTATAAAAAGAATCAAAACTTGGCTGTAGCTTTGCTGGCCTTTGTGAATATGAGATAAGGGAATGGCAGTTTGCTCACATGGTAGGAGACACCAGAGCACAGCAGAAGGAAGAGTTCATGCTCCTGTGGTCCCCCAGGCTATTAGCAAACTGCACATGCTTATCTAACTGCATTTACTTTTACACATGATCAGTGTGCAGCAGTCCTCCTCTCCCTCTTCCTCCCTCCAATTTATGCCAACCAATTTAGGCTTAAACTCCAAAGAGTTAAAGCACTCAGAATTTGCATTCGTGACAGTATCTCACATGAAAGCCTGGGACTAGGTGTCTGAATATATAGATGYGTAACCCAATAGTTCAAGCTTACCACCAAGTTATGAATGTGCTGTACTGTATCTTGATTTAGTAGTTGCACATCAATATTACGGAGGTCTCCACCAGCTGTACAGAGTGTCTAAATGTCAACAGAAACAATTGCAAGATTAGAAGTTATTCTGATAGTTTTTTCTTGCGTGCCCAGCTTCTCTGAAAACCATGTRCTTCCCTGTACACTGCAAAACTTTGGCAACCACCTTGCCCTTTGTTTAGCAGCATCTCATTTAGGAATAGCAAGAGCTATCACTGYCAGACTTTGCATTGATCAAGTACTGCAATGAAAAAATGTTAAAAAAAAAAAGATACCTGTCCATCAGCCAGGGGAATGTTTACAAATGGAAGAGTTTTATTTTGGGGTACTGATTTACTTCTTTTTAACATGCCTTGAACTCTTCCGCTGGTAGGTAAAGTTCTTGAGACAGCGTGTGGTAATCCAGCACTACAATACAACGAAAACATTACTCAAGTTAACTTCCTATGCTCTGCTGGAAATTTTCAAGCATGAAGCAAATGCAGGTAGTAGGAAATGCACCTAGGAGAAAGGCAGTCGTGTTTAAATGTTTCCAGTTCTGCCAGGAGACTGCAGGTCAGCAGCACTTACGGGCACCGCTAAGTAACGTTTGATGACCCTGACTCTGCAGTAACCTTGTCAGCCTGTGAYACAGGCCAGTGAGCAACATGACATTTGGGCCACTCAGTAACAAGAATATCCACTCTCCAGTATCAGCAGTGAATGTTTACACTTTTGGAAAGAGGAAACTTCATGCCTCAGGGCTTAAGGTAAGACGTTCTGTATCTGTCTACTACAGAGGGAGATATCAAGAAATACCAAGGCTGCTACCTCTYAGAGGCACAGAGATGCCATATGCCATACAGAATTCCTAAGCTTGCATTATACAGTTGTTCTTATTCTACTTTAAAAATGTAACATTTGGGTATGTTCTACATGGAAACAAGCCTCTGACATTTATAGCAGGCCAAGGTGAAACTGAGCCACTTATSGGTTTCAGAACCCATTTAAGTTATTCCCTCCCTCACTTCAGCTGATGAGTTGTGCCAAAACCAAACTCTGTAGTGTATGGAGAATAATACCAACTGAAAATCTTGACTTCAATATGCAAAAAACTGATTAACAATGTATTTGGCTGGGGGCTTTGTGCGGGTTGGTTTATTTTTTTTTAACACAGCATTATTGGTGACATTCTAATCAAGAATGTCAAGGGCTCTGAGAAAAAATTTGAGCTGTAAGCCTGTAAATAGTGAGAATAGAATTTATACTCTATATATATATTTTCTAAACTGAGTTAGGACATCAAATCCTGTGCCTCCATGAGAATGTAAATTAACATCCACACCCAAAGCAGGAGGTGCAACTGGTTCACATCCTCACTGTCAAATTTAGTGGCAGACCATGAAGATCTATTACATCTCAACTGATGATGAGTAATATCTAGATTGATAATAATATAAATATATAATGTCTTGGTACTTAATAAAATTATGTATTAAGAACAAGCCAAAACCCCTTACCTTTTAGCTCCCTTTGAAGTGGCTTTGAGATCTGTGGCACTGCAATGAGAAGTAAGAGACTTAACATCCTTCTGCAAGTCACGCTTGCAGAAGAGTAAACAGATGCAAAAAAAAAGTAGTTACTGGTTCTGTGTTTCATTTCGGGGGTTTTTTGTTGGTTTATTATTTTTATTTATTTCCTTATCATCTCCTAGTGCAGAGTTTTAGCTTGGATGAAGATAGACAGACAAAGGATTAGAGAATGCCAAAGTGCCTTATGACAGAGATCTAGTGTGAAAAACACATGTGAAAGAGCCCTCCTGAGGTAAACATGATACAATGAGACTTAAAATCTTACAACAAAATAATAATTTGTTAGTAGGCAAGAGAGGGCTGCAATACCCAAGCTGGGTGTTTATTACAGAACAATTCATTAGTATTAACAGAGCAAAGGGGCTTTCCTTACAGGCTCTCTTCCATTAAGTATTTTTTGGAAATCTATATTGATTCCCTAAATTCAGAACTGTGCACCATTCACACACATGCTTTCATCAGCTAGAGGTGCTCTTTTGTTCGGAGTTCACATCACCCCAGTGCATCTTACTCAGGTTATGGAAGACATCCTCATCAGATGGGCTCAAATCTTAGCTACTTTAGTTGGAAGTAATTGTATTCAGCATTCACAAGTTCAGGTGAGTTAAATAAGCTATGAAAGGTCAGTCTTACCCAGAAAGAGAGTTCAGTTTGCCATTTAAACCAGAGGCCAATGAAACTAACGACTTGGTTTTGGAAATCTGAAAGTTTATATATAAGACTGCAGTTACAAAAAGAGGCATTTGAAAGCAAAGTGATAGGTATTTGCAGGAAACTATACTGTAAAAATTCCCTGCTGAAAAGGGGTAGTTAAGCCCCGTAGTGCTGCCTTTTATATATATAAAACGCCAAATATGCATTCCAAAAGAAGTTTCATAAAGCCAAAATGTATTTGTTCATAATTTGTACAACTAACCACCTGTCTAATACACACCCTTCCAGCTTTTAAACCCTCTTACAGTAAATGCCTGTAACTGTACAGGCATTTTGTCCTTGTTGTCATCTTGCTACATCAGGTCTGGCTGAGGTGCTACATTGCACAGACAGACTGAGCTGGTAAAACTAAAACATTTGATTTGGTTTAGAGACAAGAATACACAAGTTCCTCAATTATAGAAAAGCATGGATTAAAACATGAAGTTGATTTAAAAAAAAAGTTTCAACAAAAAATGGTTCCTTAGACCATTAAGACTTACTGGCAAGGCAAGAGAGAATGACTATGCCAGTATTTGCGAGTCTGTGTGAATTAGTCACTAGACTTTCATATTTCATTATGAAAATAATTTACTGYTTAGCCTTGCTTAACTTCAAGCATGTTAAATTTAAAACAACTGACTTTTCCAACAAACAGCAGAGCACTGGCCTGCCCAGTCATGGATCTAGCAGGGTTCATGGCAAGTCAGAACTGATTAAGCCCTTATGTGTTTYGAATAAAAACAGAATAAACTTACTTTTTTAGTTATTTTCTTTACAGAACTATGCTTGGCGTCTTCATATTCAACAATTGTAGTTACCTTAACTAGAAATGTATTGGCAAGACAAGGAAAATAAAAATCTCAGGAAGAGCACAAAACACCACTTCAGACTCGTGTTTGAAGGCTATTTCCTCCCAACAGCTACGGATCCCTTCTGCTATCCAATGTCATTCCCCTGGGACACAGGTCAAAGCAAACTATGWGTGCTTGTCACAGACACTGGGACACAAAGGACAGTGAAAAGATGCCAGATAATCCCTTAACCCCCAGACAAAACAGAATTACATCTCAGTGGCAGTGTTCTCCTTATTGCATATTTTGTGATATGAAGAAAAATGTTATTTTCCTTACAAAGCTCGATGGGCAGAATGTCATGGGGAACSTAAGAAAAGAGGGGTGACTTTCCTAGCCCTCCTGCTATACTGCAAAGCCTTAAATCTGTCTCTTCTCACCATTTTCACTGATAACTCCAAAGGACAGAAACTCATCTCATGCTTTTAAGTACCTCAACAGCAGCATAGCTCATGAACCTCCACACTGAATGCTGGGGGAGCCTGCTGTGCCCTTTTCCCTCTTGTATTCTTCAAGGCTTAACATTGACTTTACAAATTCTCAGCTCAAACCAATTTAAAAAAAAAGAAAATTTAAGAACCACAGGCCATATATTAATGGATTGACTTGCCTTTTTTGCTGTTGGTCCTCACCAGTTTTGGATTTGGTATGTCTTCTAAAGAGCAGTCAGTCTAAAACCAAAATGTTTATCCAACAAGGGAAGGTCATCAGATTTTTCCCAGTAAATGCATGTTATGTTACAAAAGGCAATGAACTAAAAGGGCATGAAAGCAAGTGTCAGAAGTGGCATTGGCTAAACACCAGGGGTTTTTTCTTGGAAACATCAGAATATCTGCCAGCAGCAGATGACCCTAAAACTTTAGGTAATGTTCATAACTGCACCAAGGCTCGCTGTCTAGTCTTTTCATATTATCTTCTATTTGAACACACAGCCAAATGAAATAATTTGTGTGAAATATTCACAGCAGGGAGAGAAGATTTCTATTCTGTAAACTGTGATAAAATTTAAAAACACACACTTACCACTGCAGCAGCAAGAGCCACTTCCTCCCCTCCTTGCAAATCTGTAACTCAGGAAAGTATAACTTATTTAGATACTATTACTTGTATAATTTTTATCTTCGGGTTCTTATCTTATGGGCTATGAAGCTGAACAAGCAATTCAGGATTACAGTGGTTAAATAGGTAATCTCAGGTTAGYAGATATGTTGCATTTGAACAAGATTCAAGTCTTGTAGGGACAGTCACTCCTACAAAACAACAGTGAAAATCTTGGGCAATTTCAGTGTTTAATCATTCAAAGGATCCTGAGTGTAGTCCCACAGGATATCCCTTGAATTCAGAGAACCACCACACACAYGCATTGCACTGCACAAAGCTAATGCTCTTAGGCAGAAGTTTCTCAAGGCAGAAATTTCTCAAATACATACTGAGGCATACTCAGGCTTACAGGAAACTCAAGTTCTTCAAGAGTCTTAGGTTTGATCTTTGTGTGGCCCCTACAATTTCCAGCTGCAAGGTGGATTTCAGAAACATCAGTTCTCACTAGAATATAAGTCTGATGCTGAGTGTACACCACAGCTTAAACCTCTGCATCAATGTGAGTTAAACATGCTTGCTCATCATTACAGGTAAATGACTAGATGAGAAAGGCTCAGGAGAGTTCAAACTGACAGACAAAATAATCTCTKTGGCTATGAACAGATACAGATGGAGAAAAGTGCTTATGTTTTTACACACAGAAAACACTAGGTTTGTAATTCCTTGTGTCTTCAGACTTTAAACAACATTACTTAAGATCACACATAAAAGAAAGCTCCAGACTATATACACTGTTACCTACTAATTCTATACCATGTGTTAGACAAATCGGTCAACTTGAACAAGAGTGCTTAGTGAGCATCTGCTGGGTAACCGCACTACTGATCTCCTAAAATACTGAGCAGACAGAGCAAACTTTCCATGAAAGTCACCAAGTTCACAGGTGTTGTTCCCCAGCCCCGGGCACATCGCTGCCCGCTGCCCCAGCACAGGGCCAAGCACACTCACTGAGCAGCTCCTTCCTCTTCATCTTCCTGACGGCAGCCGGCATGGTCAGCAGCTCCACCGCGAACGCCTTCTCCGCTGTCTGCAAAAGCGAATCGAGCTCTTTCTTCATCTCCTGGATGTGCTCCTTGGCTTTGAAACAAAACAGGTTTTTATTGCCATGCGTGCTGCGTGTTTCCAAGTATAAGCACTGGGCGATCGCCTTATAAAAGAAAGTTAAAACAGCGTTTTATGCGGAGAAATGCGACCGGGGAGTCGGAGCGCCTGGAGCCTCCATCAGCCACCAACCAAGCCCTCGGCGGACGGTGACGCGGGGCAGGCGGCCCTGAGCGAGGGCGCGACCCCGGCGCGGGGCTCTCCCGGCCCGGAGCCGCCGTTCCCTCCCCACCCCGCCGCCGCCCCCGGCCCTACCCTGCTGGTCGAAGTCTCTGAGGAAGAGCGCGATGCGCTGGTCCTTCTTCTCCTGGGAGAGCGCGGCGCGCTGGTCCCTGTCCCGGGGCAGCGCCCCGCGGTCCGGCTCCACGCCCGAGTCGCTGCTGCGCCGCCGGCCAGAGGCCTTCCCCGGGGCCATGGCCCACGCCCGCCCGAGCCGTGCCCGGAGCCGCGCCGGGAGCGGGGCMGGCCGGACACACCCCCGGGGCGCGGGACGAGCGAAGCCCGGCGTGCCCGGTGCAGTCGAAGGGAGGGAACGCGCTGAGAGGAGGGGGGTCTGGGCGTGCCCCGTCACGGTGGTGCCTCTGGCATGGCCAGAAAGGCACGGAGCCGGCAYCCGCAGTGACAGGACAAGGACTAAGGCGTACAAATTGTGAGGGGGGAAACTGAGGTTAGATATTAGGAAGACACTTTTCACTGTGAGGGTGGTGAGACACTGGAACAGAGGGAAGCTGTGGCTGCCCCATCCCTGGCGGTGCTCAAGGCCAGGTTGGACAAGACCTTGAGCAACCTGATCTAGTGGGAGGTGTCCCCCTGGCAGGGGGGTGGAGCGAGCTGATCTTTGAAGTGCATTCCAACCCCTCAGCATTCTAGGATTTTATGATCCTCGTACACACACACACACACACACACACACACACACACACACACACACACACACACACACACACACACACACACACACACACACACACACACACACACANCACACACACACACACACACACACACACACACACACACACACACACACACACACACACACACACACACACACACACACACACACACACACACACACTCGGTCCTGGTGTAACAAATGAATTGTGCTGTTTGGTTCCTTGTTTGGAGCAGCTGCCGGAGCTGCGCTGGAGCAGGTGAGCACTTCCATCCCAGGGAGTGTGACCGGGGCCGGGGGCGCCCAGGGCCTGGGGCAGGCGATGCTTGTGCTGCCAGGGCTTCCACAGGAGCTGGGAAACCTCTGTGCTCCAGAGGACTGGCCCTGTTCCAGAGCCGGGGTTTGGTTTCAGCTACTTTGCTGCTGTTCAGTGTGAAGAATGTGCAGGGCTTCAAAGCTAGCAAAGGGAATAAACTGTTCTGTCAGGTGCAGATGGTTACAGGTTGTGCAAATTCTCATCAGGATTTAATAAACATGTATTAACATGGAACATTAGAAAGGTGTGGCTACACCAAATATTGAATATATAAAAATATTCTAATCCATATCCTTAAAAGTAGAATTCCTTGAAGAAACTTATTACCTTGCATGCATTCAAATAAAAAAAATAATAGCAGGGGTATGAGTATCTTGGGTTTTGTATAAATTTGACCAAGGAACTGTGTAAAAAGGAATTTAGATAATGTTTTAAAACACTAGTGGTTTTCACACACTGTAGTGATGCTGCAAAGTCTCTGAAGTAGATTTTTCTGTATCATATGCATCTGGCACATCTCCTGAGCCAGAAGGGACAGCCTACATCGCTAAAAAAAAAGCTGTAAAAAATCTGACTGACAATTCGTAATATAAGCATTTTATATCAGACCATGTTCTTGTTTGTAAAATAAACAACATGCTCCCCTTCCCACACCCCAAAAAAACCACCTCCAAACAAACAGGTAAGTGTTTCTGTTCCAGAAAACACCCAAAATCCTGACAGAAAGAAGAGAATAGCCTGCTTATGGGGTAATTTTAGTGATGCTGACATATGCATAAATGTTTAGGGAAGCAGGACTAGTTTCCCTTTCCCTAAATTTCGTTCTCTTTGGAATTACCAAACAAACACCACTAAATTCTGAGGTGTCAGTGCAAAAAGATGAGATAGTGTTCCTCTGTAAGTTTAATCTCCTACAAGCCATGCAAGTTTTTTTAAAAGGGAACAACTGACAATACCAAACAACCCCTTCCCAAAGCTTTCAGGACACAGTTATCAGCCTCAACTGACTGGGTGATCCTCTCTATGAAGAAACCTGGCTTGCCTAACTCCTGGTTACAACTCCTTACATGATAGGATTAATTTTGAGCATAAACTTGCCCGAGACCATCCCTATTTACAGTTCTGCACTGGTAGGAAATAGTTTTGTGGTAACAAGTTTGACAAATTTCAAGTCCATAAATTGGAGTGATCCAGAAATTGATGATCAGGTACATCGGTACTAAATACTAGTAAATACTCGTTTGAACATGGAGTTAAATGTGTCATAGTGCAATCCAGCTGGTGTTGCTCCAATGACATAGGAAATGGAGAACTATCACCTTTTTTACCATGTGCTTTATTATTTGGAAGTCTCATACATCTGAAGTACTGTTATAAGGAGCACCTGTAGGAAGATCAAACCTAGAAGCATGCATTTGAAAGGAAGGATTGTCTGTTATTAATGAAGTATTTCAAAGACATGGAAAATAAGCCTTTTTTTCTTAGCTTTACATGATTGTTCCACAAAATGCACATTAACCTTATCACAATACATACAAATATTGTGGATGGACAATAGAAATCACCACCCTTCCATATGAGATGCATCAAGAACAAATTGTTATCCCTTATAATGTCAGAAACATAAAAGGCACCATAATAGAATGTTTAGAAAAAACTCAGTTTATGCCATTGTATTTTGATTTAAAAGTGTAAGAATTGCTGTCCCAACTTAAAACAAAAAAACCTTTCACACCTGTAAATTATCATTAGAAACTTGTAAACCTTTACATTTTTTTCCAGAAGTATCAGGTGCAAATGCAAGGCAAATATAAAATCTATTGACTTATTAGATTACAAATACTACCCCATGAAAAAGCTGTAGTTACAAAAATATAAAAAATATTCTAACTCCCATTGTTAGATCTCAGTTTCAATCTACACTGGATTAAGAGTCCAAAGCCAGATCTGATTTGGACACATTCCTAGAACAGGAAAGTGCTGTTTGTCTTATTTTTACATCAATATTCTGACCTTCTACCACGGTTTTGCTTTCTGGATTTGTTTTACTAGTGCATATTAAGAATGCCAAGTGGAGAGTGATGACAGGTTGTATTTTTCAATGGATAGTAGCAGCATAAGTGTTCTCAGTCTGCTGTCCTCCCAAAAGTGCATTTCTCCAAGGAGAAAAGGGTAATTTTTTTTCTCCAAGCCTCCAGAGTAACTTAGTGTAGCAGCCGTGCCATTTTCATCCATAACCTCTGACCACTGGCAGGTGATTGAGAAGAATAAATTCTTCTCACAGGTCTCAGTAAGGAACTGTGAGACGCTCACCCACTGCTGGTGCTGGGTCATAGACTGGGGGCTGCTGTGGCAAGGACAGTTATTGGCAACATCTCTTGACTTCCTCACATGACAAATTGGCACAGGTTTTTCCATGGTGTTTCTCTAGCCCTTGGCTTTAGTAACCTGGATCAGCACAGGATGTTGGACCAGCTACAACAGCAGCCTAACAAAGTGCTAGTAGACATTAAAATGAGTTTACTCCTAAATAATAACTTAGAACTAATGACTGGATTAAATGTGATATTCTTAATGAATAAACTCTGTAAATGCTGAGCCTAAGCCTGACAAATGCTAATGCTTTCACGTCTGAATACTGAAAGCTCTGTTTCTTTAGCCCTTTATCAGAGCTAGCAGAAGGTGTCCAGCATCCAGCTCTAGAGAAACAGAAGCTGTCCTTTGTTTTGCGGGGAAGCTGGCAGAGATTAGTGGAGTCACTCAGCTGTACTGCTAGATAGCCACCTTGTTTAGCTGGGCTTTAAGAAGCACTCAGGATCATTCAGCCAGCAGTAGGACTGTGGAAGATTTAAGTGTCAGCTGTACTATCACTATCTTTATGCTTGGTGCAAGACATTTTCCTTTAAGTACCTTTTCCTTCATGAGAAGTGAGCCCCAGCATTTCTCCTGGTAACAACGTGTCAGTCCTTGCCAGCTCAAGCTGGATTTTGGCCAGCGGGTCTGTGTCGTGTTTCCAAACAACTGTTCTCCACAGCCAGAGCCCTTCTGAAAGGGCTGTGTTTTACCCTACTTGAAAGGATTTACTGTACTCACATCTGCTTTGAAACAGTAACTTGCTATGTTCCATGTGTATAAAAGATGTGAGTTAAAGGAGACTCGTGGAGCTGTTATGGCAGGAAGTGTTCAGGGCTCTTGTGCTGGGATTATGTGTTGAATAGCACAGGAAGAAGAAGATTATATTCCTCATTATGCTTCAGTTTCATAAAAATAGGGTTCAAGCAGACACCATATTCACTCCTCTGATCAAAACTGTATATTCTATTCCAGTTATGCTGGGATGGCAGGATTTCTTTTTAGCAGAATTTCAAAGGTATCTGCACACATCTGCTGAAGATTTTTTTAAATGAGCATGCTGTCCCTACATGCTTAATCAGGTCTGGAGAACACACTTATCAACAAAACCAACAAAAATTAAACCAAGTAATACCTGTAATGCAGGGGTTTGAATTTTTGTTTAGTAGAATTTTAAGATGGGAAACACATTCCTATCTAAACAATTGATCTTGGCATTTCTGTTTTGTAAAAAACCCCACATGACAATAGTAATTTTAATGAGCAATTCCCTTCCCTAATCTATTGAGTCAAAAGTTCACAAATGTAACTTCCAATCAAGGCACAAAAACATTTACTGACTCTTTCTTCTTACCACTTTCTTCACATTCTTCCCCTTCCCCTTAAAAAAAAAGTTGGTGTAACAATGTCTTCTACACCAGACATAACTTTAATAGTCCAATAAGTTGTAGCAGTATCTGAGATTGGTTCTATCTATTTTGAATTTCGTTAAATCAGATGAACAGCACATTCTCAGCACATCATTGTTCATTGTCTGTGTTTGCCTTGAAGGGGAGGGGATGAGGGGGAAAAAGCCACAGTAGTTTCATGCATATTTTTCAAGAAACTTTATGTGGAAGTCTTTCACTTTCTCCAGTAAGATCTTGAGCTTCTCTACTGGAGGAAGAATGGTCATTCTGAAAAATAATATTTAAAGAAATAAAATAGCCAACCCACATTATCTTCAGAACAAACTGAACTGTGATCTTTGCACAGATCATGATTAATCTCAGGGCACAGTGACTAATGTGTTAATATCTGTTTTGATATGATTATATCATTCTTCTGCATTTATACTTTAATTGAACTATCCTATTAAACTAGAGCAATTTGTTTCAATTGGTTAACATACAGGCATTCAAGAACTGTTATTTTCTGTTGAGTGGTAAAGAAGGTTCTCAGTAAGAAATAACAGCAACTCAGTTTCCATTGCTGCGCAGTTATGCCAAATTATACCCAGTTTTTTGAGCTTTAAGAGTTGTCAGTTAAGTGTACATTTCTTATTTAATTGAACACTGAATTCATAAGCATTAAAACAATGCAACATCCCATGTTTGAGTCCCTCTTTTCCTCCTTGTGCATAATCTGAAACCCAATGGAGTGTGTATGCCAGGCTGTGTGCCAGGCCTACAGAACAAGATGGTTTTCCCACACTGGTGCAGGAATGGACTCCCTAGGTTTTTCCTGGAGCTGTATGTTCCCAGGTATCTAACCCAGCTGGCTGTGTTGCAGAACTATCAAGGCTAAAGATACCCTCTTGTTGTGTTGTTTCAGACTGAAGTAGACTAAATTCCATGATAAATTCTAGCTATCAGTGGCCTGGCTGGAGCAAAGTGCTGTTTATTGGGAGCAAAAGCAACACAGTTTTAGTATTAGGTTATTTAGTTCAACATCTTGTTTTGGTAAAGTGCAGAGTTATTCAGCATGTTTAAGGAGCAGATTTTTAGGGAAGATACTGCATTTTTCATGTGGTTTCTCCATATGGAAACACAGTTTAAGTCCCCTGCCCCTGGAAGAATGCAGGGCAATTTTTGTATTTCTGTAGCCAACTTTTAAGATTAAAGTCTAAGGTATTATTATTGTTTGTATTCCTGGAGAAGGCATTTCAAATGCTAGTGTGTAAAAGTAGAATAAAATTATGTCAGCAAGCTGTGAAACCACCACAAAAACTTGAATAGCTCATGTAGCAGACCAGGTCTTTGACCTTGCTGCCAGTCCACAGAAACCATCCAGTAGGAAGTGAGACAACACCAACTGAAATAAAAATCCTTGTATTTAAGAGAAGGAAGAGAAAGTACTTGGATGATACTTTGCTTATTACTGCTAATTTGCTTTTAAACAAACAGAATCTGTACCTGAAATGGTAGGTTCCTTCTCTTTGGCCGAATCCACTTCCAGGCACAACACAAATTCCAGTCTCTTCCAAAAGTTTCATGCAATAGAACATATCAGGTGCCATTTTATGAGCCTAAGGGGATGGATGCCTTGGAATTATTGAAGTCAAAATATTCTTAATATATAATCTTAATATTATTAATATAATAGGATTTCATTATTGCTTTTTTCTCCTCAAACCTTTTATTACATTATCAGTTTCTTATTTTGTTTACTAAAGAAGATGAGGAACAATTGCTAATGGGTCATTTCACACTGTGAATTAAATAACAGTACTTCATGAAGGAGGAGGGATGAAGAACCTACTCGAAACACTCACTTCAAAAGAAAGGTTTTAGGTAATTTTGTTATTCTCCTTGACTTGCTCGTAACTTTTTGTCAAAAGTCTCAAAGTTGGACTTAGAAAAATCTAAGGCACTGACATTTGATGAGATTAAATTAATTTGAGAACTGTGTGTTCCAGTTCTGTTGGCAGTTACTATTTTTTTTCCCCCTGAATTATCTGCTGCCTAGGAAGTCTCCTGATTAATAACTATGAAAAGTTCTTAAATATATACAGGTTATATACCTAATCAAATAAGCAGCTGAAAAACAGCCCTATTTTTGTTCTCAGCTCTGCTAATAAAATTCCCTTTTAAAAATGAATATTACAAATTAGGTTTCAGAGCTGTAGCTGGGAACAGAAAGACTTATCATTTATTAACATAGGTTACTGACCCGAATGCAAAAAGGTGAAATTTGTAAGGAAACCTCCCTCCCTCTTCCCCAGACCTGCTGAATGGGGCTCAGGGTCAGCAGCACACTGCCACTCACATGTGCTGGCCTCCCTACCCCAGGCATGGGCAGCAATCTGGAACTGCACAGGTCCAGCTACTTGTGTAACTTAAACACCAACATCCTTGGGAACACTCAACCTGGGAGCCTCACCACTGTGATCTGTTGATCTGTTTTGTTTTCCTCTCTTGACATACAGCTCATGTTATATTTAAGATCACACACAGTCCATGAAGTACTGCTTTTGTAACTACTGCTTACTCCATCTCTGGAACCAAAATTCATCGTTAGAAGTGGCAGGCACAGGTGAGAGAAGGTTAAAATGGATTGGGGTAAAAACGACTGACTGACCTTTGCTTCCTCAACGGCTTTGGAAGGAATAAAGATCCGTGGGAAAGCGTACATAGCTCCTTGAAGGGGATTGCAGTGAATTCCTGGTATCTTGTTAAACATGTCTTCTGTTAGTTTGGCTTTTTTGGCAAGATTGTTCAAAACAGACTCCTTCTCCTGTTTAAAAGGAAGGTGTTCAGTTGGACATGTTTGAATTGGCAATAAAAACACCCGAGGGAACTGTGATGTTTCAAGAGGCTTCCCCAAACRAAACACTGTTAGGGCTTTGCTGAGCTGTTAAAGCAAACGATATTCCAAATTCCAATTGTGCTCTTAAAGACAGCAATGCAGAAAGGCTTTAGCAGGATACAACTACAAAGCGTTGTAGACAGACAATAACCTGCAGAAGTCTCTATCTGTGTGCCCTCTTCTTACAGTCCTCCTCCTGAGCAGCCACTCTTGGCTATTTTTAGAGACCATGTTAGCTGAACCTCTGATTTGACTTGATAATGTAATATCTTAAGCCAGACTCAGCTTCATTTTTACAAGTGAGAAATTATATGTATACTTCAATGCAGATTGTCATGTTGCTCAGTATATAGAGATATGGATAACTAAGAAAAAAACTGATTTTGTAACTGTATTTGAGCTTATATTCCTGTTCAGATTTTAGTGACAGCAAATCTTATTTAGTAAACCTTTTGTCATATTAAACACAGGAAAAAAGTTGAATTTATCAGCAAGAAAGCTGATTTGATAATGCCTTCCTAGCATTTTTAAATGTAATACCGAGTTAATTTTAAATACACTGCATAGTTCTGTAAAGTGGTGTTAATACAGGATTGTCCAAGGAGAAAGGAGACTGGTCTCTGTTCAGAATTTGAGTTCCCAATACTTAGGTTAGGTTTGAGAAATGCACAAAAGAACAAGCATGCTATTGCTGACCTTTATGAACTGTGCATAAGATTCTTCTCCAGGTACTGGAGGATTCACCACAATATCCATGGCTGCTTGTCCTGACACCGGAGGGCAAAGGCGAACAGAAAGCAGCTTAACGAGCTGTCCTTTAATTTCTGGGTGCAAGTTAATGACCTCCATGTAACCCCCTCTGTAGCCACATCTGTGACAAAGCGAACAGAAAAGATTGGTTAACCTCAAGCGTATAAATACTGCAAAAGCAATGAAAATGACTGCAGAAGTGGAAAAACAATTAATGAGAATCTTACAACAGGTAACATACAGGTTGTTGAAACAGCTGCTACACCGATAATGGTTTAAGATGGAGCTACATCACGTCATTAAGTCCTAGTAGCCCATACAGAGATAAAGGTGGACATGCAGCTCCCCTGTTAGGCAAGTTAACAATTAACATGGATCTTTAATCTTCAAAACAAGAGTATAYGGCTGTAGCAGCATACATTTAATCAAAAAATTCTTTTTCTTCCATCTCCTCCTCCCCAAAACAACCAAACCCAAACATTTGTAATATCAAACCTCCCAGTGATTACTGAGCTGTTCCCTTGAATGTTGGAGGCCAATTTTCCTTTATCACAGGTCCAGATTGGGACTGTAGGATTTCACCTTTGTGGGACTGAGGCATTAGGTGTCTGAAATAAATATGCTTATTATTTGGTACTTAGAAAACCACTGAGTTAATCCATTACTCTGTGCTTGTTTTTCTTTTCTTAATAGTCTTTAGTTAAAATTAATAGAGGATTAATTATGGTGGATTACCTTCAGGTCAGTAACATGAAAGGGCTGTCCAACCAGATTAATGAGGAAGATGAAATAAAAAAAAAACTAAATCAGACTTACTCGCCCATGTATCCCTTAGAGGTGGAGTGAAAAGAGGCCAGCTCAACATTGTTATAGTACTCGGGTCCCATCTCATACAGAATCTTTTTGAAAGAAT
The DNA here is from genome assembly GCA_018881555.1 of Amblyornis subalaris. Lineage (NCBI taxonomy): Eukaryota > Metazoa > Chordata > Aves > Passeriformes > Ptilonorhynchidae > Amblyornis > Amblyornis subalaris. The sequence goes on along the minus strand of JACAXG010000027.1, from coordinate 2,762,991 downwards.
GAAACTGGCATCCTTCAGAGTACACATTGTCCTGGTAAACCTGAACAGTCAGAAGACATTAATGTGCTCTGTTCCCTCAACTAAGGATAAAACATGGCCTTTTAGAGAGCCAGCTCTGAACTGAAGAAACACTGCTAACACTCAAAAGCCGTTAGAAGACACAAGGTTCTTTGTTAAGTAATAGTTACTGTAATGATACATCTTATCTCATGTGACCATACTTAAAGGTTAGCCCTTCGGAAGAACAGTGAGCTTCTTTGTATGATTTAACCTTTACTTGTATGTTTAAATTGATTTTCCTTCTGTTCCTTTCATTTGATGCGGTCTGAGCACCATGTAGGTTTTTAGGTCAGTTCCAGCAAAGTTCTTCCTTGTGTCCCCTACACTTTCTCTCTATTCAAACCCAGATCAAGCCACCTGCTATACTGATCCTTTGATACCAAGAATCTTGCATGTCTGTTCATGTCTTAATATGATAACAGTCTGTTCCCTGTACTTAAAAAATACCAAGACCACACATTGAACAAAATTATACCTCATATGAGTACTCTTAGCTGTGCTTTTGAGAGAACAGATTATTCCATTACCTCATCAGCCAGAAGAAAAAGTTTCTCTTCCCAAGCAAAGTGTATCACATCTTCAATGCACTTTCTGTTTTGCACCTGTCCTATAGTTTGATTTTTAAAGCAAGAGGAAAGTTAGTGGAGCATATATATACAAATCTTTTCACCCAAACCTACTTGGACTACTAGCTTTTCAAGAAGATATCCCTCTTCCTCAGAAAAATGCTATTGAACTTTAGAATTCAGTTCACTGAGTATGAAATGAAGGAACATTTTTGGAGGAATTATGGTACAAGGTAACTTACACCATCTCAAGCAAAGGAAGTGTGAGATACAGTAATCAATCAATGACTTATTAAGAGTACTCAGTGTATAACTAATCATTGTAAATGCTCACGTGCATGATGGTTAAGTGGGAGGTAGCTTCTCACTAATCAACCTCAACCACTCAAAAAACTAAATCCTGAGGGAGGCAGTGCTTGCCACTGAATTCAAAGTGTATTACAGTCATTACCTCTCAGAAGCAAGAAGCTACAGTTCATGCCAGAGGCAAGATCTTTCCTAAAGACCAGAACTGACACAAAGTCACTCCACAAGTCTGCAGAAGTTCAGTGGAAGCAGTGGCTTTAAATGGGACCCAGTGAAGTGAACCTGCCCCGTCCTTTCTGGAGTTCCATGACACTGCAAATGTGTTTCTAAAAGTATCACATACTGTCCTACTTAGAGCACTGATCTCCAGAATTCAGCTTTACCTATTTGATATATATTAAGGATTTGCCTGCAATGTCAAATGAATGAAAAAGTAAAAAAAATTGGTCTTAAAACTCCTTCATTAAACAAAAGTCTTACAGACCTGTGGGATTTCCAGGGTTGATGATGCAAAGGACTTTTGGATTGCAATATGCCTTAGCTTCATTCAAGGCACGGCGAAGTTCATTCACATCTAGAGCCCAGCAATTTTCTTCATCCAAATAGTAGTTCACCTGGATAGCATCCAGTTCAGATATGGCTGCTGAATACAAGGGATACTGTGGTATAGGAATCATCACTCCTGTTCGGGATTTTCCACCTCCTGAGATCAGGATCTTTAAAATTGCCTGAGGAAAAAGTAGGAATTAAAAAAATAATAAAAAAAAAAAGTCACACACCAGAATTAATAGTATACTCTGGAATAAATTACTGATCTTCCTTCCTAAGAAAGTCTAGAGTTAAGGTGGATTTCTGCTCTAGAAGCAGATAGTCATCTTCTCATATCAAAGAGCATTTATTTATTTCAAGTTGTTACTGGCTGAGTGAGGATGGTCTAAGCTTAATGGAATCCTCTGCATGTCATGGCTTCCAGAGATCGTGCCTGATCAACTTCAATATTTAGGAAAAACATTCTGAGCACAAGGCTAGAGGGAAAATTGGAAACAGGAATATCAAGATCATGATTTTTCTGCTGTGCCCTGATGTAAGCAAAGAAGCCTCAGCTAGTTCTTGCTTGTTGTCTTCCATTCATTTTATCGCAATAACCACAAGAGACCAATAAATAAAACCAGAAGTTAGAACTGGGGCCTGTGCAGATTCTCCCTTGGAACAGACAAACCTGTTTTACATTAGGAACAATTCTGTTTTCATTTTCAAGCAACAGAAGAGACCAAAAGTCTGTGTGTCTTGGGATGGAAATATAAGTATATGTGGTTTATGCCTAGAAGACACAAGACAGAAAGGTAATGTTTGTGCTAAGGTCAGTCCAGGGGATTTCCTTGTGCCCGAAGGCTCTGTGTGTCTATGTAGGGCTTTGCACTTGTGAATTAAATAAAGCAGTGCATTAGGTGCAGGAAGTAGAGAGATTTCTTGCTGTTATAACCAAGGGAGAACTCTGAAGTACAGGTGCAATCAAAGCAAGCATCCTTATCAGCATGTAATTGGCATCTAAACCCAAAAATATCTTTTCTCTCAGCAGCAGTATCCTTCAGTTTCTTGGTGGTTCTAGTACAAAATCTGCTGTTCTGTGCCTCTCATCACATACTCAGCTGCTAAGCTAATGATTTATAATCAACATAATTTTGTACCCACCACTGGTTTAAAAATACCAAGCATCCAAAATGTATAATCAGGACCAAATGCATATTTAAAAACTCCTGTCCCCCAAGGTATGAAACAATAGTCGTTTTATCTTTGGAAGGGCCAAATAATGAGACTCGTTGTAGTGCTGACTTTACATCCCTGGTGAAATCAAATCAGCATGGTACAGATTCGATGTGCTGCACTGGCATTCCTGGCAAGCTGCCAGTGTCAGAAACTCGGGAAAGCCAATGACTGCAGACCTCTGGAGAGCTGTTCCTGCGGAATCATTGTCATTCTGAGCTCTGCCACTAGATGTCATTCAAAAAACCACCTTCGCCACCACGCTGCCAAAGGCTGCCTTCATAGAAGCCAACGCCTGCTGCTGTACCATCAGTAAACGTGTCTGTGTAAAGGAGGAATCTGAGAGAGACAGTTATCCCTGTCTTAAGTGAGGACCGTCTTTGAACCTTGGTTGAAAAGTCAAAACCTGAAGTTTTTCTCAAACAAGCTGGCTACAAAATCTTTGGGATTTTCACCGGCATTGATCTGCACTAGCAGAGTTTACTTGGAAGAAGAGCTGCTGAGACTTCTCACCTCTGAGGTCTTCCCTTTTCCCTCTGCCACTGATTGATACCCTCTAATCTTCAGCGATTATGTATCTTAACCACTGAAGACAACCATTATTTAGTCAGAATGGTCCGAATTTATATTTAGGCATCCGTGTAGTTCATATTATCTTTACAGAAAGGTACAATTTAATGTATATGAAGAGACTTTGCACCTCCTTCTTAGCTGGCACCTGACAGCCACACAGGGGATGTATTGGAGAGTCACTGAATGCAGCTCCAGTATCTGCCAGATCAAACTCACAGGAGTTTGTGGGACCAGAGGTTCAACAGAGATCTGTATTTCCAGAGGTAACTGATAAACTATAGTCTGTAGCAAGAAGGGACAGGTTTCATTTTAACACTTACAGAAATGCCATCGCTTGCCCCAGTGGTGAGATAAATGTTATCTGGATCTGCAGGAACCCCTCCATCTCTTCTTTCGATATATGAAGCAACATCTTCACGGATGCAGTTTATACCTTGACTGGCAGTGTAGGATCCTGCGAAAAATAGAGAATGAGATAAGAATTGAGTACAATGTACATCAGATTTTCTGTTTGCTAGCAGAAATCCTGAGATAGAATTGTATGGAGTAGTTTGTATATGTGATCCAGATTTATAAGGATCCCCAGGATGGGTTTGATTTTTTTTTTTTTCCCCAAGGAGGAGGAAAGGGAGCTGGTTTGTTCATAGAGCTATAATTTGGAATTAGACAAATACAATAATTATCACTAAAATACAAAAATAACATACTGGATTGGTAAAAAGCACGATTTAAGGGCTATTTTGCAAACTGAAACAGCAATTCCATTTTTGCTATCTTTCAGTTGCTTTCTTTATGTTGGAACCACTTCTGAATGTAAACAAACTCCTATTTAAGAAATGGGAACAAGGAACAGAAGTAGTATGTGCAACGGAAAGTAACTTCTTCAAATCCATGACAAATAGAAGCATTTTATTTGCAATATGAAAATAACATATCATTTTCTCCCACAGTCTGAAACCAAAAAAATCCTAAACTGCTTCTCTCCTTCCCCCACAGCATCTCCCACAACCACTCTTCAGTTACGTGTACCAGAAATGTCTAGAATCACCCCAATCTCATGTGCAGTTTACCAAGCACAACTAATAATCTCAAATGAAATGAGATGTTAGATGCCTGTGTGCATCATTACTGTATGTGAAACACATAAAGAGTAAAAAAGGCGAAGGTGAGGAATGGATTCAAGCTATGAAGCCTAAGACTGATGGACAAAGAAGTGACAAGTGTACATCTATTTTAGAACACTGTCATAAAGCTGCAGAATCTCCTTTGCTTGTTGGGTGGAGTGGAATAATTGTGCCTGACTGAGCTCTTATCACTCAGTTATCTGCTAGTAGTCTGCCTGGTAATATCCTGTGAAAGCATGATTTAAAAAGACAAAGAACCTTTGCAAGTACTGCACAATTGCATGAGACAAAATGGTAATTCAGGGCACAAAGTTCCCTGATGTCTGACCACGGCTAGGACGATGCTGCTAAAGGAGGAGAACAAACCTAAGGTGTCACTCTGTCCTGTGCTCCTCTGGGTGCTGAGTCCTACGACTCTGAGGATATTCAGAACACTTAATTGTACTGTACTTCTACACTTAATTGTACTCAATTGATAGCTTTAACTAGAACCCATGTGTTTACACTGTGGGATGCAAATAAATAAACCCAACCCAGAAAGCAGCATATATTATGCATTTTTATATATAGGAGAGTGGTAAATTTCTCAAATGCCTGGAAAGATATGCCAGTTATCCCACACGCAAAGTAAGTGATGTCAGGAGAATCCCAGAGTGTTTGGACACAAGAGAAGTTGAGGACATACCTGAGCCTTCATGCACGGCCTGGGAGTAGCGAGACTCCATACCATGAGTAGGGTTTTGCCAAACGAATGTTCCTTGGAAGTGAGGTTATTCTGATTCATTTCCAGAAGTCAAGACATTCATATTAACTTTGCAATTAATGCATTTAAATAGGCTGGTATAGATGTGGGTACAAAGCTCCAAATGGCTTTGACCATATATAGTGATTTCACTTTTGTTTTAGATTGACAAATTTGTTGAAAAATAAGGTTTTGTTAGAACACAAAGCAGCACTTAAAGCTACACAGAGGGATCAGGTTTTAATGTTTGTTTTTTCCCAAGAAAGCCAATTTCTCCTTCTCAGCCATGAAGGGAACAGCAGTAAGTTGTCAGACTATCAGCAATGTGACTTCCATTCAGCTGCACGTCCCCGTGACTCTGACTGCGTGTTTAGGGATGCTGTACAGAGGCTGATGAGCTCCAGAGGCCAAAGAAGGAGCTGATACACCCTACTGGAAACAGGGAGGGTGGAGAGGGGGCAGAAACCAGTACAGCAGATCAGTAAGGTCTACAGCGGTTTTAGTTGTCAGGAATTTAGAGGTACACTTGTTCTTGGCACATATCATTTCATGAAAAAATCCCATTTAGACTCCAGTTATTTACAGAACCTCAACTTGCCCACTGAAATTTACAGGATGTATTCAGAATTATCACCTTATTTGAATATTGCAACTCTTTCAGGCCTACTTCCTCAGAGTCTACTGAGCTAACAGAAATGGCTGGAAATATGTAATCTTCTGCAGAACAGGGAACATATTTCTCAACATTATGCAAGGCCGAATTCTTTTCATTTTACTCCAACGTGGGGCTGTGGTGTCCCATGCCACCACGCCCTTAAGAGAAAGGGAGCACCAAGGAGCCAAGACTCACCATTCTGAGAACTCTTTCCATGTCCCTGAATTTGAGAATCACTACAAAGAAAGACTAAGTCAAAATTCAAATGTATCCCCAGTAACTYTTACGTGCCAACAATACAATGTGGATTTACTGTTCCAAAGTAAGATGGGAAAGGAATTCATTGAGCTAGATGAACTTCTCAGTTTTGGTAAATGTATTTTTAATGTTCTACATTAAAAGACAAACCAATACAAAGAGGGTAAAGATAAAATACATTCTGTGTTAGGCTGTGTTGCTAGGAATAGTCCAAGGCTGAAATACTGCTCATGCAATCACTGTTAAGGTTTTGCTTATTTTATTAAGTTTCACAGCAGCTACTCTCAAAATATGCCAGTGCAAATAGGCCCTGCAATCACAAAGATTAAGAAATATGCCAATTACTGTCATAAGTCCTCTGAAATGTCACTGTTTGCCTACTTGAAAGAACGTAAGTGTGCCAGATTCTTTGCTGCACCCAGCAGCTGTAGCAGTATCTGCAGAGTAGAAATCCTAGTGGCATTTGCCAGGTAAAAGTAGGCAGCACAGTTGCTAGATGAGAAAGAAATTATCTCTTCCATTTCTTTTCTACTGAACATGCAAAGTTTGTACTTATGTGCATATTACATGTGCACTCTTGTAGGAACAGTGGCTGAAGAACAGAGCTCTCTAACTCTTTCAAGGGTTATTTCACCTTAGAGAAATAGAGCTTGGACACCTTCAGTTGGAACTATCTCAGCTAGGTAAAATACTACCACCTTTCTGCAGTGTAACTTTCCTTTTGCAGAGGATTATCACTTTGGTACCTGAATTTCTGATATTATAGTTTGTACTCTGACAAACCTACTTGGACTGATGGTTCAAAATTAGGATCCGGGAGTGTGCACTGGATCAGCTGAGATGGACATACACTGTTTGTTGATACCAGCATTACAGGGACAGTAGAGTCCTCAGCAGAGGAACATCTGGAGAGGGTAAAACTGCAAAACCCTCCACCCAATCTTGGCAGGAGATAGCTGTCAGAGGCTGGGATTAACAGATGTCATACCTGCAGCACAAAGCCTAGGATACTCTGCCACTTTCCTAGTACAAAAAAGCTCAGCATTCTGTTCAGAGTTATGCCTGGATGTTATTGTGGTGAGGGCTCCACAGCTGTATCATCCTCACTTTCTCCTCTGTGACAACTCTCACCAAAAGTTGGTACCGTAAGTCAGCACCCATAGGTGACACTGCAAACCCTCCCCCATCAGCTGCAGATATAAACTGCCTTGGTTGTTTCTAATACCAACAGGAGAAACTGGAACAGAGCCTTACCTAAGCTGTTTCCTCCACAGCCCTGCAAGATCCGTCTGGCTCGCTTTTTGGCATCTTCTGGAAAGCTTGGGCTGTCCAACAGGTTTGGGTAGGTACACAGTGCCACTACCTGGAGTGCCAAGAAAATGTAAATTGGCCACTTTTCAACCGTAATTTTAAGTTGTGTTAACTTTTCTTGGAAACTAAGATCACGAATTCTGGCTAATTTAAAGCACAGGTTATTGATGAAGAGTTTGCAGTTGTTTTTTTAAAGGTAGTGCTCACAGAAGAGAAGAAATCTTATCAGGTTCCAAGTTATGCTGACAAAACCAGTTCCAGAATTATTAACTATTTGTATTACAGACAGTGAAGATTGGAGTCCAAGTGAGCTAAGCATAGTGCAAACATACCAAAGCACAGTTAATTATTCCTATGTTATCTCTAAACAGCTCTATCCTCCACTCTCTGTGTATTACTAGCCCACTCTATTGACAAGAAATCAAGACTTTAAATATGGAGCAGAACTGAGAAATATGATCAAAGTTTGAAGTCCTAGTTGCATGTTCTAATAATCCTTCCCAAAAATAACTTCTAATTCTTACTAATTTGAATTCGTGGGAAATATTTAATTAAAAAAAGAAGTGGTGATGTAGAACATAGTAAAAGTAGAAACACGACCCAGCAGAATTAAGTTAATGAGGGAATGTAAGACACAAAGAATCGAAAGGTCTCTCTTGAGATCAGCTTAATTCGTTCCAGTCTCTCTCATTTTTATGCTTACATGGTGTAATATGGATGGGCTGTTGTCATCTTGTGGGACAATGGCAATGAATTAATCCATGTGTGCACATAGTCATGGGGACAAAGGATTTCCCACTTACCCAGCGTTTTATGTAATAAAACTGGATCGCAATAATTTGTAAGAAGCTCAGGTCTCCCTAGTTGGCTGCATAGCTCAATTTTATAATTTCATCACCTGGACCCCCAGTTTGATAAGGCTTCAGTTTGTCCTGGAACTCTCTGAAATTACATTATCATAGACTGAAGATTTTACATGAGTGTATAAGGCATGCTCAGCAAATAGGATAATACTAGTTTTAGCCTTATTTGTGTTTTAGGAATAATACACGAATATTAATCCTGTTGTAATCTGTCCTAAAAGTTAGCCTACCAATTAGCTTGCCCAGAGGTAAAATGTGCAAAATGAGCAACAGTACAAGTAGTTGCACCCAACTACTGCAGATCTCAAAGTATACTGTCAGATGAAGAAAGGCATTTGCTTTTTTCTTTGGAGACAACCACTTCCTTTCTTGAAGTGCCTTATTGATAACAAATGTGCTGACTGATAACATAGGACAAGTGGCAGGAAAAACTATGGATGGGGAATGATATGAAAACTAAGGAAAGCTACTGTGTTAAAAGAGGACAATAAACAAGCAATAAGACTCAGCTCAGAATTGAAAATCTGTAATTCTTTACAAAAGAACTATTTTAACTCTAATTGCATCTAGGGAATCATTTATACTAATACACGTACCAGACAGCTTTTAAGGCATTGTATTAAAAAATGAATAATAATATTTTATAATGTCTTACCTGACGGAGGAAGGTGATTGGTCTCTGTCCCATTGCATGTGCATCTCCAATGTTGGCTTTAATTACTTCAGTAAAAGGTTTTTTGATTCCCTAGAAAGGGAGAATTCAGAATGTTTTGTTAGGGCTGAAGTAGATAATTCTTTTTTGGTATCTGTCATATGGCTGTAACTAAACAGTGCCTGATCTCAGAACAGCTACAGTGTTTAATGTAAAGCTTCATGCATTTCTTATACAATACTGCCAGTAGATCTTAAATGGTTTACAGAAATTGTGTTGACTGTGACACATTTTTAAATGATAGGCTGGCTTTTATTCTTCTGCTAGCTGCAAGTAAGAGACTGACTTGCCTGGAAACTACATGTTGAAGTAGAAAAGATGAAAAAAAAGGCGTTTCGAATTGTCAGTATTAGAGCAACTTCTTTGAGACAACTGAGAAACCACCAACAAAAGAAACCTCAAGACCTTTATTTCTTTGAGAGCAAAACCAGCAAAGATACTGCTTACTTATTTATTTTGTATTTAGATTAAGTATTCCCTGTATGATGACCCCACTTTTCTGTGTAGAGATGTTTCACAAATATATCATAGTGAGGCTCTGTATGATAAACAGCAGAAATGCTAAATAATCACCATGAATATTTAAAAGCTTCCTAGTCTCCAAAATCTGAACAGCCAGCCATTTTTCCTGTGAGAAACTGAGTACATCATGAGAACACAGGGAAAGCAGTTAATGAATGTTGATTAGCAATCACAGCTCTTTAAAAAGCAAAAAATAAAATAAGGGCATAAAAAAGGCAAGGAACTGACTGGTAGAAAAACCCACTATTGGTTTAAATAAAAAAAGATTAACTGAAAGTAAAGGCCAACATTACAAGAAGAACAAATGAGATAAGCAATAACAAATTTATAGTTGTTCCAATGTATATTTGAGAGATAGTAGGGAGGCCTCCTAACAGTGACAGAATGGTCATGTGGACTAAGGAACTGCTAAATTAGACTGATTAGTTTTCTGTAGAAAATTACCTATGACAACTTGCTCTGGGTATGGATTCAGAAAGCCTCTTCCTGGTCCATGGATTTACAGCCAGTTATTGGATTTTGATATGGAATATGTGGCTGGCAAGTCTTAGCTAATTTTTGCTTTTCTACCATGGACTATGTGCTGGACTTCAGTGACAGACCAGAACCCAGATGACGAAAGATAACAATAATACAAGTAGTCACCAGGATACAGATTCCCAGGCATGCCAAGATTTGGAGGTTTAAGGCTGCATGATCCCCACTACACATCCAGTCCATCATATAACTGAGAGCCTTTAGGGTTTTTTTCTTTTAAAATTAAACATATCATCATAGTCCTAGGCATTAGGACCAGACAATTGGACTTGCATGATCCTGATTGAAAAGGGTCAATATGGCCTTATATTTAGCAGCAACTGAAAAAAGATGTTCACTTAAAATAATTGAAAGTGACACACTGACTCCATCCAGTCATTTGCTTTTATGCTTGTTGATCTAAGTGAGTCCCTAAATTAAGAGCTGCATTTCAGCTCTAAATAAAGAATCAGGAATAGGGATGCCAGATAAAGATTACAGTTATCTGAGGCTGAAGTTTATGAGTAATGTAAACAGCTAAGAATGTGTTCTCTTCAAGCTATCTGGGATCCACTGACAGCACAACATTGTTTCATTCTAATTACAAATAAGTAGGAAGAGAAAGATATATGTAGAAGAACAAATTCCATTTGCATGAAATGAAGAAAAATTCCCACGTATTTTGGTTGCATTCCGTCCTTAGAGCAAATTGAATCAGTTTCACTAGATTTGCACAGTAATACAAATCTGTTAAAGAATATGGACTTAAGGCAATATAATTTGCCTTCATTTAGGCAGTCTGAAAAAACAGCTACATGAAACGGAAATACTCTGTTTTATCAGAATAAAACCAAAACAAACCAAATCCCAATAACATAAATAGCTTATGTTAGATAAATTAGATTTTTTGCTCACAAATACTATTGTGTTCTGCAATAAAAAACAGTTGCTTCTTTGGTTGGTGAAATGCTAAAAGGTATCTGGCACTTCCTAATGTACTTTTGGAGTTTTATAGTGGTACAGCCTTTACAACAAAGGTAACAGACCTTTTTGGTGTCTGTGTCAGGTTTTCTGGAAATAATGTTGTAGCTTATGAGCACTGATACCATCCAGATCTCTAGTAGTGCCAAACTCAGTGTTTATGCCATCACTGCAAGTATAGAATCATCACCTACTTCATAAACCCCATAATACCTTTGCTACTAAAATGATGGACCTGGAAAAAACAGCAAAACATACACAACAGTTTTCTCACTACAAAATCTTGTTAGAGAAGGAATGCTGGGTTTTCTGTGTTGTACACACAGTTCCCACATGAACTTACAGGCCCATGGTCCTCTTGACTAACTTGTATTTCTTGGTTTAAGCTACAAGAGCTGTTGCCTTTTTTGTCTTTCAAAAGATAAATGCTTTTAAATAACTGGAACCTTTTCCTTCCATGACAATGAGTTAATATCAGCAATTGTTTATAACTGTCTTCATGAGACTTGCTATATCTTCTCCTAGTGAAATCTATACAGAAATTTCTATGGCCACTTCATGTTTTCCTATTATTTGATTTTCAGTCTCTCTATGCGAAAAAAGGAATATCAGAAGTTGTTCAGATTTAGTTTAGAACAAAAAGTTCTGAACAAGTTCTTGGAAAAACTCTAAAAAAGTTCTTTAGAACAGAAAGTCCCATCTTACCATCTCAGAAAGAAGGAACAGAAAACAATAACAGGCAAGAACTAGTGTCGAATGCTAATGGCTCAAAGTTTCAAAGCAAGGTCATCAGAAGCTGGCAGCAAGGGAAGTCCAGACAGTGCCTGTGAGTCTGCAGATGTGTTCAAGGCAGAATTCTACTTAAGTCCTTCAGACAGTGGCATTAGCCACTGGTTACTTGTGTCAAGGTTTCTCCTGTGGTGATGGCACTGGTGGGCATGGGTATCCAAGGGGAGGGTTATGCCAAAAACTTTTTGGAAGATCTATGAAAACATCTGTATGAAAGGAGGAAATGCAAATGTGATGTTGATAACCTCAACATCAGCTTGTCGAGCAGCAAGAAAAGGGCTGCAACAGCTCATAGATTTATTTCGCTGCAGAAGGCTAAGCAATCTTTGACCATCAGCAACATACCTGGGCTGAGACAATTTACGTCCCTGCAAGCCAAGGAACACACAGGGGAGCAGAAACTGGGCCATTAGAGTTGCTTTGCTCTCCTCTAGGGATCCCCCATCACACTTCTCTGTCTCTCATTCCCTCCCTCTCTCTGGGTGCAGGCAGACTTTCAAGGTGTGTTCCAGAGGCAGGCTGGCTGGATTGAAGCAGAGCTTTGGAAAAGGGAAGCTTGCATAGCAGGAGCTCTAATAACAAACTCGTGAGCAGTAAGTTCCAGGTTGATACTCCTGTCTGCTGAAGAGGATATGAACCACATCAAGGAGAAAAAACACTGCCCAGCCCTACAAAACAACCTCTGCTCCAGCCTTTGGCGGCACCTCACACTGTGCTCACAACGTGATTCAGCTTCAGCTCGGGAACGAGGCCAGGCTCCTGTCACTCTTCTGACAGTGTTAGCAAACAGATTCATCCTAGTAGCCACTTTTAAAGCTGTAGAAGCCATCTATCACTTTCAGATGAAAAGGAGAATATATAAAAATGCATTCACTCTTTTTTCAGTTGCTGTCTTCTTGATAATGACAGGATTTTAATGGAATAAAGGAATCTTCCAGGATTTGGAATATGCTCTTTGGAAATTAGTTCCTTCAACAGTTACTTCTGTCACTCTGCTCTTTTCAGAGGAAGTGCAGTCTTTCAAGAGACCAGATGAAAAACATCTGAAACCTGAAGCAAGCCAGACATAATTATTCTAACAACTGTATCCAAACATCACACAAAGTTGGGAGAAGGGATTTTTGTACGTGAACTAGAATTCATTGGTGCAGAGTCAATACAAATCTTTATGTAGTTCACCAAATTTGGGGAAGCTTCCTCTTGCCCTAGACATCCCCACAGCCTCAGGAAATCCATCAGGTAAGGAGTACAGTATGAAATTATGAGCTGTCCCTCAAGGAGAGAGTCAAAATGCAAGAATTGTTGGGAGAATTATTTGATCAAAGAAATAATATGATGCCAGAACATACAAAACCCCAAAGAACTACCATGAGGGAGTGGAGTCCTACCAGCCCTGCCAGGAGCTGGTTTGTCTCTTAGGAGTTTTAGTATACCTGGAGGTTCCCTTTACAAAAGTACCATCTAAGAATGCTGGCAAATTGCAAAATATCACTGTGCCCAGAAAGAGTAAAGGGTGCAAAACAGACCTAACGCTGTCTTTGCTAAATCTTCAGCAAATTTCAAAGGAAAACCATCAGTCTGGAGAGAAGCATGTGTGGATTTGGTAATGGCAATAGGAAAGGATTGAAAAGGGTTCCTTTGAGGAGGCCATGAAAATGTGAGCTGCTTTTAATCCCAGAAGAGTAACATGGTATTACAGCTATTTCTGAATTTCAGAATTTGTCCGCTCCTGGCTGCTCCCAATTGTTTCATTTTCATTGCTACTGCTTTGTGCCTCCTCTTGATGGTTATCAGGCAGTAGCATCACTATGAAACTCTGTACTATTTCGTTGAGATTGGTTTTGCTGTGACTTGCACAAACAAGCTGCACAATCAGAGAGCTGGCAAACCCAAACATTTCAACATAGCTGAGATCTACGCTGTAGCAGCGAAGTTGCTGGCTTGCTTCTTTTCCTCCTCCTCTCAAGGGGCCAAGAAAGCACTGCCCAGAGGCCCTTAACTAATAGGGACCTGAAGACCTGAATTAGCATTCCAATCTTTTTATTAAAACAGCTCACAGCAGAAAAATAAACCTGACCTGCTTGCCATGGAGTAAGGCTTTGAGTTTGTATTATGCTTGTGTAATTCAAGCTGACATGAGCTGGTTTTGGGAGGAAGGAGAAGGCAAATTCTGGATTTTGACTTGAAATGGCCGTGATGACTTGCATGCCCCCTCATATCACATGAGAAAATCGGTGGGGCTGACTATTAATTGGCAGATTTGATTCAGAGATTACAGAACAGGACTTGTCCTCAAATTACTTTTGCCTGACACATTGTTCAAAGTGCATTTTTTTATTCAGAATTTTTGCCTATATGAATAAAGCACTAGATTTCACGACAGAATTAAATGACAGAATTAAAATAATGCTCATTAGAAAGTGATTGGGCATTAGGACCCTCTTAACTTGAAGAGTTATTGGAAAAGGGCTATTTTGGAATAGATTTTGCTAATGTATTCAAGCAGAATATATAAAAAACTGGATCCTGTGGGTTGTGTACTTCCAAACATATGATTTTGATAATTGTACTCTTGAAACCAGTTTTCTTTCACCTTCATCTGCAGTAGTTTTTGCCCTGTTAAAAACCATGGATTTTACTACGGATTCGCTTACGTATGCAACATGTACAGACAACTGAGGAACAACAGTTCTGTCTTAATGAGGTCAGATGCTCTTGCCTGGAAGATACTTTCTTGGTGTGCGCACAGTCACGTATTCAAAGCAGAAAATTATAGGATGGTAATTTAAGCTTAACATCTTTCATTACTGGGTGTACCAGTCAATCTTGTATCTTTTTCTTGGCATGTTAAATTATATTTCTGCATGTCATTGTCTAAATTGTGTTTTATCTTTCCAAAATTCCCAGGGACACAGTCAACTCACATTGACAATTAAGGCTGGATTCCAAGTCAGATTTTTTCTATTCAATTTAAAAGCCTGATGAATTAGTTAAAAAAAAAAAAAAAAGCTCTACAGTCTTTTAACCAAAATATTTCAGCAGAAGATGCCTGAGATTGCAGCTCCATAAGTAGAAGGATTTTGGTAGTTTTTATTATCTAAATAGCAATGTAGGGAGTGAACAAGTGACTTGAATAAACATGAAACAGGAACCTATTTGCAATAGTTATGCAAATGAAAAGCGTGGGCACAGGAGATGAGCATACAAGTAAGTCACTCCTGTGGCTGTTCAGAAAAATGGGGGCTTCAGTGTGTAGAGACAGCATAGTGCCATGGAAGGCCCATAGCTCCAGGCCCAGGGCTGGGATGTGTTAACCACCTGTGCTGATCTGAAAGAACTTCCTACATGCTACCAATACATCCCTGCACACCATCCCTCTCCCCCTTTCTGCCCTACAATTCTGTTTCAGTTACTTGAAAGTTTCGAAGAAGGACCTTGCTTGACTTACACTGAGCCAGGCACTGCTTCCAGTGTTACCTGAGTTGACTTGTGGATCCTGAAGTGCTGTTTAATATGCACATGCTTTGCAAGTAGGTGTAAGCCGACTTAACCTAACACAGAACGTGACATTATGTAAAACCCGATCAGGAACTGGGGAAAAAAAGGAGAGTATAAGCGAAGAGAAATGTCAGAGTAACAGATATGAAGGGATTTTCCATAACAAGGTCAGTTAAAATTAGCATGAATGCAAAGCAACAAGTCAGGTATGTGTCCTGCCTGTGTAAAGATAAGCTAGTTTGTTATGACTGATTAGGTAGAGAAGGGCTCTGTCCAGAGATTACATTATTCTTGCATTGAATTCATGTTCAGGAGCAATTTTCTAGTCTGAAATGTAATTAAAGTCCATACTTGATACTGCGGCCATCTGTTAGCAAGTCTAGACAAAGGGGATAGGAAAAAGGTCTTATTTGATTGAGTTCTATTTAGAGTGTAATCATTTATTAAAATATGCCTGTGCTCTAGCTTGCTTTAAAAAGTTTTCAGAAACACCAAGGAAAATGGTTGAAGTCAGTTCTTTCTGTGTCATCGTATAAAGCCAGAATCAGCTGATTATTACCAACAGCAAAGGGGAAGAGAAACAAGGTTTTCACTTTTGAAGCATGACACAACTTCAAAATTATGGAAAATAAAGTTCAAGAAAGTAATTCAAGTCAGTGATTTTGCATAAAGATTTCCACCTTGAAAGACTTAATGTAGATCAAACTCCTGATTTTCCACCTAGATGAATACAGGTTACAAGCCACCAAAACTTGTGAAATCCAGGTACAGCACGCCCCACCTGTATCGAGTAACCAATCTGATTCTACTTTAATTGAGTATTCTACTTGTCACTTACATTGGCTTAGTCCCAAGCACATGAGCTGAAACAAATGCCTTGTTTTTATTCGTTTTTTAAGGAGTATCCCTTCAGTTGCCCCGTCAGAGACTTCTCAAGTACCATTTCAGTCCCTATTTCTGTGTGCACCGTGGAGTTACAGCTCCTGTTGTGGTCATTTGCAGTTAATATACAAAAGCAGCAAGTGCCAGATAGAATAACAGAGGAGGTGCTATTTGGGATGTGAGACAGCAGAACAAAACTCAAGGAAGATGAAAGCTTACACTGTGCAAACAGCTTCAAGTAGCTATTTTATAGTCACATAAGCTGTATAAGTTACGCAAGCAGGAAGAGTAACCAAATTGAACCAAGTTTAAACAGGGAGAGCCTCTCTTGCATCTGATTAGACAATGGCTGCATTTAGGGTGCTTTTAGTTTAGAAACAAATTACCAAAAGGCATCTGGGCGGAACAGGATAAATGCGGATTTATTACCATTGCTTCACCTCTGCCTGCTCTTGTTACCCCCAGCTGCTGCAGTGCTTCCACCTCGTACTGGGGAGCCTGTGCTCTCCTGCCTGTGCAAAGCTCCTTCCCCATCAAATGTAGAAGAGTTGCTATGGGGCAACTCCTGCTGTCAATGAAGAGTAGTCATGGATCTAGAGATGCTGTGGGGCATTGCCTTTCTCTGTCAACCTATCAGCCTTTATCCGGTGCCCTTTATCCGGCACCGTTAATTCTGCTGGCAGTGGCTGGCCTAACTCTGTGAGCTAAGATAGAGAGGGATGGAAAAAGCTGTCCAATTTATTTAAAAGGAAACAAAGAAGTACCATTGACGGGTGATCACACAGAATTGAATTCTAGACTCACACACACAAAATAGACAATTAGACAACCTACAAGATTTAAATTATAAGGAACCGAGGTATTACTCAACACTCTATGCTTTAGCAGACAGCTTGATTAAACAAGAGAAGGAATAACAGTATTTTTATCAGAAAGGCAAAGAGGAATGAATAACTTGAGAAGTGTGGAAGGAAGTAAAGACTTTCTGCTTCCCTAAGTTGATTAGTGTTCTCTGCAGGTACACTGTCTCAACTTTTGCAGCAATTCTGTCGTCTTTCCCTGCCAGCTGGGAGGTTTGTTTGCATGACTTGTGTTAAAGCATGGTCACCTCTAGGAATGCTGTTAGCCGTTATCAATGGCAAACATTATTTCATGAGACCAGTTCCAGAAAACAGCCTTTTAAATGGCAAATGCTACATAAGTAGGTACAACACAAAATTGACATAAAAATCGTTTAGTAAAGCAATTGGCAATGATTTGCCCTTATATTTTTTCAAAAGTGCACAGAAGATTATTTTCTCTGCCAGTCGCTCGGCTGGTAACTGGAGTAAGCAGGGGAGCTGAGAGGAGTTGGTGAAGAGCCTTTTGTATTTGTTTTGTCAAGTAATATCTCCTGCTCTGTGATGTAAACTTGAAAACAAACATGCTCACTGAGAACACTGGAAGATTTTATACTCTGGAAAATGCACCCACTAGGGAACCTAGCTGCATATACACAATGACACCTTTATAAACAGCTTTTAAAGCAAAAGTCGAAACAGATGTTCTGAAATTAATTCTCCATCACCACTCTGAAGTTCTTAAGTGAAATTCTAAAAAACAAGAAACTGTTTCTAATAATTATTGAGTTAGACATAAATAATTTATGTATATACTACAGTGAGCTGAAAACATGCTTCACCTTCTAAAACAAGGGGAACCAAGTAACACAAAGACCAGAGAATTAATCTCTTATGGTTAGAATTGCTGTGGCACTTTTTTCTTCAAAGCACTTTACATGAACTAATGAAAATGGTCTTGCAGTACCTGTAATGAGATATTAGAAAGACTCTCTAAAGCAGTGAATAATATCTGAAATAGAAAAACTACTCTGCCAGATGCTTTATTCAAAACAAAAATAAGTGAGTCCTCGTGCTGAGAGTGGAAGCTGTGGTTTGAACAGTAGAAGCAAAAAGCCATGTCTGTATTGCTAAGGGTTCTTTTTTTTCTTTTATTCAATACTAAGTCTCAAGGAATAAGGAAAAATATGAAGAAAAAAATGTAAGCTCTGACTGATTTGTATGCTTTATTTAGCACATTTTGGCCCAGACCCTTCGGAGTACCTTGTATCCTGATTTATTATCCAATCCTCCTAAAAGTATCAACCTCTTACAAATTTGGGCAGCCTTACTGAGCGTTTGTGCTCTGAAGGCTCATCCTCAGGCTCCTCAAGCTCTGCAATTAGAAAAAGCAGAGCACCGTATCGGTGGTCTCCTTGGAAAGCATTTCTGTCCCCAGCTTTGGAGGACCCAGAGGAGCAGTGCCTGGGACAGCCGGGTCCATCTTACTTGTCAAAGGTGTTTCCCTGCCCCGACCGACGCAGTATCTCTAAGATCCTCATGAACGACCTAAAGGCTGTATCAGTATGATGAAAGCTGGTCACTCACCCCCTTGTATAACACAAAGGACACAGGATTGCAGCAAAGGGTCAAAGTGGCCGAAGAAATGTAAACACTGCTTTATGGGGGTATCCTGTGTTTGCCTTAGGCAGCCACTGACAGCAGATAAACGGGAGCCGGACCGCGGGTTCTTTTGTTTCGTGCCTCTCCCGCCTCCCGTGGGAAAGGGTGCGAGGGCGGGGGTGCCCCACAGCCGAGCGGGGCCGAGCGCGGCCCGGGCAGGGTCGGGAGGCGCAGAGCGCGTCCGGCCGCGGCTCGGGGCAGCGGAGGGATGGGGGAAAGGCTGCTGTGCTCTCAGAGTTTTTAACTTGGTAGGAGGCACTGCAGCGGCACTCACGGTGCCTCCCGCTTTCCCGAGGTTTCCACAGGGTCGCGTCTCAGCCCCGCGGGCTGTCACGTCCCCGCCGAGCCCCAGGACATCCCAGCCAGAAGCGGCGGCCGCGGAGCGCCCCGGGCAGAGGCAGCGCGGGCGGCGGGAAGCGCGCCCTGCCCTGCCCCGCCCCGCCCCGCCGCCCCTGCCTCACCTTCCGCAGCTCCTTCTCGATCTCCCCGGCTTTCAGAACGATCGGGCCCCGCACTGCATATTCCACCGCCTTCACTTGCGGGTTCATGGACTCCAGCGTCAGGATCTTCTCCCTGCTCGCCTTCTCGTTGATCTTGACGGCGGAGGCCTTGGCAGCGCTGCTCCAGCGCACCGTCCCCTCCCGCCGGGGACCCCGCGGCTGCCGCCCGGCCGCCAGCGAAGCGGCGCAGCGCAAAGCCATGTCCGTCCTTCCGCCCCGGCAGCCCCCCGGCCCGCGGCCGCACAGCCTTGCCGCAGTTTGCCTGGCAACCAAGGCAAACCGATGCATGGTTTTTCGGGTAGTTCCCAGAGCCAGATCAAGGATGCAAGTGCTGAGGATCGGTGTATTTTGTAATCGGAACCCGGCGCTAGTAAGAGGTGCAGTCAGAAGAAACGCCGACGAGCTGGCACAGTTACACGTACATGCTCGATCCTCTCATGTCCAGATTCCGCAAACTTAATTGCAGTGGATACAACTGATCTTGCAGGGTTGCGATGCCACCACAGGAGCAATAGATCCCACCATCGCACCCGAACAGCGCTGCAGCCCCCTGTCCCCGACAGAAGTGCCCGCGCTAGTGCTCTGGAAGAGTCCCGGGTAAACCCATCCTTCTTCCAGCCGGCGCTCGCCCCGGCCGCGGGGCGTGCTAAGGTGTGATTGCACCAGCCGGGCTGCGGGCGCGCTGCCTGGCGGGGGCTGTAGTCCCGGCGGCCCCGGCTGCGCCTGCCCACGGCATCGGGTGATGGGCAGGGAACTACCGCACCCAGAGGCCTCTCCGGGCCGATCCCGCATTGTCTGCAGGGCGGGGCGCGCTCCCGCGGCTGGAGATGCCGGGGGAGCCGGGGTCAGGGCGAATCCTGGGTGGTTTTCCTAAGGGAATGCGAAAGCCAAGTGTGCTCGGTGCTAGGGAGCGCGTCGCTGCCGCTCGGCCYCCGCGATGCCGCCGCCTGCCCGCGCAGAGAGCGCTCCCTTTGTCTGGGTGTGCTTTTCTGCTCTGCAGTGTGAAAAGTGCAGCGTTACCCACGCTGATCCTCATCTGTCCGTGGGGAAAAGGCCGCCCGCGCTGGTTTCCCAGCCTGGCGTGGCGCTGGGAATGCGGCTCTGGGTGCGCGGTGGGTCTGCGGGTGGGTCACCTGTTGCGGGGCTGCTGGCGAGCGGCTCGGCTCCGGAGCCGGGCAGGCAGCGAGGCTGAAGGAGCGCCAGAGCCTCGTCCCTCTCCCTGTCACTCTGCCAGGGGAGCATTTGCTCCCGATCCTTCCCTCTCGCTGGAACAAGTCGGTCCTCTTTCACAGTTTCCTCATTGTTTCCAGATGATGAAAATGTTTTTATCTCTCGGGTTCAGTTCAGCTTTCATAGCAAATGACTGGAGATCTGCCACGAAATACAACAGCAGCAGAATTCAGGGGAGAGAGAGGTAAATGCTCTCTCCTTGTTGCTGCCCGTGGGGAGRAGAAGGCCCTTTTTACATGTCCTGGGTGCCCAGAAGAGCCTCCTTGTTTGTGCTCAGAGAGTGGAATAAGGGATCATTCACTCAGGAATATTCCTATGACCTAATGTTACCTCCCTGAGTAAGAGCTGGGCTGTAAATCAGCCTTATTTGTGAATTGTTTTTGTAGAACCTTCTTTTTACTTTCTCTTTCACTACTGACTTAGAGAGAATATAGCAAACCAGCTTCCTAATTTTAGGTGCCTAAATTAGATGGTTTGAGACTTGGGTTCTGTTCTGTTTTGGTATCTTTCTTCAGCTGATGAAGAGCAAGGAAGCTGCTCATGCCGTGTTTGATTTTATTTCATTACATACAATTACGTCTCGAGCCTCTTCTCTATTTTTACTATTTCTTCTTTCTCACAAGTTTCTGCTTGCCATAGTGTTTAGTTTCACTACTAATTTGCTCCAGTCCTTATTCTATTTCCAGTGCAATATTTTAGCACTTGCTCTGTGGTAATTTAAAAATAATTGCTGCTTGAGAATTTTAGTCAATTCATAGTTAACAAAATAACAGAGATGGGATTTTTTTTGTGCAGATGGAACATTCTTGAGGTGGTGCAGAAAACTCAGTTGTTTTCTGTTTCCAGTCATTGTACTGATTGTACTAAGAGCTTTTTCTTGTTTACTGTTCAGTTTGTGAAGGCCACGTGGAGTGTTTCTGGCCCTGCTTGTCCTCCCTCCAAAATTCTGCCCACAGAATGACCCAATAGAGTGCTCTGTTAGAAATTCAAGTTCCAAGAAGTCCATTTTTGTTTACTTGAAACTGCAGTAACTGTTCCGGGACACTGCATCTGATTTTATTTTTCCATATTTTAAGTCTTTTTAACTTTCGAAATGTCAGGTTTTGGAGCCTGTATGTTTTGACACTTTACTTTTAAAGTTGTCATCATTCCTGTATCTGGAAAGCTGAATGTTCTCTGAATCTGGCAGTTTGATTGATAATTAACAAACAGTGTCATGGTGCCTTTTCTCCAGGTTTGATAAAAACTAGTTCAGAAGAAAATATTTCAAGCTGTGGTAAGACATGTCAAGGTTGGATTTACCACAAAACCAAAACCAGATCTGATTTTATAGTAAGATTTAATCAGATTACCTGAAATACTCAAATTATTTTAAATTCTAATATTTTCATTCAGTGGATACAAGTAGACTTCCCAAGTATCTTAATTCAACTGTGTTTCATGGTTCCTTAGAAATCAAGGTTGAAATGCTATCCAGACTATTAAAAATCAAACAGTCCAACAGATTTGGAACCACTAATTTTGCTGGGTGAAGAACACAAATGAACCTTTGCTCTTGGTCCACACGCTGCTGTTCCACCCCCAATCCACCCCCCAGAAAGAGCTGGTGTAGCAGAAAGTGTCCAGCCAGCACTGCCCCCATGTCTCCCATTGATCCCCCAACAGTAAGGGCACAGATTCCATGACATGTTTCTGCCACTAGAAATCCAAGCAAGACTTCAGACCTTGCTTGCAAATTCTGTGACTCTGCCGGTTAGTGTGTAACACAGGGCAGCCTTGGAACGAGGCTCCACACCTCCAAATGCACCTTGCACAAGCCAAGATGGTTTTAGTGAAACATTGGAATGAATATATGCAAACCTGAAATTCAATAGTCTGATTAATTTCCTAAGTTTAAAAATGCACACAGGAAATAAACAGGACGAAACAAAGCCTTTCCATGTAAAATGCAATATGAAGTGGTGTTTGTGTTATAGAAAAGTATCTCTCTCTACTTGTGGTAAGTGTATCTCCTAATGTTATTTCAATACAGATGCTTTCCTGAAAGTAAATAGTGTATGTCAAACTTGCGATGTTGATGCAAAATTGTTCCTAAATTCTCACTTTTTGAAGTTTGCAACAGAGCTCCTGGTGACCTCAGGAGAGCTGGCATTCCACTCCAATGCCAGTGTCACTGGTTTTGTGTGTGCCAGTTTGACTTATTGTGGCTTGGCAGGTCTACATATCAACTGAGGAAAATAAAACTTCCCTTGCGAGCTGTGAAATAAATTAGTGAATGAGTTTGTAAAAATCTTGTGCAATGACTTATTAAGGATGAAGTATCTTTTTGTATTTCCTTACGGAAATGTTCCTTTCTCTGTCCGCCTGCACCTGAGCTGAGCTGCAGAAAGCACACACAAACACAGGCTCAGGCTGTGCCCTTTGGTGAACACCTTGGCTTTTGTGAGTTGGCCTGTGGTGATCAATTCGTCTGATCAGCACACAGTTCATGTATTCTGTGCAAATCATATGAACATAAGTTTCAGACCAGCCAGACACAGAAGGTGGGCAGTACTTCTTAGCAAGGTTCTTTGATCTCCATGTTGCATTCCATCTTTAGTTATRAAGACACAGGCTGGTTTTCTTGAGTTATAAGAAGATAAAATAATGAATTTCATGTTGATGGTGATGGGCTAGAGATACAGAACAGCAGCAAATGCATAAATACATTAAAGGTACATAGAGTTGGAGAAAAAAAGGCGATAAACAGACTAACAGCTGCTGTCACATGTTTCCATTTTGACAGACATTCAACAAGCTGCTTTGCCATGAATAGTTGCAGGGTTTAAACCCTATGATTACAATAACGACATRTGGTAACTAAGCATTCATTCTTCTGCTGCTGTTTCATTGAAATAAAGACACAGGATGGAACACTGTTCTCAATAGCTTAAAATGCCAAAGTGTTGTTAATGATATTTAGGAATCTTTGAGCACACTGAGTGGAAACCACATTACAAAAACTAAGTTTATTTAGACAAAAAGAGCAAAGCCTTCTATATTCTGTGTTGTACAAGTAGGGAGGATGGTTGTTTCCTGTGGAATACTGCTTGTGGTAGCAGTTCAGAATATAAGGAGCATCTTCAGAGATGTTCCTACTGTTCTTCAAACTGAATATAAATAGTTAAGATTTGGTCCAAAGCTCAGTGCAGTCCACTGCAAAAGTGCCAGTTCAGTGACTTCATATCTTAATGTTTACCAGCTCTCATTATCTCATGATAAACAAACAAAAAAAAAGCCCAGCCTCCTACCCAAAAAACAAACTCAAATGGAATGTGTAAAATAGTCGATTGAATTCTCTTAGTAAGAACTAATTGAAAAGATGCTCTGTGAAAATAATGTAGGCTTTTAGGTGAAAAAGAATTATTTTGTAGAACTTAAACTGTTCTGAACACCATGTGGATTTTAAAAAAGTTTCCCCTGAAAAAGGCCTAATATGTGAGAAGAAAATGTTGGAAGCCTTTTTTTTAGGGAACAGTAGGTGCTACTGCCATCAAATAATTTAAATTATTGATATTTTAAGAAAAGCTGCTTTTTAAAATCTGGGGCCACGGCCCTTTTTTCTCAGGCAAGCTCTGATGTGCTTGGCTGAGCTGGAGCCAGGAGCCAGCCTGAGCCTGGGCTTCCTCAAACCAAGAGGCATCAACATGTAACAAAATTTTGAATAAAAAAATGCTTTGTAATTGGGAAACGATCAATATTTAGCTGTACTTGGAGAACAAAGCCCACATTTGTGCCACTTAAATGTTCTTGCCCAAGTTCAGAGTAATGGGATCTCAAATGACTTGTTAGGCACAACTTTGATTCCCTACGAAAGGACTCAGAGGGGACTCAGATTACAGCTGCCTTGAAATCTGCTGGTGAGAAGCACGGTAACGTTATTATTACCAAAACTGCCCAAATCAGAATCAGAGAAAATAGGATTAAAGCACGTCTGTATAATAAATTCACTTTTTATTTAGTACTTTCTTCTTGCCAGTTGACTACTGTCACATTACAATTTCAATTCTTTCACAGTAGCATTGCAAATATTATCATCTAGCTCTTCCTATTATTTGTAGTTTGGCTCTCATACATCCTATTTTTGTATTTTAGATATAACTTCAGAATTCTCTAGATTGTGCTTTGTCTGTGGAAAGAATAAAACCCCACCGATTATAGCTGACTAATTAGGAAGTTGTTACTTAACCAGGATGTGTTTTATAACCTTTTTGACACAAGGTTGCACAGCACTTTAGGAATTTAATTTCTCAATTTGCTGTGTTTTGTCAGCACTTTCAGGCTGACAGAGCCTGAGGCTGTCAGCTTTCCCAGGGGACACTGCAGGAGAGTAGGATGCTACYAAATTGCCTGGAGTGGTGAGCAGAAATACAATTTAGGAGTGCTTCTCTCTCCCACTCTAAGGTGGATTAGATATGTGAATTGTTCCTATTTTGGGATTTTTGTTTTCTAGTAAAATTATAGTTGCACACCAAAATACTGCTGTGTGCAGGCAGTTGATGTCAGGCAGTGACAGGGGAAACATCTCAGACCATTCAGCTCAGCTGGACTCTGCTGACAACAGCAAAGAAAAGAAGCCATCAGGCACTTACAAAGTCATGTGTCGCTTTTCATAATATAGAGAAATGGCATAACTTTCTTATTTTCTATTGGTGTAAAACACATTTTAAGTGAAGCTTGGTCTTGCAAAGTGCCACTCATTGAGTGGCATGTCCTTAACAGAGGAGGTACCTGTACCCTTAAAAAGGTATTCGTTGTTTTTATCTCAGTGCTGGATTAAGCCTCTGAAATGATGTAAAAGAAATAGTCTTAGACTTTCAGAACTCAAAATTAATGTGTTAATAAATTAGAATAACATGGAAAATATATGTCTGTTTGGTAAATCTAGACAATCAGTTGTCTAGCTAGGAGTAATATCTTGTTTGCATTCAGTAAGGAAAATATTTTTGTTTGTGTGGAATAGCTGAATAGCTGTCCCTGACTACTTTATTTGCTCTATAAAGAAAAGAATGGTATTATCACAGATCTGTGTGAGCTCTCTTGTATATTCATTAATTCATTTGCGAGATACTGTTACTATAACCAGCAGAGCCCCCTGCTGTTATAAATCCCCCTGAAATACCTTTCTGTGTTTTGCTATGTCTGAACCTTCTCAGTAAAGGAAAAAAAAAATCCGAAAGTAAACTCAAGGTCCTGGTTACATGGATTTGTTCTGGATTCAGGAATGAAATCTGGATGTCGTGCCTACATAGAACACATTTGTACTTTTGGCAGCYGTCACAGTTTATACGGAAAATAAACCTGTCTTGTTTTTGTGTATCTCTGGAGAAAGACCTGTGCCAATGGATTGGTATAGGCYGGAAACAATATTCAGGGAGAACAGGGAAACAAATCCACCCTCTGAGTCATAACTTAAATACTGAGGAGAAAARGGAAAGGGCAAACCAGCCATTTTAGTAACTGTGTGCACAGCCAGAAACCACCACACACATGGGGAGCCCCAGATGCTCACAAGGACAGAGCACGATGTCCTCATGCCCTGTATGGGAACTAGGCTCAAGGTAGAGACTCAGGGACGAGGAAGGACGGGAAAAAAATCAACGGGTTGTAGTGGTACAGGAGAGGATATTGCAGGTGATATTGGATTCTTTATTCATCATGTGATATTGGATTCTTTATTCATCATGTGATATTGGTAGTAAGGATGCAGAGGGCTGCCATGACAAACTGGGAATCTGGAGGATACTCTCTAGGGCATAAGTGCAATTTATGTCTCAGAAATTCAGTCCTTGCTGAGACAGTTGTTCCGGTTGTTTTGGTCGTGGTCCTGGCCGTGGTCTGGTAGTAGCATACCGCTGTCTGAGGACATTTTGCTCTAAAAACATCACATTTGAATGTGCAACCCTGCCCAAAGGCATGGCCRGACACTCTGCTCTGGGACGAGCAGGCTCCCAAACGTTCCAGCGCAGCAGGCGATAACCATCCCACTGCGCTCCAGTCTCGTCTTTTGCTGAATTGAAATGGCGTTTGGTGCTTGCTGATGGCACGGACATTTCAGCCAGGTTCCCTCATTCCCGGTTCCCCCATTCTCGGTTCCCCTCATCATTCCCGGTCCCCTCAGCCTCCGGGCCGTTCTCAGCCCGGCCGCCAGGGGGCTCCAAGCGCTGCCCGCTCGCAGCCAATCCGGCGGCGCGGGCGGGGCCGGCTCTTCGCGCGCGCGGAGTTGGGCGGGGCTTCTCTTTTGTCGGGGGCGCGCGGGGCTCCTCTGGCTCCTCCCGCTCCTCCCTCCGCCTCCTTCCTCCCGCCCTTCCCGCCGCTCCTCCCGCCCTTCCCTCTGGCTCCTCCCGCTCTACCCGCGGCTCCTCCCGCCGCCTCCTTCCTCCCGCTCCTCCCGCCGGCTCCTCCCGGGGCGGGCGGCGCTCCGGCCGCGGCCGTGTCAGCCCAGCCACGGCAGCAGCGAGCATGTCCTCCAGTAGGGCTAAGAAAGTGAAGATGGCCACCAAGTCCTGCCCGGAGTGCGACCAGCAGGTGAGCGYTGGGCTGCGGAGGGAGGAGCGGGAACACGGCTCCGTGCGGCTGCGGATCGATGTTTGTGTGAACTAAAGGGTTGTTGCCTTTGCAGCTTYTGTATGAAATGTGGGTTAAACCCCGCGTCCCTCCGGCAGGGTTGTGTAGTAGTTGTATTGTGCTGAGGATGTCTGCGCGACTGCAGAACGGCGTGTTTATGTGCTGGTGGTGGTTAGTAACTGTGTGATCTGTTAAAAGCACTATGAGCTGGGTGATTTATATAAATGCAGTTTGCCCTTTGGATGACTAACGTGCCCAGGGCTGGTCGGGAGAGCGTTCAGAGGTGTTGTTTTCTCGTGGGGTGGTTCGGAAGCAGCGAAATCGAGACCTTTGGTGCAATTTCTGCCCTGTTCCCGGGTGTTCCACGTGAGCTGTTCGTGTCCCACTGCGGGTTCGCGTGTGCACAAAATGGAGCTGCTCGCACTCAGACACTGCTTTGCACTGCTGCTGTGTCGGGAGCTCGTCTGCATTTACTAGGGATGATGTGAGTGTTAAAAGCAGGCGAGTTTGTTCCAGCAGAGCTCCGAACAATGGCCCGGCGCTGCCGTGGGGCTCGGCGGAGGGGCAGCGCCTGTCACATGCACTCCTGGGAACCTCGGCTCTCTGACGTGACCCTGCAAATTCACCCCTATTCACTGGATTAACGATACTTTAAAAAAAAAAGCCTCATGCTATTTTCCTCTACTTGTACAGCTTTTTWAAAAAAAATCGCATTATTTGTTCTGACTTGCCTAGTTTTTACAGTGTTCCTACTCATCTTGGCACAGTTGGGAGTGCTGAGCTGTGTGTGGGCGTCCTTTCATGTTTTAACCAACAGATCAACCACTGCAAATGCACGTTAAGCACGTCACTGAAATACTATTTCTGAGAAAGAAATTGTGTGCCAAGTTCTGGTTATTCAGTCGGTGAAAGGAGAAGCGAAAATGAGTGAGAAATTCTATGTGAGAGTGCTGGTGTTTTTGTTTGGTTTTTTTTTTTAATAAATGTAGTGAATGTCAAATACCAGCAATAAGTAAGCAAACATTGTAGGCTGTTTAAGCTGATGTGAAAAGTTTCACTTTGTTCTGCACTTTAAAACTAAAACACATGATATGCATATGTCAATGTAGATTTCCTGTTAGCAACTTTTCTGTGGCTTACATGAATTTAATGTGCATATGTGTCCTGCCATGGCACACATTGCTCATAGGACCTCGTTTTCCAGCGCCAAATGTTTGAGACGGAGCAAGAAGCTAAAGCCTACAGTACAAGTCAGCCCTTTRCAGAGTTTGGGGAAACTCTGGTATAATTAAGTGATTGTGTCCTGTACTGGTGTTTCTTAAATTCTTCCATAAGCAAGGGTTTTGCATTTGTTTCTGATTTTTTCACTAGAAGTGGCATGCATGGAAATAGTTAGACAGACACAATTACTGGAGTGAAATATTGAGTAACACTTCTTAGACTTGAGAACATTTTTCTGTTGTAATTTAGATAATATATTCCAATAATACTTTCACAACCAAAGTACAGCCCCATTAAACTAGGGAGCCTGAAGTACTTACAGTCAATCAGAGAAAATAATAATCACTTCTTAATTTAGCATCAGATAAAATGTCTTGTATGAGAAATTTAATTTCTTTTTTGTTAGGAAAAATGTTAAACAGAGTGAAATRGTGTTTATAGGACTCTGTTGCCTTAATTATGTTACAGGATGTTATCAGTGTAGGCCTTCCAAGGATAACTGATACGTTTTAGTGAATAAGCCCCTTCCCCCAAGCCTGCCACCCCCAAATTGTGCACACCGCTACAGGCCAAATATCGTGTTCTCTGTAACACGAGAACAATATTGTTCTGTTAAACCCAGCTAAGTTCGTTGAAAAATATTGGGTCTGTTCCAATCCCCTTGGGTGGCTTTGCCAAAAGGTTTTTTTAGACTGAGTCTGGAAACGTAATTATTGGAGAGACCCAAGTGTTCAAAAATGGATTTAACTGGAACTCTGTATCACCTTAATAATACACACAAATTATCTGCTAGATAGTGGGCTTTAGTACTGTTACACTGGCATATGAACAAGGAGACAAGTGTGCACACAAGTCTGCTAAATTCTGAGCTTCAAGATTCAGTAGACCTCTACTGGTCTTGTTTTTATTATGTCAGTGTCTGCACAAAGGGAATTAAGGTCTCTAGTTCTGTAAAACCCGTATCAGAAAGTCTATCTGTAAGCTTTTTTGTACGGTGAAGTACAGGAGTTCAGATGTGCTGCAGAAAGCAAAATAATTTGTTTATTCTGAGTGGCAGTTAAGTTCCTCTTTACAAATTCATATACTAATTTGGCAGGGTTTTTTTGAGCCAGCAGAACTTTGGAACTTGGTTCTTCTCCACGTCTGGTTAAATTGATCAGGCAGTTGTGGTTCTGTGYCCCTGTTTGTTTCAGTGGACACTGGCAAACTTGTAGTGACCTGTCTTAAAGAATTACATTTGAGAAATTACCTCCTGCTTTTTTCCCCACACTGTCATGCTTCAACATGACTCCACTTTAATGTGTGTTATGTTAATCTCTTCCAGATCTCTGCTTAAACTTGCTTTGATTTGTGTTTTCAGTCTTAAACCTAATCAAAGCAACATGGTGTATTCCTTCCTACTCTAAAAGATCTCAAAAGATCTTGGTGCTAAGGTAATGAGGTTTGTAATTTASCAGTATTGCTTTTTTTTTTTAAATTGCTCTGAATGGCTTTTTGTCATTTTTCATATTAAATGTGGCACTTCTAGTTTTACATTGTCATATTCTGGGGGAGCACACTGCTGCTGCCTGTTTAGCTGATCAGAAGCACTGTATTCTCTCCAACTCTTTGGCCTGCAGTCAGTTTTTGCCTGGCTGCGCTGGGTTATTTGCATTTTGAATTAACGAGGTCCTTCTCTACCCACCCGGCCTTGTCTGCAGCGCTGTAGCAGAGTGTGCTACAAATGCATCTGTTTTGCTTCAGGCTCTATTGTGCCTCTAAAGCTGCTCCTGCTCTCTAAAGGAGCTGCTTTCAAATGCTGCTGAAAGTGAATGCATTCAGAATGTACTGACGCTTTTAACTCATAATTATTTTTTTTTAAAGTAAATAGAGGAAGTAAAACTGGAAATGTCTGACTGATTTGACTGCTGATATTTGAGAGCTCTGAAGAGAAATTGTAATTCTATTTTAATTCAGCCTTGCTTTAATGSTCTCCACTTTTCCCCACCCCCTTCCTGCCAGTCTGGGGAAAAGTAGTGCAAAGCAATCACAACAGCTGCACGTTTCAGGCTTGATTTTTAAAAACTGCATAAAGAAAAGGCTTGGTGGGTGATTCACTGCAGAATCTGGTTTTATTATGTTTGAATACAGTAACAGTACAGGCCATAGTTTGCAGTACAGGCTGAATTTGAAGAGTTATCTCTGAGGACAAAATGCAAGTTAGTAGGTGTGTTTTTTCTTCATGGGACAGGAATTTTGTCAAAATTTGAAATGATCTGAAAAATTTGTCTTTTGTTTTCCCAGGTTCCTGTTGCATGTAAATCCTGTCCCTGTGGCTACATATTTATTAGTCGAAAGCTCTTGCATGCTAAACGTGCTGAGAGATCACCACCCATCACAGGTAATACTTGCAGAGGTGGGGAGAAGGGGGCAACAGTTCTTTCCCCTTATTTCCTGGAGGCAAAAGACAGAGTATTTTACTTTTCTGTGTAAATTGACTGTTGTCAGTTCACTTTCCCTTGAATTTGTGCATGGTAGGCTTTGAATATGTTGATTTTTCTTGAATTTTGAGAAGGGGAAGAAAGCTGGTGTTTTCAGTCTTCCTTTGTAGTTGTGATATTGGCATTTATTGTGTGTATGTTCTGGCTGCACATGTTGGTCGCTGTGCAAAATAACCCCTTACAGAGAGCGTTGTGTTAATCCTGTTTTGAAGCTAAATGTCTAGAGGTGCCCAAAGGATCTGATTTCAGAGTTCATGCTGATTGAAGCTGGATTTTCTGAAAATAAAAAATTGGTCATAATGTTTAATCTAAAACTGGGTGAGTCTTGTTTCTCTCTCCATGATTAAATTAAATAGTGCTTTTTTTTGTGCCTAACTTGTGTGTCTTTTGTTGGTGGACACAGTAAGAAATCAGTTGAATGTGTATTCTGGCATGCATAACATTTTCCTTGCGTTCATTTTTATCACTTCCTCCAGTAGTAGGAATTAGTCAGAACAAGAACTTGACGGGGAAGATGTATATAAAAAAACCCCCAGAAAACAACCCCAACCCAAAAAATATCAGATCTCCAATGTCTACTTTTTAAAATGATCTACCACACCCACAAAATGGAAGTTATGTATTTGATGTTTTGCATCAATGTTTTGAAGGATAGTTGTAGATTACCAGCTCGTAGGAATTCGATGACATTGTGCTGACAATTGAACTTTCAAGGTGGAGGAGGTTAAGAAATGTCTGTGGTAGATTGGAAGTATTGGTCAATTTTCTTTCCTCTTCCCCATTTGTTGATAAAGTTGTTATCAAATGAAGCTGAAGGCCATAATCTGGTTGTATAATTCAACTTTGTACGTAGGAAATGCACCAGGGGAGGTAAAATGAATGTATGCTGGGGGCCATCCTGCTGGAAAGCAGCTCTGGAGAGCACTTTTTACTGTGAGGGTCACCAAGCGCTGGCACAGGTTGTCCAAGAGGTTGTGGGGTCTCCACCCTTGGAGATACTCAAAAGCCTTCTGGACATGGTCCTGGGCATCTGGCTCTTCGTGGCCCTGTGTGAGCAGAAGTTGGACAGGTTGCTCTCCAGAGGTTCCCCTGCTACCTCACCCTGTTTGTGAGGCTGTGAAATCCAGGTTCTATATTACCATTAGTGACAGGTTACCCTGCTGTCCAGCTTGTACCCCATGTCTGTACAAGATTGATGGGACAACTGCCGCAAAAGGAAATCAGTTCCCCGGGAATGTACAGCAGGGGACTGTGCGTGTCTGTATCGTGCTCGTAAGGTAACTGCAACTTCTTTTAGAAAACGTCGTTTCAGTATTTTCAGCAGTACAGCTGCTGCAGAGTGGTGCTGCAGCCTTGCAAATGTGCAGCTAATCCTTGTTGAAGAGTGTGCTGTGGTGACTGTACTATTTTTGRTACCCAAGCTCATTAATTCATACTTAACTTCCAGATAAAACTCATGTAAATACTTTTTTTTTTCCTAAAGACTTTGGTGTTTAGGAAAACAATACACCTGTTCAGCATGAAGTGTGAGGAGGCCTTGTCGTAGACTGGGTTTGGTGGGACATGCACATTGTGCTGTGTGGCATTTCCTGACAGCATTGTTGACTCAGCATTCAATTTGTCTGAGCAGCAGCAATCATTTCATTGTTAGTGTCAAAAGAAGGCCGAGAACTGTGGTGTTTGCCTGTATGATAGTCTTCTGCTAGTGGAAACAATACAGTGGGCTGTCTTAAAGGCTGTGRTGTGTGCAGTTTGTGTTCCCATCTTATTTGGGAAATAGCTCATGCTGCAAAATGCATTTGAAGTAACTAAAGGCTTGATCCTTGTAATCAAGAAGTGAAGTGTCCTTCTGGATGACACATGAATTTCTGCAGGGAWATCGTGCAGATGCAATTGTTCTGTAAATGTATAGGCGTCTGACCACTTT